>JAHTLZ010000129.1:1527286-1550773 GCA_023846285.1 Phrynocephalus versicolor | reverse complement strand
ATAGATAGATAGATAGATAGATAGATAGATAGATAGATAGATAGATACTTGAAGCCTCCTTAATTGTGTGTGTGTGGGGGGGTGTCTTACCTATGTGTGTGTTTAGCACATTCCTCTTACATATGTTTGGTGCTTTTGTGTGGAAAAATCCATACATGTCTCACTCATCTCCTTTCTGCTTAAATGCATCAAGTATTTTGCATTTTTATATAGGAAAGACAATGGGATGATAGTTAATTCTTCCTCCTAAGGAACTATTGGGAATTGGCTACTGACAGAAGATAGCTTCTTAGATGGCTGCTTGGAGTGTGGGTTAACAATAGGTTAATATGTGATGCAGCCTATTGAAAATTTGCTGATATCAGACAGGATAAGTGATCTCTATTTTTGATGTAGCCCCATATAGTTCTGAAATTAGCACTGTAGAAATGTCAGTGGGTGGGTTGTTTCAGCTCCACCCCTCAACTTACAATTATTCATGTAAACTATTGAATTCTGAGATACTGTACTAATCTTTGGAGCTCATGATACCTTGTGTGTGTTGTGTCATTACAGTTGTGACCGACTCTTTGTGACCCCACATCCATAGGGGAGAAATAAGAATTGAAAAGGTCATCTCACTCTTTCCAAAACAAACACATTCAGTTTTTGAAAACTGACCAAAGTTGCTATAAAGGACTGAGTCTTAAAACATCTTAATTCTTCACAGTTCCACTTTAAAAATTGAGTGATAAGCTGACTTGAGAAACCTGAGTGTGAATCCTTATTGATGCATGGACACACATGTACATAAATGTATCTGTGTGGCACTGCTAAATATCTCACTTTTATTGAAAGCCCTGTTACAGTTTCTGCATATTGGATATGATATGATGTCATATACTGTATTGTGCATACACTCTACATACATTGTTAGCAAGAAGAGGTGGTGCCCGTTTCTATGTATATAAAGTGTGTGGGGTTTTTTTAAAAAAAATATTTTCAATCATCCAAGGTCTTTTTTTCCTCCTTGCAAAACTGGAGAGCTAACATCCTATTACAGGAGAACAGATGGAGACCTGAAGATGCTAATAACAATTAACTATGTCATCCTGCCTTGGAACCTCACTAGTTTTTCCTGATATTCAGTTGAAATCTGGCTTGCTGTAACTTGAGCCCAAAGGTGTGTGCCCTGCATTCTGGGTTGATCAATAATAGATCCTGCCCTTCCTTCCATATGACAGCTTTTCAAGTCTTAGAAAAGGGTTATCATAGCTCCTCTTGGTCTCCTTTTCGTATTTATTTATTTATTTATCTTGAGCTTCAATCCTCTCCCCTTACACTTCACATTTGTTTGGAGATTCAAAGTCTGTTTTATGGGAAGAGATTGGCTAAAATTAGTAGAATGTGGGATAGCTAGTGTTACTGTTAGGTGGATTTGTAATCGGTTGACTGATTATACTCAAAGGATGATCATAAATGGTTTCTCCTCAGCATGGAGGTTACTAGTGTGGTGCTCTGGGGTTCCGTTCTGGGTCCAGTATTATTCAAATCTTTATTAATGACTTGGATGAAGGAATAGAGAGTAGGCTGATTAAATATGCAGATAATACCAAATTGGGAGGGGTTGCTAATTCCCTTCGGCACTCCAGATGTTTTGGACCACAACTCCAAGAATTCCAGGCCTATGTTGCCAATGACAAAGGACTCTGGGAGCTGTGGTGGAAAACATCTGGAGTGCTGAAGGTTCACCACCACTGCCCTAGAGGATAGGATAAAAATCCAAAATGACCTTGACAGATTAGAGTGCTGCTGGGCCAAAGCTAATGGAATGAGTTTGAACAGAGAGAAATGTAGGGTCCTGCATCTAGGCAGAAAAAAATGAATTGCATAGATATAGGATGGGAGACACCCGGCTGGAGAATAGTACATGTGAAAGGGATCTGGGAGTCTGGGTAGACCACAAATTGAACATGAGTCAACAGTGTGACACGGTGGCCAAGAAAGCCAATGCAATTCTTGGTTGTGTCAACAGAAGCATAGTGTCTAGATCAAGGTAAGCGATAGTACTACTCTATTCTGCTCTGGTCAAACTTTACCTGGAGTACTGTGTACAGTTCGGTGCTCCTCAATTTAAAAAGGGTGTTGACAACCTTGAACAGGTCTAGAGGAGGGCGACCAGGATAGTTAAAGTTCTGGAAGAAAAGTCTTACGAGGAGCGGCTTAGGAAGCTGGTAATGTTTAGCTTTACAGAAAGATGGTTGAGAAGGGGATATGATAGCCACATTTAAATATTTGAAAGGATGTCATATTGAAGAGGGGACAGGTTTGTTTTCCATGACTTCAGAGACTAGGACTCGGAGCAATGGTTTTAAATTACAGGAAAAGAGATTCCATTTGAACATTAGGAAGAACTTCCTGATGGTTAGAGCTATTCAGCAGTGGAATATGCTGCCACAGAGGGTAGTGAAGTCTCTGTTGTTGGAGGTTTTTCAGCAGAGGCTGGATGTCATTTCTCGGGAGTACAGTGGTACCTTGAGTTACAAATGCCCCTAATTACGAAAAATTTGACTTAAAAAGAAATCCATGGGAATGGGGATGCTTTAAGATAAGAAAATTTAGCCCTGTTTTTCCCAGTTATGAAAAGGAAACGGAAAGTACAAGGTTCCTTTTCAAAATGGTTCCTGCTTATTTGCAATGACAATAGTGTCATCTTGTGGCCACCCCCACTACAGTGCTGCAATTGGAAAGAAAAAGGAGCCATTTTGAAAAAGGAAGCGGAGAACTGGGGCTTCTGTTTTTCAATGACCTGCACCAGGTGCCAGTTTTGGAGCCATTCGTTAACAATTTGGCACTGTTTGGAGAACTTTTAAAGGTAGGGAGCTGTGTTTCTGTCGTTTGCATGCCTGTTATTGTGCTTTTTGAATTCAGCAGGTGGGTGATTTCCCACTTGGAACAAATTAATCCATTTCCACCGCATTTCTATGGGAAACCCTGTTTCAAGATACAAAAATTTCAAGTTAAGAAAATGCCATCGGAACAGAATAATTTTGTAATTGGAGGCATCACTATACTTTGACGGGGGGTTCCTGTATGACAGGGGACTGGACTGGATGGCCCTTGATGTCTCTTCCAACTTGATTCTATGAAAATAGGAATGTATCACCTCTGTCTTTTCTTTGTCATCTATTAACATTTTCTCATCTCCATTGAGGAGCTATGCCCCTATATCTTTTGCTTCCCACATATGTGAAGAATGCTTTTTTAAATTCCTTTTGGTGTGTCTAGCTAATCTCAGTTCATCCTCTGCTTTTTCTCTCCTAATGCCATCACTGCATTTCTTTGCTACCTATCTGTACTTTTCCTTGGTGGCCTGGCCTTCTTTCAACTTCCTTTACATGGAGGACTGGGATAGCTAGCTTGCCTCTTCCTCAGTCTGAGGGTGATGTATTCCAAGCTGTACTGAAACTGTAGTGGAGTTTTTGACACTGAAATGGAAAGGGGGCGATAAAAGGACTTGTCACAGTAAGAAGAGGTAATGCCTTGTCCTAAATATAGTAGCTAAATGATAGCAGTCAGCCAGCCCTTTGGGACATTGTAGGAGATGATGTTTGGTTAGTACCCTGTGATATGCTATAGTGAACTATATGACAAAATTTGGTTCAAGTGTTCAGTACAGTGGTACCTTGTGTAAAGGAATTAATTCGTTCCAAATGAAATTATGTTAAGCAAATATTCCTTTATACAAATTCCCATAGGAATGCATTGGAAACAGAGTAATCACGTTTTTATGTTGTACGGATTCTCCCCATAGGCGATTATGTTAAGCAAATTTCCCCTATCTCCAGAATTTTTTATGTTGTACAAATTTTATGTTATAAAAGCTGTTTGTTATACAAGGGTCCACTGTATTTCAGTTTGGGAGATCTCATAGCAAAGGAAGTCACATGTTTCTTTGTAAGTGATGACATGCATAGTGATATAGGTTGTGGGTTCTAAATTCTTTCTTCTGGTCAAATGAGTCATTTTATGAACTTTGAACAATAATAATCAGTCCAATAGTTTCTGAACCTCGGGGTTTGCTATTTTCTTACTTTGCCATGTTAGGTAATATATTAATCATACAATTAGTCAAAGAGCAGTTGGCAGCCTTTCGATCTCAAGAGCAGAGGTGGAAAAGTGCCAAACCTTGTGGCGGAGACCCTAGAGGCCTAGCCTCAAGAAGACTTGGTCACCTCTAACACAAACAGAGAGAGAGAGAGAGAGAGAGAGAGAGAGAGAGAGAGAGAGAGAGCATAAACTCATAAATTTTAGGACTTTTATATTCTACAGTTTTTCTGCACTGTCCAAGAAGGTGTGCATAGCCTGAGGAAGTGGAATTAATTTGTGTAAGCTTGCTATTTATTTAATATTTAATGGTCTAATACAGTGGTTCCCAACCTGGGGGGTCGAACAACCATTTCACAGGGGTCACCATGAGCCAGTGAAGAAAAAGGCACAAACTGCTTGGGTCTGGAGGGGGAGGAATGTGGGGGAAAGAGTAAGTTACAGCTTGATAAGTTGGAGGGGATGTCAGTCAATGGCACTGGAGGCTGCGATTGACTGAGGGTGCTTGTAGACAGAAGTTCTCTGTGGTACCTGCGGTAGTGGCCTGCCAAAGGGGGCTTGTGGCTTCTTCCAAGCAGGGCAAGGGGTCCCCACCACATGAGGAACTGTATTAAAAGGTCACAGCATTAGGAAGGTTGAGAACCACTGGTCTAATAAAAGGTATCACATACTCTTGCATTTGTGTCATCCTGGGCACCACATGGTCTTTTCCTTCTTGCTTGTCTTTAATTTTTTTTCCCAAAATAAAAATCTGTGAGTAGGATCAAGTAGTAAATTTCACTGTTGTTACACTTTCTGTTAATAGAAGAGGGAACATAAGTAAGCATGCTCTCCTTGCCATCTGATTCTGGCAGGCAAACCATTCAGAGTAAACATTTGAGCTGTGTGGAATATTACAGAGACATTCCCATTGTGCTAGCAGACATCTGCTAGCCCAATTTTGAGGTTAACCTGTTAAAATGCCTAAAATAAAACATACCGTACATCTACATTTTATGTTTAGCTAGAATTGGAAACCAGGATTGGAACCAGGGTGAATAAAAATTAATGATTTTAGAAATCAAATTGATTCAAATCCAATTTAAATTTTAAAAAAATGATTTTTATTTACCATATCATCAAAATATTTTTAGTATTTAAATCATAATTTAAATAAATTTGATTTAAATCAAATCCACCCTGGTTTGAAGCTGGTTTCATAGCCTAATTATCTGGAGATTTATCAGGTGGTCTTATCTGTAGGCTGTCGTAAATATCAGTGTTTGGACTCTGGCAGTTAGTCAGGCTCTTTGCATGTTCTGCATTAAAATAGTTTCAATTCTTTACATAGGTCATCGAAATTCTGTGCTAAGAAAAACTTAATTCTGTATTTTCTAGACTGTCTGGAGCTGTGAAAGCTGTAGTCCAACAACATAAATATATGCATACCCCTATATTAATGTATGTTTTCATTTATTTTGAGTAATCTTTTTATGAAGATGCTGGCCACAGAGATTGGCAAAACATGCTGGCTGAGTGGGGTAGAGCACTGAAAACTGTGGGCTACAAAGTCAGCAGCTCAGCAGTTCGATCCCGGGTGCCACACAGTGGAGCGAGCTCCTGCTGTTAATCCCAGCTGGTGCCAATTTAGCAGTTCAAAAGCATATAAATGCAAGCAGATAAATAGATACCGCAGTAAAACGAAGGAAGATAAAGCAGCTCTGTATTCCTGTGCAGTGAAAGGAGGAAGGGGAAGTCCCTGCTTCTAGATTCTCAATTGTTAAGAGAGCTCTTCAGTTGATGGATTTTTTTGTTTCTTTGTTTGTTTTTGGTGTTGCCTTGAAAACTGGAATGTCCTGTCCTGATCACTTGATATTTTGTGCATGTGGAAAGAAGACTGATTAACCCAACTGTGGCTTAGATGTAAAACCTGGAAAAGATGCAATATAGTTACTGGCCAAGTTGGTTGAGGGATTCTTGGTGTTGTACTCCAAAAATTCCAAAATCAGCTCTGCCTTGTGCACCTCTAAACTGGCTCGTTGAGAACCTCTTGCTTAGTGCAAAGACTGGTAGGGTATTTCTGAGGCTAGAATTTTGCTAGTGCAGGTACGCTTTGCTTGCGTGAATGAGTGACACAGGCAGCAGGAAAAACGCAGTAGGCTTGTGGTCTGCTTCTGGCATCACAAACAGATTGGCCAAACGTGGAGAATGTGAACAGCCTGAAGCAAACATTTCCAGGAGCAGATAAGTTATCACTTGTTCCTGTCATAGCATCCAAAGTCCTGAGGATAAATCCCAAGAGCTATTAGGAGCTGATACTTCTTACAGAGTGATCCATGGACTTTCTGTGTTATGTTTCTGAGGTAATAACTGCAGGAGCATATATCTGGGACTAGCTTCATTTTAGTGAAGTGCTGAGGAAACACTGAATTTTTTGCCACAAGAAGAGTGTAGCACGTAGTGTGGCAAGCAGGTAGATTTTTTTAAGCACCAGGGAGGAGGATGCCACTTTTAATTCTACAGTTAAAACAAATGTCTTAAAAAGTATGCATACCTATTTTTATTTATTGTAAAAAAAATGTTTACATATCTTCATATGACCTGCCTCCATAATCTCAGTGCAAACTTCATATTTTTGGTCGTTTCCTTTTGAAACATGAGAAATTGAGTGTAATAATTTTCAGTCCACATTCTTACTAAGTTTGCGCCTGAACTGTACTGCTTCAGAATGTAAGGGGGCATTCATGCGCTTGAATGTTCCCTCAGAGATACCTTTGATTTCTTTCACAAAGAAAAACTTGTACGTGAGGGAAAAGAGTAGGCTATAATATAAAAATGATAAATAATTTATATAAATAGTAAATAATATAAATTATTTGTTACAATAACTAGTTTCCCACATGAAAGAAGTGTATCTTGCTCAAATATAGCTTCACCTTCCATGAGAACATTAAGCTTTTAAAATAATCGGCATCAGCTGACTACAGCTTGAAAACTTCATTTGTGAAGGACTTCTTGTTTATAGTAAATAAGAATCCACTATGTTTAGATATGCTTTTGCAAATTATAAGTGTTATGAGCATTTAAAAATTGTGTTTCAGTCTGTTCTGCAAATGGGTAATACAGTACAGGCAAGTATGAACAGGAAGGTGACCGAAACTGCTGTATCTGTGTAGTTTGTGTTTCATATTTGTATGGGAAATATTAACAGTCTATGATGGAGAAAGTATGCTAAGTATTTGGTTTTTTTTTCTAGGTCGAATTGGTACTGAGCATGTAATGAGGAAGATGCAGCTGTTAGCAGAGGCAGAGGTAAAATATTTGAATATTTAAATATCTACTGGCAAGGAAATACAGTAGCATGAAGCTCTCTTGTGTTTCTGTAGTTAATATCACCCTTTTACTTTATGATAGAATTTCAATCTTGCTGATAGAACTTGCTGCTGATGTTAATTTTGGTTAAAGGTTGCTTCTAGACATAAGGCTCCTACCAGAAATATCAGAAGACATTGTTCTTTTTTTTTGTCTTTTCATCCTTTTGACGTGTGTGTGTGTGTGTGTGTGTGTGTGTGTGTGTGTGTGTGTGAGAGAGAGAGAGAGAGAGAGAAATATAGAAAAAATATGGGAGTATTTCAAAGGGAAGATAAAGGTATTTGAATACACACACACACACACCTCAATGAAAAGGATCCTGAGGTTGCATTATTTGAATGTACTTTTCAATAGTAACAGTGAACCACCTTTTCCAGAACAATTTCAGAGCAATCTCTTCCCAGGGCAAAATCAGTCAACATCTGTGCAGCTTTCACCTATGTGAACTAATAGCAGGATCACTGTAGCCTGTCTTCCCTTCCCTTCTCTTGCCATGGTTCTTCTAATGCTTCTTTTTCTTTTTACACAAGTCTGTGTTGATGAAATAGAACAACAGTGACAGATCAAACAGCTCTCAGGTCTAAAAACATTGCTTTTGTGGATATGCTTAGAGAAACAGGAGAGAGAGGAAACTTGAAGTTCCGGTCACACTTGTTTGTTCTTGGTAGGGTACTATGTAAAAGATTAACCATTAACCATCGCAACATCTGTTTTTGAAGAATGCTGGAAGTGCAGAATATCTGCTCTCTGCTGTTCTGTGCCCCTCCCTGAAAATAATCCCACACTCATGCCATGGTTCTATTATGAGAAATCCTGGATGAAATTGATTTCAAAACTGAATTTCTTGGGGCATTGTTCTTTCCATCAGTGATACACTACCTATTTTGGAAAGTTCAAAAGATGTTTAAATTTGAATTAGCTTTTCTTGGGTACAGCTCTACAGTTAGACCAGAACTTGATCATTTAAAAAAGTCAAAATGTCCTCATTTTTCTTCTTCTTCAAAAATGCATTATTAAATGGATCAGACAGTATTCTGGATGGTACAGAATAATAGCTTTGGTTCACACAGAGGTTTGTCCAAAGCTTCTATCACCTTTGGTTACACATGGACTTCTCTCAGTTTGAAAGTAGAAAATGGTGCAAGAATCTAATACAAAGGAAACATTTAACTTGACAAAAAAGGACATACAGTAACCCCCCCCCCGGTCTATTGAGGGGGTTAGGGACCCATCCAACCGGCGATGATTGAAAATCCGCAATATGCGGATGCAGGTCGGGTGGGGCCTGGGGTGGCGGCGTGTGAAGTTTAAAATGCCTTAAAGCAACAGAGCCAAGCACTTGGCTCCGTTGCTTAAAGGCATTTTAAACATTCGAGCAGCCTTGAAAGCAGTGGTGGTGGATCTGATCTGCCACCGCCGCTTGCCTGGGCTGCTGGAAGGATTTTGTTTTTAAGCCCAGGATTTTAAAACCTTTTTCTTCCCTTCCCCGCGCCCTAGGCTCCAGCTCATTGGCGTTGGGGTGGGGGAGAAAAACCTTTTGTTTCCCCACCCCAGAGCCAATCAGCTAGAGCCTGGGGTGTGGGCCCCACACCTGGGCTCCTGCTCATTGGCGCTGGTGTGGAGAAATAAAGGTTTTTGCCTTTCGGGTTGCACTGTACTGTGGTCCCGCAATATAGTGGGACCGCAGTATATGAACCGCGAAAGAGCGGGGGACCACTGTACTAGTAATTTACTGATTACTAGTATTTACGTGACATTATCTCTCCTTTATGTTGCTAATTATTGGGTCATATCCAGTAGTCCTACTTAGAAAATACCCACTGCTTTAATGAGACATGAATTGCTTGTCGCTTAATAAATCTACAGTAATTAATTTAGTTAGGTCTGCTCCAAGTGGCTACTAACTGCTTCAGTTTGCTTTGTGATTCTTCATAGATAATTTATGTTGCGGCCAGAATAAAAGACTCAGATTCCTCCTCTACAGTCTCTAGTTAGAATTATTTTAGATAGTGGGGACGGAAAAGGTTTCATTATACCTGAGAAGTGTTGATAGACAGTATAGGTTGACTAGTGTTCCAATAAGAGATGGGCACTTTGTTCTTCGTATGAAACCTGAAGTAGCACTGCCTAGCTGTACCTAACCCCCTCCCCCCCCCCCAGTCGTCCGGTCCACTTACTGGGATCTGTGTGTCACCAGGGTCCTTCTTCATCAGCAATACTCCAATCAGTGCAGGTGCCTGACCAGCCCTTTCCTGCCTTCTCATCCAGGGAGGAGGTGGAAGAGAGAGCCTTCCTGCACAACTGATGAGCGGCTGCCTGCCTGGGAAGGCAGGGAAGGGCCAGCCAGGCTCCAATGGTGATTAGCATGCTACCAATGAAGGACCCCAGCAGTGTACAGAGCCTGGTAAATAGACCGGTCAGCTGGGGGGAGGGGGGAGGGGAATTAGGTACAGCTGGACAGTTGATTATTTGTGCTTTGCCTGAAACACAAAGCACCCATCTCTAGTTATTATTTGGCTTTTTTTAAAAATGCAGATTGAAACCAGACATTGTAATATTCATTCACTTCCAGCTGACAATTAAAGTGTCCTCACTGGGATTTTTGAGAGTACACTCAGCTAACAGGTGTGTTGGCTGAAAATGAGTGATTGCTGTGCCATCTATCTTCTACCATCATACTTATGCAACAGGATTTCAGCCAATATGTAACAGTTAAATACACATAAATTAGAAGTAAGATCATGTCGCTTAATTGGAAATCACTGTTTGCTTGATTTGGAATCAACAGCCTGTAGTGGCCAGAGTTCTCAGCAAGTGTTTAGCATGGAGGCTGTTTCTGACTGCTTTCCAGTCTGATCTCAGGCTGATGTTATGAATCAGTGGAGTACTTTAAGGAAAATATACTTAATTTAGAATATGGCTGCATTTGGTATTTCAACTGCCTTACCTATCTCCAAAAACAAACCATGCCTTGGACCAAAATACTGTAACTGTTTAGATCAGAAATGGTAAATGACTGACAAAACATTTGTCAAGAACCATTAACACCTTCCAGTGAAAAGGCTGCTTCATTAGATGGTCTGGGCACACAGTTCTTATTAATAAAGTGTTCTGCTTACATACTGCCTCATAGTGCTTCAGCAATCTCTGGGCAGTTTATAATTTAATTATGCAGGCTACACATTAATAAATAAGCATAATATTAAAGAAGCATTGTGCATGCGGTCAAGCAACTGTCAAGTTGTAATGTAACATATACGTGAGTTACTATGTGCCTAAGATTTTAAGGGCATTTAAAAGGAAGAAGTACTTTTGCTAATATTGTTCAGCAGCTTAGGCTAGGGTCCTGATTGAATCAAATTATGAAATTCCAACTGATCTTTCATAATTCAAATTTTCATAATTCACAATGTGGTTTCCCATAGGAATGCATTGAAAATCAGTTAATCCATTCCGAAGGGATCGGCTCCCCCCTGCTGGTGTCGGGTCAGCAAGAATCTGCTTTTAAAACACATTTGCCTGGCATGCAGGGGTGTTTTAAAAGCTTGCTTCTTGCCGCGAAAAAATTGAATTACAAAGGGAAATCTGCAGGGGAGCTGTCAAAATCACCTGGCAACCGTCTCCTGGCAGATTTCCCTTTGGAAATCAATTTTATTTATTTATTTATTTTAATATTTTTTTTGCAGTTCAAGGCATTCATAATTCAAGGCATCACTGTGCAGTGGACATATGAGTGGTTTGACTTGTTTGGGGACTCTCTTGTGGCTGTTTATGATGACACCTGGTTAGTGAAGACTGCGGGGGAAGCGTTATTACTGTACTTGCAAGGGTTTATGGGCCTTGGATACCTAACAGGCTCTTCCTCTTAGAGACAGAAACCTTGGCTGATCTACTGAAGATTATCCAACGCTGCACAAGTAGACAGTGATTTACTTCCATATCACTAACAAACTTTGCCATAGCCCTGAAGCCAAAGACAGACTTTTTGTGCATAACATATAATTGAAATGTCAGGTATTGTCATGTGCTCTACCAAAAAGTTTCATAAGAGTTCAGTTGGAAGTAAATTATGTGCCCATGTGATCTTATTCTTGATTTGATATTCTCTTTTGACATAATGTTGGAAAGCCGTCCTGATTTTGGAAGGTAAAGGGTAGTGTGCTGTGCTAGCAGGTAAACTCCAGATGCAGTCATGCTGAAGCATTATGTTTTTTCCTCCCCTTCTTTCCATGCATTTACCAGCAGTTGAAGCCAGCTTTCATGAAAGGGGTCGACAGTCACTTCACAGAGTTTGTAAATGGCTTGATTGCCAAGTCTGCCTTGCTGGAGCCTTCACCATCAACCTTTCCAACTGCTTGTGAAGAAAAAGACAGCTTCAAAAGCAAGTATGTTGGTTCTTGTCTCCACCAACAGCGATTGATTTCATTTGTACATTCTTTCTCTTTATCTCTCTCTCTCTAAATGCTAAACATTTTTTATTTCTATAGAAGATCGAGGGCGCCTCCAGAACATGGAAAAGTTTTTGTCGTGAGAAAATCTCTCTTGGAGTAAGTATGTTGTTTTAATGAGAATCATTAAACCAGAGTCCTTGCTTATGTTAATGTTGCCTTGTTTTATTGGAGGAATGCAGTCAAAACACAGCAGTTCCAATGAGCTGGAGCACAGCACGGCATGAAAAGGCTTAGCTCCATCATTCATTTATCCCAACCTTGGAATCTGTTTTTTCTTTATACTTGTATTGATTAGCCAATAGGTATTTGTCATAGGCAGAGTTGAGTGGCCTGTTGAGTGGCCGAATCAGTTACAGTAATACCTTGGTTTACAAGCATAATCCATTCTGGAAACATGCTTGCAAACCAAAGCACTTGTATATGAAAGCAAATTTTCCCATAAGAAATAATGGAAACTCAGATGATTTGCTCTGTTGACCCATAGAACACATACTGTACACACAACATGCCAAAACTCACAAAACAAGTTATCTACAATGTGGACGTGGCTGTGGAATCTGCTCTGCTTCAGAGTAACAACTGGATTTTACTCTGTGTTTTTAATGTGACAATTATAAAATGCAATTTGTAGCCATATACACACTTGATTAGCTGCCCCCTGACTTGAAATGGTTTGAAAAAAATAAGAAAGAATGTTGAAAACAAATTAAACAAAAATATAAGTAGAAAGAAAAATAAAACTATAATGCGCACTCTCCTTTGAAAACGTTCCTAGCTGGTGCAAGGGAAAACTCTGTTCCTCTCTCCTCCTGCTGCTTTTGAGGCTTGCCTGAGATGGAGCATTTCAGACAATCACCCACAATCCATCAGGAAGAGAGAGAGAGAGAGAGACCTGTGGCTCACTTGTGATCGTGTGACCTGCTCCAGTGCTCATATTGCAAAACATTGCTGGTTGCGCAAGGCAAAATTGATCAGAAATGTTTGTTCATCTTGCAAAACACTCGTAGACCAAGGTACTCGTAAACCAAAGTATTGTTGTAACTCAGATTCTAGCTCAGAATAACCAGAGTTCATATTTACAGGGACAGTTCTGTTAGGCTGGAAATGGTCTGCCGTTTTGGGCCAGTGATTCATTTTGCTTAGCAGTGCGGCCTGCCTTACCAGTAGCCAAGTACTTGAATAAAATTTGCACCATCTAAAAAGAAAAGTTTCACGGCTTGGAAGCATGTGTCCTAAAGGAACATAGGTTGCTACCTTATGACCATAAGTACTCATAGTTTAAACGAGCTCAGTGCCCTTGTCTTAATTCTACCATATCAGACCTGTCTGACCCGCTATGTTTTCTGTTCTAACTGACAGCAGTTCCCCAGGGTCCCAAGTAGAGATCTTGCCCTCATCATGTGACTCAATCTTTCTGAACTGTAGAGTAGATCTCTATGGTCTCTCCCTTAACATGGAGCAAGAGTTTTCTAATAAAGGGGTGATTTGTTATAATCCTTAACATGGAGCAAGAGTTTTCTAATAAAGGGGTGATTTGTTATAATCCTTTCCCTGATATTTTGCTACGATTCACTTCTCCTTTATTCTTATAAAAGAAACCATAAACACATTTCACCACTTTCTGATTAGACTTCGGTATCAGAGCTTGAGCTCCAAGGACATTTCTGTGGTGCCTTTCTCTGGCCTATACACTGTGGATTCCAGTCCTTGTACTAGTTAGAAATGCCCAGATTTATTTGTTGTTTGAAATCTCCAGCTGAATTTCTGCTCAGTTCTGCATGACATAAATTATGATATTAGCCTTCTTGTTGGTAGCAGAATGTCTTGTCCCCCCCCCCCCCCCCCGTTTCAGATAAAATAACTTTCCAAGGACATGCCCCTGCAGTACTGACACTCAAGGTCAGGAAGAGCATAATAATGAGCCTTGCCCTTACTTTCTTGGATAACAGTGTTACTGGTTGTTCCTGTTTGAGCTGAAGGTTCTGTCAAATTTTTATAATTACAGATATGCTGGGAGCAAATGATAGTTCTGAAAGATGCTGCTCAGAATCTGTGTTTTGGTTTGGAAACAAATTTTTAGGACTTACAGAGTGGGGGTGGGGGGTGGTTTTAGTTTTTTTTTGTTCAAAACTGCTTCTTGAGTAGTCTATATCTATTCCTTTCTCTTTTTTTCTATGTATATTTTTATTCAGAAGGATGATAGCAAGCAATGAAGACATACGGAGATAAATATTCTTTCCATGGCTGTTAATGTATTTCTTAGTTCGTGTTCAGGATAGAAGGTCAGCCAAAGTTCTGGCCATGGAGCAGGATTTGCCCTGTGTAGTTTCTTTGCCAGACAAAATCCGCTTGACCAGTTCTAAAGGGAGGCTGCATCTAGTTTGGGGAAAAGAAAGCCTGTGGGTCTAGTTAGTAACTGGAGAAGGGAGCTGAGTGTCTATTCCAGTGTTACAGAAGACTTCATGGCGAGAGAGAGAGAGAGTGAGTTCTGAATGGAAAGGAGATGGTTCCTGTCTCCCTTCACAAAGAGGGATGGGGCATGTCCCATGCTGCCTGTTTGGACAGGCAAAGCAACCTATTTGACATGAAAGATGGTTTGCTCAATAGGGGTGTCATTAATAGAGACTCTGGGTCAGAATCGTGCACCCTCTCCAGAATGTAATCTTCCTAGAAGGAAGATTCAGAATTAGGCCTTGTTTTCAACACAACCTGTTCTTGTGGTTTAAGAATATATATGTTTCTGTCCACTGCCCTCCTACAGTGTATTTAGGATCAATTATCTCACCCAAATTTATGGGAGCCATGGTAGAAGTGATATTCATCAAATATAATTTTATTATTGTCTGGACAAACCACATGTGTAATTATGGAAATTGCATGGTTTTGCCTGCAGCAATCCAAGAGAAATTTAAATGAGAAAGCTATCACTTGTCAAAGTGATTCTGATTTTTTAAATTAATTTAATTTATTTAAAATATTTCTGACTCAACTTTCTCCTTAAAAAGGATCCAAGACAGCTTACAGCAAGTAAAAGACAGAATTTAAGTTAGTAACAATGAGTATACAATGCTAAAAGGATCCATATATACAGCACACACAAAAAAACATAAGCAACACCAAAGCACATTCAATGCAGTAAAGTATAACAGTCCATTAAAAAACACCCAGTTGGCAACTGTTCACTCATGGAAAGCTTGCCTGAAGAGAAAGGTCTTCACCTGCTTGTGGAAGGACAGTAAAGATGAGGCCATCCTGGCCTCCCCTGAGAGGGAGTTCCAGAGTTGGAGCAGTAACAGAGAAGACCATCACCTGTGAAGATGGGGGCACCAAGGCAAAAACCTCTCCTGTTGACTTTAGCACCTGAGCCTGCTCAGAAAAGGAGATGTGGTCCCAGTGGTGTAGCGTGGGTTGCCAGCACTAGGGGCAAGTTAAGTATTGTGTCCCCTAACCTGTGGACTGTTAGTACTTCTTGAGTCACTTCCACCAGTCCAATATTGCAGGGCAGTCCAAATTTGAACAGGCTGAGGTCTACTTTTTCCAGACGAAAGTGCCTGAGGGCTACGAGTTGTATCTGTTCCGAGCATATGCTCATAAGTTAAAAAAAAATGTAAGTAGAGCAGCGGTTTCCCATAGGAACACATTGAAAATCAATGAATCCTTTCTGGAGGGAACATATTTCAATGCATTCCTATGGTAAGGCTGACCATGCA
The DNA here is from genome assembly GCA_023846285.1 of Phrynocephalus versicolor. Lineage (NCBI taxonomy): Eukaryota > Metazoa > Chordata > Lepidosauria > Squamata > Agamidae > Phrynocephalus > Phrynocephalus versicolor. The sequence goes on along the minus strand of JAHTLZ010000129.1, from coordinate 1,535,175 downwards.
CATGCTTCCCTTACACCCACTCGAGCCGATGTGCACGTGCATACTTGCACAGATCGCCCCTTTCGCTTGCCCAGGCTGCTGGAAGACTTTTTTTTTTTTAAAAAAAGGTGCACTTTCCCTCCCAACCCACCCGGGGCCTGACTTGACTCTACTTCTCCTGTTTTTCCCCTTCTCCCTTCCAGCCCCCTCACTGCCACTGCTGCTCCCGCCCATAGCTCTCACTCACCTCTGCCATGTTCGCTGTGCAGCTGGGATGGGCCAAGTTGTGGGGGGTGAGAGGAGGAGGATCGGAGGAAGGAATTCTCGGGGGGGGGGGGGAGACGCCACACAAAGGAGGTGGGCACGCCCATGACCCCGCCCCTTGCTGTCCCCTCCACTCCCCTTCCTCCGCTCTGCACTAACAACTCAATTGGTCACGAGACAGTGGTGCGCGAATCATCTGGCCGGTAGGGAGAGCAGGGGACTCTGCCATGGCCCTTGAACTGCCCCACTCAGCTGAGACAGTGGGGCTGGCAGGCCCAGAGCTTTGCTGGGGCAGTGGTCGTCCTTGGGTTGGGGGAAGTAGAGGTGGAGAACTTATCCCCTCACATTTTTTATTGATGGCTGGCGGGCTACTTTTGAACCCTTCACGGGCTACTAGTAGCCCCGGGTCTACCTGTTGGGCAGGCCTGCCATATTGACTCTCTTATAGAGATGTCATTAAAGAGGAATGAACAAGCAACAGTTCACTCCAAGTTGGCGCCAGGGTTTGTTTCCATCTTTTCTGACCAGGGGGAGGAGCACAGGGATGTCTTCCACAAAGAAGAGTTTCCCCGAAGCCCTTCCTTAAATCTTCCCATTGGAAGAGGCTTGGCTCTACAGAGGTCCCTTGCTGTGTGGACCAGCCCATTGGATGAGAAGTGGGCAATGGCAAGAGCAACAACTATGGTCTCTTTCTAGGGAGTGAGCACCATCCCAAGGACTTCCCATGCCAAGAGGCCCCCACCTGCCCTCTGACCATAGCAGGCAAACCCCCTTCCCTCCTCCTGGCTTCCGCAAACTTAGTGCGTGGAGATCATGGGAGGACTTGTGTGGGAGCACCTCCATAAGAACAGCCTTGCTGGAACAGGCCACAGCCCATCCAGTCCAGCATTCTGTCTGACACAGCGGCTCACCATTTGCTTCAGGGTATTCCCAAACTCTTTCTTGGAGTTGAGCCAAGCCCCACGAAAGAGGCCCTCCTTCTACCTTTCCCTCCCCTCCCTTCTCCTGCCCTCGTCTTTCAATGGCAGGAGGTGCCTCCTGGGCCCACCCACACACACCCTGTGCTTTCTGAAGTCAGCATACTGGAGGAGGAGGAAGAATAGGAGGAGGAATGGAGGGGGAAGGGGAGGAGGAAGGAGGAGGAGGAAGAGGAGGAGGAGGAAGGGAGGGGAGGGAGAAGGGGACATGGGCAGTCAAGCTGGCAGGAGCAGCTGTCTGCACTGCTGGTTGAGTTAGGAGCTGGCAGTAGAGCCCTGGCAGCAGACTCTTCCCCAGCAGCCTCTCTTCTCCTGGCTGGGTGCAGAGCCACACCAACGTCTGAACGAATCCTCAGGCTGGAAAGAGTGAGGAGTGAAGCTGGGAGAATTCTGTGGCGGGACTACAAGACTCCAGATCCCCCTACCCAGCTAGCCCAGCCGCCTGGGGAATCTTGGGAGTACTCCCTTCTAAGGAAGGACTTTTTCAAGTTCTGGAAAGAAGGCTCTAGCAGCTCCACTGAAGGTGACTTCTACGCTGAGGTGCCCTTCCCCTTTCCTGCATGGAGTGGGGGGGGGGGGTGGCACCTCGAACACCGCAACAAGAACAGAAGCACACACCAGCTAGATGACTAGGTTGGGTCCGTTTTTAGATTACTACTATTTTATTTTATTTTGACATTTTGTACCCCTTTGAATTTTGCCCCCTGCTCGGTGCCCTGGTGCTTGTTTTGCAAGGCAAAGGTCCTTAACTGGAACAAAATTATTCTGAAATTTTTGCTCATCCTGCAAAATACTTGTAGACTGGGGCACTCGTAAACTGAGGTAGAAGGAGTCAACCAATATTGGAGACTAATTTTTGCTTTTTCATATTGCCAGGCAGAATCCCTAATGGCACAGTAATCTACAAGTATAAATTTAGAGGTGGATATGGTGTGTTCCCCCAAAAAACAGGCGAAGCTCCCCAATCTGTATTTACATAGTTTGGGAGAGGGGGATTTGCAATCTGCAGTTTTAGGAAAAGCAAGTGAAGCCTTGCTCATTGAAACATGGTTCAGAGAACATATTTTCCCTTGTATTGAATAGAACAGTGTGTATAATCACAATAGGAAGGAAAGTGGTTTCCATTCTTTAACATGCTGTACATATTGTCCTGGAAGATATGTATAAGAATTTTCAATTGAAGGAAAGCATCCCAGTGGTGTATCTGCAAGTGGAAACAAAAGTATTACCAAGCCGTAGGCTGGCTGTGTATTTCTTAGGAGCAAACTGGATTAATATATCTTTGCTGATGTAAAGCCTAGAATTTAACTACAGAAAATTGTAGACCTATAGCATGTCTTCTAAAATTACAATGGTGGGAACATTGTGTATGTGTTTGTTAGAAATGATTTACTGCATAATTTACAGAAACATTTTTTCTTCTTAGTGAACTATTTGAAGTGGATCATATCCAGACCATCCAGCACATGTTCATTGCTATCCTCATATTGTTCATTCTCAGCACACTTGTGGTAGACTTCATTGATGAAGGAAGGTAAGAATTTTGAAGAGACTAGTTGGTATTTTTTAAAAGTAAAGATGTTGGTCACATTTTGACAATGACATGAAGTTGTCCCGGGTTCACCCGGACTTAGTCCACGATCATGCCAAGTGGAAGACAAAAACCAGAATAGTAGACCCCATCACCAAGTGATGCTAAGAAGGAGGATGAGGATGAGGAGGTGATGGTGGTGGTGGTCACAATTAATTACTGATGCATCTACTCTGGTCATAGGAAAAAAAAAAGTAAGTGCAGTAGGTACTGGAAATGAAAAAAGGCACCACTTGCACTTCCAGTGGTGGAAGTACAAATAGGCAACAGTAACCAGCTTCCTGGAAATAAGCTGTCAGAAATGACTGCTTTTCTAACACTTAATATAGAGCCTCCAATGGGTTGCTAAAATCAGCTTGGTTAATTCATTGAAAAGTAAAGTGTCAGGTTGGATGCAGGCACTACAGCTGCCCCATTGGGTTGTGTTTTTATTGACTGTGCTACCAAGAGACAAGAACCACATTTGCCCTGTCACTCAAGATATAATGAGAGTGTCATTTCCTTTCAGTCAGAGCACTTATTTGCAGGACAAAACATTGTATTAATTGTGCAATGGAAGTGAATAATTGCTAGACACATTAACCAAACTTCTCATTTCAAGGCCTTTGTCATATTTGGGTGCTTAAACCACTCCTTTTCCATTGTAGTTAATGGGGAAATAGTATGTACAGAAAAGTAGCATTTTGTGTGTATCAGTGGCAGTATGTCAAGAGTAGATATTGTTGGATACTTCTTTCGGGGGGGGTGATAATCAGGAGTAGCTTGTTTGTTGTTAAGGGAACTGCTATTTTTAAAGGGTTGCCTCAAGAGAACAATGATGAATAGGGTCTGTGGCAGGAGATTCTAGTAAGAAAGAGTCCAAGAAGTGTAGGAGTTTCCAAAAAGGGAAATTCTAAAAGCACAAGTAGAAACAGTTCCAACAACAAAAAGGTCAGAAAAGGGGTGGGGGAATTACAGAAAGCTCAGAGAAAACCTGAAAACAAAAGGGGCATGTATGGAAAGTTGAAAGAAGCCCAGGCCACAAAAGTAAAATACAGACAGGAATTGCAGGGATGGCAATAGGAAAGCAAAAGCAGAAAGTGATTTGAGGCTCGTTAGAGATACTAAAAGGAACAAAAAAGCATTATTCAGGCATGTACATATCAAGAGACAAAGAAAAGAAACAGTGGCTCAGCTACTCAAAGGAGTTGAGAAAATGATAACAGATGACAAAGAAAAGGCAGAAGTGCTCAATGGTTATTTTAGCTCAGTCTTTTCTCAAAATGAGAGAATATGACCCTGCAGGCACGTGGAGGGGACAGGATTGAAGCTGGAGATAGATAGTCAAGGAATACCTTATTACAGTAATCCCTTGAATTAGGAAATTAATCTGTTCCAACCAAATTTTTGTAATTCAATTTTTTGTAATTCAGAACACAATTTCCCATAGGAATGCATTGAAAACATATTGATCAGTTCCAGAGGTCCAAAAAAGGCAAAGGGGGGGGGATGGATTAATTGTTTTTCAATGCATTCCTATGGGGAGCCTGCCCCAACCCAGCAAAGCACGGTTAGAGCTCCCCCCCTTTACTGGGTTGGTGGCCAAGGCTGTTGAGTTGTCAAAATCAGCTGGCTATTGGCGTGCCGCCAAAAGCAGGTGATTTTGACAGCTCCGCAGTTGATTGATGGGGTTTCGCCCCAACCCAGCAAAGGGAGGAAGCTTTTTCCCTGCTTTGCTGGGTTGGGACAACCTCCCCAACTTAGTGACCCCCCCCCACCCCTTTCCTGCTCTTTTTCTGGGAAGATGAAGCAGCCGAGTCCCAGCTGAAGAGAAGGGAAGGCGACCCCAGGTCTGACAAAGTTGGGGAGCCCCAGAGTGGTTCCCTCCTTCTCAGGCATCCGAAAGCTGAAAGGAGGAGGGTGGCAAAGAGGCAAAACTGCTGGGCTTCACAACCAGCCACCCACTTTTGCTCCCCACCAAACTGGCTGCCCTTCACCCACTGTGGCAAGCAATGGGTGAAGGGCGGCCGTTTTGGTGGGGATCAAAAGTAGCTGGCTGGTTGCGAAGCCTTAAAGCGCAAGAAAGGCTTTGCAACCAGCCACCTGACTTTGCTCCCTACCAAACTGGCCACCCTTTGCCTGTCACTCACTGGTGGCTAGTTGCGAAGCCTTTCCTGCATGGGCCTTTTAAAAGCAGATCCTGTCTGCTCCGATGCATCAGGGGGACGAGCAGCGGAGTGTTGAAGGCAGCCCTTGACTGATTCTCCCCCTGCTGCATCGGGACAGCCCTGATCCTTGCTGCCCCAGTGCAGCGGAGCCTGAGCGGGCAAGCAGTGAAGTCGCCCTCACTCGCTCCCCGCCCTCCACCGCTGATTGCTCTGAAAAGGAGCTGATTGAAGGTGAGTCAGGGTTCAGCTCCTTGTTGGGTACTCTGAAGCCGAAGGAAACACGGGGGGGGGGGGCAAGCCCCCCCCCCTACACACACTGTGTTTCCTTCAGCTTTGGAGCACCCGAATAGGAGCTGATTGAAGTGGCGGCAAGGAGGGTTCAGCTCCTTTTCAGGTGCTTCAAAGGCCAAAGGAAATAGAACAGGGAAAAACCAGAAAGGAGATGAACCCTCCTCACCCCTGCTTCAATCAGTTCCTTTTTGGGTACTCCAAATCTGATTGAAGTGGTGGCAAGGTTGCCAGCTTCTCACCAATGCAAGCGGTGGCAGAGGTGGTGGTGGGATGCTACAGTCGCAGCCACTGCCTGCATTGTAACTTGAAAAAAAAACAAGTTAAATTTTCTTAACTCAATTTTTCCCCCTACTGGGGGGGGTTTCCTTTTGTAACTCAAAATTTTCACAATTTGTCATTTGTAATTCAAGGCATCACTGTACCTTGAATATGTTCAAATCTCAAGGGCCGGTTGAACTACATCCAAGAGTAATGAAGGAACTGGCTGAAGAACTTTCAGAACTTCTGTCCATTATTTTCCTGAAATCATGGGAAATGGGCAAGGTACCAGACCACTAGAGATTAGCTAATGTTGTCCCTATCTTCAAAAAGGGCAACAACAAAGAGGAACTTGGGAATTACAGGCCAGTCAACCTGATATCAATCCCAAGGAAAATTCATGTTGCATTAATATAAGTATAGTCTACAAATCATGTGAGGTAAATGTCAACTTCTCTTTGGCACTGCTTAGGCCTTCTCTTGAGATGCAGGCAAATTGGAACAAGTTCAGAGGAGTGAACAAAGATAATTAAAGACAGGGTATGTTGTCAGTCAGCTGAGAATACACAACATGCAACAATTATTCAAGTTACTAGAAGCCAGATTTTGGTTGAATATCGGGGAAAAGTTCCTTGCTGTTAGAACAGCACTGTAGTGGTGGCGAGTGTTCAGAATGCCTGAGGCATTTAAGAGTAATGCAGACAACCACACAACAGATATCCTATGATTTTCATTCCTGCCTTGAGCAGAGGGTTGGACTCAGTGACCTTGTGGGCACCTTCCAGCTTCATGATTCTATGATTCTGTATAATATTATGAATAAAATATCTTTCTGAGGATATTTACCAGTTTTAAAATGCAGCGCATGGAGTGACCCTATCGATAAGGACCTCAGAAACTCTTACTGATTCTGCTTAGAGAAATATGTTTTGTCCAACTGAATAAAGTGTAACCTCTTGTTCTGTTTGAATATCTTTGAAGGTTGGTGCTAGAGTTTGATCTTCTGGTCTTCGCTTTTGGCAAATTTTCAGTTGTTGCTCCTACTTGGCTTTATATGTTCCTGTCTACGCTGATAGTGCCATATGGACTCTTTATCCTATGGGCCAAAGGCTATCACACTTCCTCCCACAAGATCATCTACTCCTCCTCCTTTGGCATTCTCTTCACGATATTCCAGACAGTTTGGCTTGGATTTGTTCCTACATACATTACATTGACCTGTGAACTGCCCCCTGCTTCATCTTTCATAGTTATACTAGAACAGGTGGGTTTTAGTACCTTAAAGGCTGTATAAGGGAATAGAATATGTGTTTTTTTCATGAAATAAAGAAAAACAGTTAAACATTGGCCTTGAGAGCCAGTTTATAGAGTACAGTAATCCCCCGCCTATCATGGGGGCTAGGGACCTGACCCGACCTGTGATCATGGAAAATCCACAATATTCAGATGCTGATAGGGCCTATCTGGGAACTCCTACACTGACCTGATGCCTGGCGCTTCCCCAAATGGGCCTCCGACTGGCTTCCCAGGCCTGTTTTAGGCCCCAGAAGTGGTTCTGGTGATCCGGTAGTCCCTTTTGACTTTCCGGAAATCACTTCCAATTCGCCGGAAACCACTTCTGGGGCCTTCAAGCTCAGGATGCCCGTGAGAGGCCCACTTGGGACAGCGCCAGGCCTGGGGTAAGTGCAGGAGGCCTCAAATGAGCCCATGCAGCTTGCCCCAGGAGCCCTTTGTTTCCTGTACTGTGGTCCCGCGATATACCAGGACCACAATATATGAAACGCAAAATTTTGGGGGACGATTGTATATAGGTGTGGAATGTAGTGTGACTTTTAAAGTTGTTTCAGAAAGCTTTAATTGCGAAAATGTATTTCTAACATCTAGAGGCTAAACAGTCAATCAGTGCCACACATCAGTCATGGCTGTTTTGGGGTAATAAAAAATCTCCTAGTCCACTATTCCCAGGGTCTGAGAATCTGTAGGAGCCCCTTTATTTTGGGGAAGGCATGGGTAGCTATAGAATGATTTAAATCCTGAAAATTTACACTTCCAGTAATTAAAGATGCTTTTAACTTGAAGCCTGCCTGGGCCTCTATTGACTGATGCTTTTTTTTTTTCTCCACACAAAATGAGGCTGTCCTCTGAATTCTTTCTCTGGCCTCCCCTGTCACTTGAGATGAAATGCATGCTAAACAAAGATAGACTTTCTCAATGATGGCTCCTTTGCCCTAGAATAACCTTATCTGGGAGGGCAGCAAGATAGTTTGATGGAAAAGATGGCCCTGCCCGCAAGACTTGCCTAGTTCTCAGCTTGATTACTAAGTATTGGGGCTTCTATTATTATTATTATTATTATTATTATTATTATTATTATTATTATTA
>JAHTLZ010000129.1:1496638-1518915 GCA_023846285.1 Phrynocephalus versicolor | reverse complement strand
TATTATTATTATTATTATTATTATTATTATTATTATTATTATTATTATTAATCACACAGCTAACTATGCTGGATTTTGTAATTCAAATCACTAGTCGAACACTTCCCAAGCGTTTAGGGCTATGATGTATCGGCAAATTATGCAAGCAGATCCCAGTAAAGCGGCTCTCTGCAGCTAACTCCAATTTCTTCTAAATACTTGCTTAGCTCTTTAGGCACCGCTCCCAGTGTGCCGATTACCACTGGGACCACCTGTACCAGTTTATGCCAGAGATGATGATGATGATGATGATGATGATGATGATGATGATGATGATGATGATGATGATGATGATGATGATGATGATGATGATGTGTCAGTGGAGGTTCTAAATTTGGTGTAATGCTGCACTCTTATTTTCTTTGCAGGACTCCCACAAGAAGATGGAGCTATGTAGCTACTAAGTTTGCACAGGTTAGTAATTGTTAGAGCAATGAGCAGAGAAATGGTTGGAAGGAAAAATGGTGTAAACTGGCTGCTTCCGTAGGTATTTCTGGCTTGATTTTTTTCTCTTGTTGTCTTTATCTTACAGGAAATCTTTACATAGTCAAAACGTGTGGCTTAGTTTAAATCTGGCTACTTTTGGTGTGTGATGTATCTCTAGCCAGATTCTGAAAGCAGTAATTATTGCTAAGTAGCATAACATGATTTCCCATTTGTGATTTAGACCTATGTATGTTGACAACTGGGATGACATTACTTATTTTTCTATGTCGTTCTTTCCTGTCCAGGTACTTGGTTCAGTCTTCTATGCTTACTACATCTTTGTGCGACTCTGTATTCCTATATATCGGAATCATAGTCGGGAAAGCCTCAATCTACGAGGTCTGGTCCTTTGCATTTTCAGCTCCATTCTTCCAGGTGAGTACTTTTGTGCCCTTTTCAATGACAACAAATACAGTTGTAATAGTAGCAGAATTTGGCATGAAATTAATGAAGTGATAATTGTTGGACCGTGTCCTTGGTTCACCTTCCAGCACTGCAGTCCACCAACTTTATGTTATGGGAGAAAAAAGGAAAAAAAAACCTAAAGTGATTCCCTAAGAACATACTGTACTTTGTGAGAACCCCTTCAGCAATATTTGTATATATTGCTAGTATCACCCCATTCCCCCCATTAAGTTATTGCAATACATTGGTGTTATGAATGCAAGTGCAGTAATGTTTTACTTCTGCTCTCCCAGGTGTGTTGATTTTGCTGCTGTTCTTTTTCTTTTTCCTTCACTGCTGGATGAATGCTTTTGCTGAGATGTTACGTTTTGGAGACAGAATGTTTTATCAGGTAAGCCAGGTACAAAGCCCATAGTCTTAATGCTTCTTGCCGAAGCACTTGTTAACAGTTTCGTAATAGAAATTGAAGAGACAAGGGAAGGGAGGCTAAATGCTCACTGTATAGAAATGTTGAATGTATGTTATGTTGCTGTATAGAGACTCTTTTTCAATGCAACATAATGATATACCACTAGACAAGATATCTCTGTCCCATCAGATATTTGGTGTTGTAAGCAAAAAAGTAAACTGTCTTGGACCAGTTTTTATAAAAGTGCAGGGCTGCTTTTCAGTCCTTTGTGTATGTTGGTAAGTACTAGAACCTTTGAATTTTCTGAAATAGCTGCTTTCACAGCAGGTGAATTGATGCTGGTCAGTTTGTGCAGTTATAGGACAGAAGCAGAAATAAATTTCAGACTTCATCTGCCAGCTGTATTTTCATTTTATGAGTGTAGTTTTCAAGCTTCTTTCTCTACGGAACAACTTTTTCTTTAGTGAAAAGTCATTTGAATTAGTTTTAACAAAGTTGGATGTAAGCTTTTGAGACTTGACCACAAACATTGCAACTAGAGATGGGCACGAACCACTGGAAGCAGTGACCAGAAAAGGTGAGGCAGGAAAATTGAAGGCACTGTCTCACTGTGAGCTCTCACTGGAGGAGGCGAGGCATAGAAGCGCCAAACACCTATTCAGTGGGTAAATTAATCATGGAAACCGGTGGTTCATGCTCATCTCTAATTACAATTTGAATTGTTTAGCTGAGCTATTAGAAAGAAGGATGCAGCTGGTTATGGTTGCAAAGGAACTAGAGTGGACTGGGCATACAGATTGAAATGTACTCTTGAATTAAGCAAATGTAGATCTGAATGTTGCATTGCCAGTGGTTTCCTGAATAGGCAGAGCAGTGTTGGCCCTGTGATTTTCAGGTCTGTGATCTTCTGACACCCTCTCATTTTTGCTTACAGGACTGGTGGAATTCAACATCTTTTGCCAATTTTTACCGAACCTGGAATATAGTGGTCCATGACTGGCTGTATTATTATGCATATAGGGATTTCCTTTGGGTAAGTAACAACCGGTTTCAGCCCTCTTTTAAGCACACTGACTATAATAATATACATTTCTTCATAGACCTGGCAAAAAAAATTACATTAGCATTTCCAGTGAGGGAAAATGCAAAGATACAGAAGCCTGTATTTGTACCTTTGTAATAATATTAATTGGCAGTTAATTAATGGCTATAATCACTAGCTGCTTACAGAAGGTTTGTTGGTATTGTTTGATTGATTCATTTCTCTTTTTCTCCCTGTCTTGGCCAGTTTTTTGGGAAAAAATTCAAAGCAGCTGCAATGCTGTTAGTCTTCACTATTTCTGCTGTGGTGCATGAATATGTCCTCGGTGTTTGTTTGGGTTACTTTTATCCAGTTCTCTTCTGCATCTTCATGGGTTTTGGAAGTAAGTAACAAATGCACTTTATAGCAATGTGTATTAACAAAATATCCCTAAAGACTCGCCTTTTCCCTAATCCAGGCCTTGGATCAGTGGGGGAACTCTTTTGAGTTGAGACTTGCTTGAATTAGGGAATGTCACCATGAGGGTTATGGAGTTTGCCTGACACGTTTACCTAACCCAGGCATCTCAGGTTCAGTCAATGAAGATTCATATTTAACCTTACCAGGGTTGAATTTTATTTCCAAATGATTATAAAAAGCTGATGCATCCACAGGAACAGGTAGATTTTGCCCAACTAGAGCAAGGGTTTGAACTGGGAAAACTAACAGTCTCCTCAAACCTGCCAGACTGGGGGTCTGTGTATAAACAGTCCTCTCTCTCTCTCTCTCTCTCTCTCTCTCTCTCTCTCTCTCTCTCTCCATAGGACCCGGATGGTGCCAACATCAAGGAAACTGGGTCTTCAGTGAGCCATTCTTCCCATAAACAGAATCTCTCCCTGAGTCCTTCCCTTCTCTCCTTCTCATCTCCTGATGCCAAATCCATTTTACACATTGTTTCCTCTCTCTATCGACCTGGGCTCTCTTCTCACGGATCTTTCTCCGCCACTCTTTCTCACCCCAACAGGATGAACCTTCCTTGTCAGCTGCACGCCTTCTACAGCTTCTTCCCGTGACACCATTACTCTCTCCCATTTATGTGTCCATGGGGTTTCTAACCAAATCCACTCCCAGGCTCTCTGGTAGTATTCTAGGCTTTCCTCTCACTACTGCCTCTCCATCCTCTAACAGCTTTTTATTCTCCTCTCTCCCCTCCTCCAGTGCTCCGGTCTCCTCCTTTGAGTGCCCCACCTTTTTCTCCTGGCCAATCAAATCCATTCCCTTTCTTCTTTCCTCTGGCAGCCTCTGCCCTTCCTGATCTTTCTGCTCATCTTTTCGTTATCACCAGCTCAGAGCTGCTGCTCCTCTTCCTCCCTTAGTTGATCTTCTATTAAATGTCTCTGGCTGTTTTAGTTGCCTCTTTCTGCACAGCCACTGGTAAAGTGGAAAGTGTGTCTCCCCAGATTTGCTCAGGTGCTCTTTAAGAGAGAGAGCAAGAAGGAGAAGGCAAGACAAAGGAAGAAAGGAAGGAGTTCCTTCCTCTTTTCTGCCTACCCTTTGGAGCATTGTTAAATAAATAAATAAATAAATAAATAAATAAATAAATAAATAAATAAATAAATGTTGGTGGCCTCCTTCTGTGTGACACAACCCAGTTTGTGTTCTGGTCACTGTCCCTTTTTAAGTTAATTTCCTATGTTACAAGGGTGGTATGGTTTAATAAAATAGTGCAAATTCTCTGATTCATGCAGTGTGTAATTTTCTTAAAGTCTCACACTGCTTCAAGTTTTTGGAGCTCTTTAGGTGACTCCTCCACTGAGCACTGCTTCCACAGGAAAGTTACTTTTTTAGCATTGACATTGGCAGCATCTTGGGCAGGGGGTGGGGAGGAGAGAGAGAGCAGCATTTTGTCCTTACTTGTGTCTTCAGTTTCTACAACTTTCTCTCCTAGTTAAGAACTTGTTTCCACTAGATTCTCTGCTAAAGCACTGTCGTCTGTGACCAGCTGAGTTACTTGAAAATTCTGATCTTTGCTTCAAAGCAATGGGGTGGTTTTGGCCCACTTTAGTGCTGCCACTGGGTAAAGTCACCTGATGTATTTGCTTTTCCCCAGAATATCATTGAGAGCCATTCCGTAAGACATTGTGTGCCCTATCAAAGTGATGAGTACTTTGTTATCTAGAGGAGAGTGGGAGAGGACTCCGTGTGTCCTAAGCTGATGCATTTTTGTGTGTACTTCTTTTCTCTTTAGTCGTGTTCAACTTTGTTCTCCATGACGGTCGGAAAGGCCCCATTTGGAATGTGATCATGTGGACGTTACTCTTCCTTGGCCATGCCATTCTTCTGTTTCTTTATAGCCAGGAGTGGTATGCCCATCAGTATTGTCCTTTGAAAAATGTGAGTAACCCCACTGTAAAGATAAATAAGGAAAACTAGGCTGTGCTACTATTTAGGACCATAAATCTGAAGCCCAACGTTTAAATATAAAATTGAAATTACGGTATATAAAATTCGGATTTTAAAGATTTACAGTCTGATTTTGGCATTTGACACATTTGCATGTGAAATCCTTAATAGGAGTAGAAAAAAATCATTGATGGAGGGATTTGCCTCTCCCATGGAGATCTCTTCAATGTAGAGACCTTTTGAAGCTTTAGAACAGGTGGAGTCAGATAGAACTGCTCCAGCATGTACATGCTGGTTTGGAGTAGCTGTGTTTAACATGGAGGAGTCATAGAGATGAGGGCTAGAGATGAAGGTGAGGCTGCCTTGAAGAGAAGACAATCTCAGAGTTTCATGGGAGGTGCAACTCTCTTCCTTCTGCATCTTATATAGGGCTGTGTAGACTCCTACTAGCCCAGATAACAGTTGTGTTGGGTAGCGAATGATAAGTCTTTGCTGCCTGTAAATACTTTCTCTTTAATGCTGGCTAACAAGTGAAAAGAATGATGTTCATGAAATTATTTGAGTCAGGGTAGTTGATAAGATAACACTGGGGCATGTTAAACTGTCTAGTGTTTGTTGCCTATCACCATTTTTCTTTTTATGTTTTGTAGCCTACATTTCTGGACTATGTGAAACCACGCTCCTGGAATTGCCAAATTAAGATCTGAAACCTTTTAGCATCTGTCCTGTGGTCAAAGCCAGAAGATGTTCTTTAAAACAGACTTATGACAGTCCCTTGTTATGACAGATGGTTGCATTTTATCACTCAAGGCAGGTGAGACTACTGAAGGCTCATTGGGTCGTTCTTATTCTGCAAGGAGTCCAAGCCAAGCCATTTCCATGCTGGTCATGAGACCTATTGCAAAGCTGGCAAATAAATTTCCAGGGAAGATTTTTGCTGATTACAAACAGTGATCTGTGTATTACTACTTAATTCTTTTAGTATTGTCAAAAAGGCAGTATTGTGTGATTTCAAATAGCCTTGCCTATCTGAATATAACATTCCTCTACAATAATCCTATGAAATGGAAGATAGACTCAGTATTTGTATTCGTTCTTTTGCTTGATGCTTCAGTATGATTATACTGTGGAGCCAAAGCTTGAACTATCCTGTCCTTCTTGAATCACACCCAGAAGACTTTTCAAGGCAGAGACATGGATTTCTGTTATTTGGACCATGATATAGAAAATATAAGGAACTCAGTACTTTTGCAGTTTCTTACATCTCCTAAACTGTAGCACAAGTGACTACTATTTCTTGTTGGACAGCCAAGTTCATTGGTGAGTTTTTGGATGGAGCACAAGTAAGAGGGTTTATATCTTCTGTGGAAGTGACCATTATGTATGCAGGTGATTTTTAATTACCCATCTATAACTTTATTTGGACTACAACAGATGTTTGTGAAATGTTTTAATTGGTTTAAAATAACTGATGAAAGGTGTGCCTAGCTTTTGCATTGATGTTCTGAAGCTTTATTTTCCTCTTCTTTTTCTTTGAAATAAAAATAATCTGAACTTGAAAGGGTACATTTACCTTTCAGGAAATTCATGTGGATGCTTAAGTCTTATGTCAGTAGTAAAGACTATCATATTCACCTGTCTTGTGCCTTCTGATCCAATAATTAGACGGCATTACATTGGCTGAAATTTAGTTGCTCAGGAGAGTAACTAAGAGGAGAGGAGTCAGCTGATTGTAAGTTCCATTGTTTCCACAGGCCTAGTCTAGCTGTGACTTATTAAACTAAGCAATGGGATTGCAGCCATTAAATACTATAATACCTGGCTGATGCTGCTTTGGATAAAATAAATTTTCTTTTGTCTGTTCTCACTCTCTCAACCCTCAATTTGAGTGGTACTCAAATCACTAGAGACCATACCATTCCAGTGGGCTAAATATGCAGAGGATTTTCTTGTACTGTAACTCCTCCAACTGAAGACCAAACAAGGTATAATGTTCATAAAACTGGTAATAACAAGATCTCAAATGTAAGTCAGAGCTATAATATCTCAAATCCAGATCACGACTAGAGCATGGGAGGTTTAACTCCCCTCCCCCCCCCGGTTCTGCCACTGGGGTCCAGATCGGGAGACTCTTCACAGCTATTTGCACCAGGAGAGTTAATCCCATTGGTTCAAACAGATAGCATAATATGCCTGTCCACTCCCCTGACAATGGTTATGGTGGACTTTCAGTCACGTGACACATTTTCTTTGTGGGCCAATTCCAACCTATAGACTGCCATTTGATCATTTCCCATTCTGTCATGTTCACTGTTGGACCTACAACGTGCAGCCCTTTGCAGCATGGATGGCAGGAAATTTCTCATTCCTTATTAATACTGTTTTTATAGTGCGACTTCTATAGAAATAAAAAAGTATGTTGACTTGGACTGATCTTGGTGCTCCAGTTTAAATGACAATTTGCATAGAAAACAGGCTTTGGGACACTGCATCAAAAAGATTTGCATGGAAAGAAGGAATGCTTAGATCTCCATAAAATGACTATGGTATTCTGAAAACCACTATCGCTGGAATGCTGGTTGGCATCTAGCAGTCTACTGTATTTAGTTGATATCAACTTGTAGATGACTGCCCTCCAGCCAGCCATAACAGTGCAATCTGGCACTTTCACCCGTTGCTCTGTCCTTGTGTAGTACTTCACTAAATTCTGCATTGATGACAGTTTTTTTTCCGTGTTGCCTAACTGCAACAGATAATTTATACATACTTCAGGATGGAAGTGATAAATGAGCAGATACTGCAAGAAGGAAAAGAAAAATGCTTATTTTAATCACTTCTTAATGGTGATATGTTCCAAACAAAAGTCAGGCAGCTAATTTGTAATAAAAGCAGTTTGGAGACATGAAAAGGTAAACAAAACATCTTCTTGTCAAGAAACATACAGCTATTCTAAAGGTTTGTTTCCTGCTGTGGAGGCTACCCTGACCATTTGTGGTTCCTAGAAGTTAGAAGACTGAAGTAAAGTTTAGGCTTTCAGTTTAAAATATCTCCATGTTACCCAGAAAACTATCGTTTTTCCTGCTGTGTTTAATCAAAGTTCTTTTCACACTGAACCCAACTTTTCCCAAACATTAACTATATGTTCTCCTTCGTAGCCTCTGTGAAATCCCACTGATGGGTTTTCCTCTGCGTGCCTGCGCAGCTCCTGAGCACACACACAAACACTGGAATTTTATGCATGTATTGGTGGTCTGCATTTTATGGGAAATCAAGGAACAGTTAACAAAAAATACCAAATTTGAGTTATTCTAAAATTAATATTTTTTCACTAATGAACACTATTCCGATTTTTCTACTGGTACGTTGGATCCAAACACTCATGTACAGACATTTTTATGCTAGACATCAGCATCTGAAAACTTTTGAGCCTCATCCTCTTTTCCGAGGCCTACAGAAGGCAAGAGAGAGTGGTGGCCCTGGCAGACAGCAGAATATGCAGACAGTCCACTGGACAGAATAAAGAACGAGGGAAGCTCAGGCCACAGTCTTTCACTGGAGCCTGAGCCTATGTATTTCAGCTTGTCTGTGTCTTTTCTTAATTCCTTAAGAATTGTAGTTATAGGTCCTCGACAAACCAGGGGCCTGATATCTGGCCTCAAAATGTGACAAGCAGTGGGCTTTAAGTTTCATCTTCCTTTCCTGATATTTGTAAATGTCTTGAACTTGGAAAACCCCCCACTTGTGTGAGTCTGCCCAAATGGTTGCGGTGCAATGGCATTACACAGCTCAACATTTCTTATACTACTCATATGCAGTACAGTACAGTACATGTTTTCTGGCTTACAGAGTATTAATACTATCACATGTCCAGTCTCTTATTTAAGATTCTGCTGATGCACTGAGGATTATATTTTGCATTTCTACTTTTAACTTTGACTTTAATGCCAAATAACTTGAACTCTCTGCAAAAGTACTGCATCTATGTGAATAGATTGTCCACCAGACAAGATATGTGAAAAGATGCACAGTTGAAGATTCTGGTTTGTGTTTGACAAACTGAACCCAGTTGTATGTAAATTACCTTTTATTTTGATATGTAATTTGTACATAGTGGGCAATCCATATTAATTAGACAACAATCTGGGTGAGTCTGAACTTGCAGCTCTTTATTTATAGGATGCTTTATTTGATGTGGATTTGATGTCTCTGGGTTAACTGTTCAGAATGATGGAAAATAAAATATGAATTGAGTATTATGAACAGTATCTGAAATGTGCCCAAAGGCAAGTATGATACCTATTCTGGCTCTTTAAAAATCATCAAAATATTATCCATATTTGAATAAGGAAGAGGAGAGAGATTTAGCTACCTGAACTTTTCCCAGTATTTTGTGTGCACTTCAAATAAAGAATTGTGCCATTAATGAAATATACACTGTTTGTACAAAAACTTGACACTTTTTGAGTTGTTAGGGTTTTCAACCCTACCTCATTCTTACAGCCTCCCCACTGGAAGGGTTTTAGCCCTTTGGGGCTACGAATTTGCCTAGGACTAGGTTCTTATTCTGAATATTGATCTTGTGAAAGCAGAAATCCATCATTGGAATATAGTCCAGTGTAGACATTTAGTGTAAATAAATAGCATAATAAGGTTCTTGTCCTACAATACTGCAAATGTGCAATATTTGTAGAATTGTTAACCATTGTTAATATGGGGAAGCTTGCTATTTCATAAACATTTTGTTTGTGTGAAGATGCACAACATTTGTTTCTCTTTCCATCCAAACAGCTTTCATTTGTTTTACTTTTTTCTGCCAATTGTTGAAGAAACTGCCTGAATAATATTACTTCAGAATGAAATGTAATAACTTTTGAAATAAATCATTTTATCTTTGGGAATTGCTTTAGGGGGAAATGAAGAAACTTCAATATACTAATTACAGTCATCCCCCATTTATCACGGGGGTTAGGGACCCGACCCAACTCACGATAAAGGGAAATCCACGTTATGCCGATGCTGGGTCGGTTCAGGACTGGAGGGGGGCTATTTGGGGCCTGGCGCTGCCCAAAATGGGTCTCCTGGGCCCGGCAGAGACCCGCTCAGGGCAGCTCCAGGCCTGGGATAAGTGCAGGAGCCCCCAAACAGGCCCACGCCTGGAGCCATTGCTGTATACTGCGGTTCCATGATATACTGGGACCACAGTATATTAACTGTAATATAGCGGAAGACGACTTGTATAATCATTTTATTTTGTGTTTAAATTTCTTAATGTGAAGTGTTGAGAGGCAGGACATAATCTCTATAACATTCCATCTACCTCAAGACATCCAGTTAGCTTGAGAGGTGATTACTTAGGCTGCTAGACTCATACTGCACATAAAGGAAACTCTATGACCCTTTTGCTCAGACTGAGCAGTATAAAGATCTACACAGAGGTCCGTGAGAAGAAAAAATGCAAGTTGCATATAATATTATAATAGGCCGTTACTTCACGAAGTGCATGGCTTCGAACCGACATTGCCTTCGGTTTGAATTCGGCGGCGGTCACGTGACTTCCATTTGATCCCACCCCTCTATCGCTGTACTCACGTGCAGCCTTTTTTGGACCGAATTGATTGCAACCTCCCGTCCTCCCTTCGCATTTGCATGCCACTTTTCAACGTCCCATTGCCTCCAAAATCACCAATGAACTGAAGCTTTAACAGGGCCCCCTTCCCCCGGGGGCGGGGGGGCGGGCAGCCTGCACGCACATGGAGGAGTAGGAGGGGAGGAGGCAGCGGTGGGGTTTTTTTTGGGGGGGGGTGAAGAGAGAGTTAGGAGTAAAGCTGCAGTTTTAACTCTGGAAGGGTTTGTGTTTTGAGACTCTGGTGCAGGAAAAAATGGGAAAAGTCGTGAATACGTGTCAAATGATGAGGCCGGAAGTAGCAACGCACGGCGATGTACCGAAATATCAATGCATCGATGTGTCTGCTTGAAGAATTTTTTTTAAAAAATCAGGAAAACGCCACATTATGGGGCCACACGTCCCTTTGGGAGCGAATCGAGTTGCGGATCGAAAAGATTCCCGGCCAAAGGCACGGGCACCACTCGCCCCGATTGGAGCACGGTTAAGGGGGAGTGGTCGGGGTGGGATCGCAGCAAAACAGGAGGGACGTGCAGACAGAGTCGATCGGTTCGCACCGAAAGGTGGGGTAGCCGCGAAGCGAGAAGTTTGTGAAGTAACAGCCATAGAGTCACTAAGCTTCAGTTGTGTTTTAGCTTCTGTAATATACTATAACAGGAAAGCATAGGGAATCATGGAAGATTTATGACTAAGGAATGTAAGTTGATTAACCAATTATTCCAAAATGTATTGAAATGTATGTTGTGACCTGTTCTGTCATGTATAGGATTTATATGACCTTTAGTGTACTGCATAAAATTGGAATATATTTTGCTATCAATTAAACACATCTTCAGTCTGCATTTATTCAACAGATCAGCTGTAAGTATGGTGTCCTCTCAGTAGTCAGACATGGCATTCAATGTTGCAATGTGGAGTACTGTTTCTAAGTATGCCAGGCAGGATCCTCAAGACTTTGCCAACTAATTTGTTACACCCTTGCCAAAACTGCTTTTGGGTGGCCCCAGCTAATGACATTTTTGATGGGAGATTTAAAGTTCACACATGGCCCAAAAGTGATACTACATGGGATATTGTCTCTGGAGGTGTTGATGGTCCAACAACAGCCGGTCAAAGGTGCTAAGGCTAGGCCACTGACAGTGATCTTAAATGATATGATGCTCTAGCTTTTAGTAATGCCAACTACATCCTGTTTCAGTCCTACCTTTGCTTTAGTGTCAAGTATTTTTGTTGTTGAATCAAAGCATTGAGAAGCTTAAAGGCATGACCTAAATTTGTTTGCTGCATTTGATCATTGCAATTACATATCTACTTAGCTACCACACTTGGGTATATGCATGTATGTTCCAGAAAAAACATCTACTTCTGCTTCATCGACTATGCCAAAGCCTTTGACTGTGTGGACCAGAACAAACTATGGCAAGTTCTTAAAGGAATGGGAGTGCCTGACCACCTTATCTGTCTCCTAAGAAATCTATATGTGGGACAAGCAGCAACCGTCAGAACTGGATATGGAACAACTGACTGGTTTAAAATTGGGAAAGGAGTACGAAAAGGCTGTATACTGTCACCTTGCTTATTTAAATTATATGCAGAGTACATCATGCGAAAAGCAGGTCTGGATGAATCACAAGCCGGAATTAAGATTGACGGAAGAAATATCAACAACCTCAGATACGCAGATGATACTACTCTGATAGCAGAAAGTGAGGAGGAATTAAAGAACCTCTTAATGAGGGTGAGAGAGTGAAAAAATGGGTTGAAGCTCAACATCAAAAAAAACCTAAGATCACGGCCACCGGTCCCATCACCTGGCAAATAGAAGGTGAAGAAATGGAGGCAATGACAGAGTTTATTTTCTTGGGCTCCTTGATCACTGCAGATGGCGACTGCAGCAACAAAATAAAAAGATGCCTGCTTCTTGGGAGGAAAGCAATGGCAAACCTAAATAGCATCCTAAAGAGCAGAGACATCACTTTGCCAACTAAGGTCAGGATAGTCAAAAGCTATGGTTTTTCCAGTAGAGATGTATGGAAGTGAGAGCTGGACTATAAAGAAGGCTGATCGCCGCAGAATCGATGCTTTTGAGCTGTGGTGCTGGAGGAGAGTCTTGAGAGTCCCCTGGACTGCAAGGAGATCAAACCTATCCATCCTGAAAAAAATCAACACCGAATGTTCACTGGAAGGACAGATTTTGAAGCTGAGGCTCCAGTACTTTGGTCACCTCATGAGGAGAGAGGTCTCCTTGGAAAAGTCCCTGATGTTGGGAAAGATTGAAGACAAAAGGAAAAGAGGACGGCAGAGAATGAGATGGTTGGACGGTGTCATCGATGCAACCAATATGGATTTGACCAAACTCCGGGAGGCAGTGGAAGATAGGAAGGCCTGGCAAGCTCTGGTCCATGGGGTCACGAAGAGTCGGACGCGACTGAACAACAACAACATGTATGTTCTTGTAGTGTCACTATGCTTTGCCCCCAGCCCTTTCACAGGCTGTTGACAAGCACCACTTCTAATTTTTCTCTTTCGCTGCCATCAGCTAGTTCTCTAGTAAATTAATGTTTTCAGACTGGTTTTAAATTGAATAATGATAAAATAAGTTTATTTATTACAAAGTAGAATCAAACTCATAAAGGTAACATGTTTAGGTACAAACAAAAGGAAGAATATATCTCAAACAGTAAAGTTTGGTTACTGACAAAATTGTTCACATGCTGACCCTGTTCTTTGATTTACAGGCACTAATCACTTAGTTTTTCTCACAGAAGTTCTAAAATCCCATCTCTTCTCTCTTTAATAAGTATCAGTCCCTATCTTTTCTCAGTAAGTGTAGGTCCCTATCTGACTTTCTCTCAGATAGTTTCAGTCCGTATCTGACTAATTCAATGCTGGCCTGAGCCTTAAATCCCCTCAGGCTCCTCCCCCAAACTCTCTCATTGGTTCACAAACCACCAATCTACACAATCCCGGCTAATAAATTATTCAACACCACGGGGTAAACACAACAGTTCTTTCTTCCCATTTAACTTCTCCTATGAAGTAAGGCCCTGCTGAAGGAAGCTTCTGTCAAAATACATTCTGGTTGACATCTGCCAAACTAGATGACAAGGCAACAGCACGTGTCAATATCAGAATAAAAACGTGGTTCATGCAGATTTTCCAGTAATTGTGTTGCTTGAAGACAACAAGTAGGGTATATGTGGCTCTCAGCTTCTCTACTAAGTCCTGAAGCCATGGCAGCTCCATACCTCCCCTGCAGCCTATGATCAGCCATCTGCTGAATGGTGGGGAACAGATTTTTAATGGAAACTGCTCTTCAGCAGAACCTCAGGAGTGCAGGATAGATCAAAGTCTCTGTATCTCAACCACCTTAATGCAATTTGTTAGTGTGGGAGATAAATGTAAGCCATCCTGTCAGAATCTGTCACTGTCAAACTAAGGTCATCATGAGCAGAGGCTTCATTGCAGTTCTGCTGTTTACGGCACCATGTGATAGATACAGAGATTGTTGGGAAGAAATTAATGCCTTTTGCCCAGATTAGCAAACTTGAATGTAATAATTTTTTCCCTACATTAACCTTGATCAGAATTCCTGGAGAGCCCATAAGAACATTAAAGCTTTCTACTACCATGAGATCAGGATAGGTGAGGGTTTCTAGAATTTACCTATGGCTCCAAATTCACATCTACTATCCACTTCTGGTAGCTTCCAAAAGTATTGCTGGATCTGAAATCCCCCCTGCTTTTGCCTATCTCAGTTACATTTAAGTAATACTGCCATATTCCTAGTGGAAACCTGTTGGCTGCAAAGTTGGCAGCTCGGCGATTCGAATCCCAGGTGCCACACAGCGAAGCAAGCTCCTGCTGCTCACCCCAGCTCCTGCCAACCTAGCAGTCTGAAAGCATGTAAATAAAAGTAGATAAATAGGCAGCGCCATAAAAAGCAGGAAGGTAAAACAGTGTCTCCTTGCAGCCATGCCGGCCACGTGGCCAGGGACTTGCACAACAGTGGCTCTTCGGATTGAATACGGAGATGAGCACCGCCCCTAGAGTCGGACACGATGAGCACGCATGCGCAGGGGGAACCTTTACCTCTTTTTTACACAGCTTATGTTTCTTTGGAGTGTTAAGGTACAAGCAAGGTTCACCAATGTGCCTTTTGTTTTTTTATTTACTTTTTATATTACACAATACAAAATGTAAAATACAAACACAAAACATATATTTAAACAATTGAAATAAAACTAAACAACAGTGCTCTCCACCAGCAGGACCTCTTAAACCAGTGGTTCCCAACCTTTGGGTCGGGACCCTTTTGGGGGTCAAACAACCATTTCATAAGTATCGCCATGAGCCAGTGAAGAAAAAGGCTCAAGGGGCCAGGCCTGAAGGCAGATTGAAATGGATCCAGGTGGTTTATGTCATCCAGGAACCTCAAGCTGTGAAGCCACAACCCATTTTAGGACTTTCCCCAAGAATGGGATATTTGATACTGGTTGATAATTGTTTAGTATCATAATAACCCTTGAATCTGATCCAGAGACTGCAGCAGGTGCAAAATGGCTGCTGGTTGGTCCAAGCAAATATGACCACATCACCCCCATCCTGGCTTACCTGCACTGGCTACCTGTTGCATCCCAAATCAGGTTCAAGGTGATGGTTTTAACTTAAAAAAAACCTTCCATGGCTTGGGACATGAATATATGACGGAGTACCTCTCCCTTAGATTAATAAATGCCCATCCAACTAGATCTTCTTTACTGTTGGCACTTAGGGTGACCACCCCTAGGTAAGCTAGAAAAACTTATGAGAAACTGGGCTTTGTCAGTGGCTGCCCCTGCTCTTCGGAACAAATTGCCAGTTGACATCCATTTAGCTCCATCTGTGTGGCAGTTTGAGTTCTTTGAAGACCTGGCTGTACCTTGTGGCTTTTCGCAGTGCTGCACATTACTCACCACCTACCTGACTACCTATTATGATTTGTTCACTCTTGTGTTCATCGTGTTTACTTAATATATGTAAAATTTTATTTTTACTTTGTTGTTTTAACATTCCTTGTATACCCCCCTGGAGCTGTTCTCTAAATTAAACTAGGCTGTATATCAATCAATCAATCAATCAAGTCTTATAAATTTCATTGGTAAAAAAGTGCCTGAATAACAATGCCCATTCCAGCAGACGAAAGGACAGCAAAGCAAAGATAAGCTTGTTTATCCTCTCTAAGCAAAGCGTTAGAAGTTTGGGATGGAAAAGCCTTTATGCTTCATCGGCGCGTTTGAAGGTTTGCATGTTACTGGTTTGGTGGTTGATGGTCGACAGACGGGCTTCCCATCCCAGCTGCAGGTAACGCCTCTAATTGAAATGGCGAGCTGTAAAAGCACTTCTTCGTGTATCTTTTAAAATCCCGAGTCCTTTCCGAATTTAGATACTGTACGCAAGCTTCCATCCTGGCAATCCAGGGCGTCTCCCTCGATTTGGAAAACCTTGTGGGGAAATCTCGGGATACTTGAGGCGAAGGCTCCCAATATCATCATCATCCCTCGCCCTTCGCGCCTTCGCTGGCATCATCACCCCACGCGGCCGGTCTCTGCGAGAACCTCTGTGGCTGGGCCGAAAGAAGCGCCTTCGGCGAGACCGCCGCTCCCCCTCGCCCAAAGGGCCGGACAGGAAGGAATCCGCGCCCGGCAAAGGGGAAGCCCAGGAAGCCCCGGGCGGCGCAGCCAAAGGCCACGTGGGGCGACAAGAGGAGGAGGAGGAGGAGGAGGAGGAGGAGGAGGAGGAGGCGTCCTCGGTCGCCATAGCAACCGCCGCCGGCCGGCCCCGCCCACCCTTTTCTCTCCCTCCCTCCCTCCAGCCAGCCCAGGGGACGCGGCGGCGGCGGCGGCAAGGATTTCGCCCGAGGCGTCATCCTTTTGGATAACACAGCACGGTCACGCTCAGTCCCTGCAGTGAAGGTTCTAGTCCTCATGGAGGAGTAGTTTCGAAAATCATACCTCGTGTGGGACGGGCGGTGGGTTAATACGCCCTTAAAGGGATGTCGGGATTTACTAGACGAGAAGAAGCTATATATGCTGTGCGCCTGGCTCCTGGCCGTTCGCCAGTAGGCCCCCAGTTTTTATTTATTTATTCTTGTACATTATTTCTATACCGCCCGTCTTCCAATGGAACTCCGGGCGGTTCACAACAATATAATGCTAGAATAGCGTCAAGTCAGAGTAAAAACATTTAAAAAAACAACAGCAAAGATGGCAGCAAGTATTTATCAAGGGGGGACGGGACTACACACTTTGTTTGTTTGTTTGTTTGTTTTAAAAAGGGTCATTTCCAACTCAATGTTGGCACATGGTTAGGGAGGCTTTTGAGTTGCACCTGACAGCAACTTGTGCCACTCCCCGTGTGGTTGGGCTGCCATTCTTATTACCTACCCCCCCACCCCACCCACACATTTGCTTTGTGGGGTGGAAGGGAAGGGACTTGAGCTGGAGGTCTATCCTGAGTGACAAATGGCCTGTCAAGGGAGAATAACAAAAAAGTAATAGACCTTCCCAGCATGGTGTAGTAGTGGATTAAGTGATGGACTAGGACTCTGGAAGACAAGGGTTTGAACCCATGGCTCTGCCTTTGTATTCTCGCTGGGAGAGTGGAACTGGAAAAAGGTACTCCTCGCTGACCTTGAAAGCTGGACTAGGGTCGCTGTAAGTCATTTCTGACCAGATGGTACCTAACAGCTACCACTATCTGGTAAAATAAACTTCTCTTCACATTTGAACCCCATAAGGGCAGACTGTCTTCAAGAACAGTTGTTGAAGTTTCAGACCCAGTGCTGAACGGCTGGGCATATCTTCTGTTACCAAATGAAAGCCTTTTTTTTTTTTTTTAGGCAATGAAAAATAAATGACCTACATTTTATTTGTTGTTAAATCTATCTGCTTTCCCAAACCAATTGGCAATATCAGTAGCCAGGATGGGAAGGGAATGGCTGCTACAGGCATCTAACTCATTTTTATGTCTACCACAAAGGACTCTTGACCTGCGTGGGCTCACAGAATCTGATAAAATACAAAAGGCCAAAAGGGCAGGATGGGGCGGAGAGGCTTTCAGATATAGTTGGTGTATAGCTCCTATTTTCCCTTGCTGTTGGCTATCCTGGATACAGCTGGTGAGAAGTGCAGTCCCGCAAGATCTGGAGGGCAATTGAGCTTTATTGAGCTTTACTGTTACTGGACTTTCATGTCCTTGTATATGCTACTCAATCTTTTATGGCATAAAGGAAATTAAGTCCACCAACAAATTTTCCTTTTATTACAGAGGCAGTGGTAGAGACTGTATGTTCCTCAAGATGTTAATGTACTACAACTCCTATCATCCCTAGCAAGCATAGTCCATAATACAGAATGAAGAAAGCTATAGTCTACCGTCATCTAGAGGACCATACATTCTGGTCATAGCCATTATTATTTATTATATCTGATAAGCATTAAACCATTAATTCCCTGCCAGAAAAAAGTGGAATTCCCTGCCAGAAGTAGTGATAGCTGTCATTCTTGACAGCTTTAAGATTGAACAAGTTCACTGAGAAGAAGGGTATCAATGGCTATCATTATGGATGCCTAAGGACAACCTCCGGGTTGTAGAGATAGGCAGGATATCGCTCAATGCTATTTTCAGGGAATCCTAAGCAGGTGAAGACATCTGCTTGGGAATACCCTGAAGCAAATGGTGAGCTGCTGTGTGAGACAGAATGCTGGACTGGATGGGCTGTGGCTTGTTCTGGCAAGGCTGTTCTTATATTTTTATTAATGGAGAAATTCATGAAATGTACATATATCTTTTTACTATACTAACATACCATTCTAGATATACTGTTTAAGTGTGGTTTATACCATTGATTACAATTGTACAATCTATTTGCATGGATTATATCCCTTTTAGACAGTTTGATGGTGAAATAATTTCTAAGTCAATGAGCAAACCAGCCAAAATCAACATTTCAGAATGTTTGCTAACAAGGATCAAGTTCCAGTGCTGCCATCTACTTCAAAACAAGATGACAAAAACTCCAAAGATAGCTGTTCCTTAGTGCCTATCAAGAAGGATAATAAAGGTAAATCTGATAGGGGGTGATTAGCTGTAGATCAAGAAGTAGGAACAGGGTGTCTCAGTTTGTGAGTTTTGCTAACTTAATCTGTAGTGTTTTAGGTCCCTAATTGGACTACTACGTGTCTGTAGGACTGATGGTGTTGCAGTTCTATTCAAACACGCTTATTTATTGAAATAATTTTATTTCTTTTCAGTCCATGGAACACAGTAATAGCTTGGTTTATTAACACAATCCGTTCTGGAAATATGCTTGTAAACCAAAGCACTTGTATTGTATATCAAAGCAAATTTCCCCATAAAAATAATGGAAACTCAGATGATTCGTTCTGGGGCCCCATAGACCACATAATGTGCACACAAAATGCCAAAATTCACAAAAGAGATTGGCTAGAAGTCCATATCCAAACCATGGTTTAGGTACTTAGCTGTGGAATCTGCTCTGCTTGGGACTTACACAACTGGATTTTACTTGGTGTTTTTAATGTGACAATAATAAGGTGCAATTTGTAGCTCTATACACACTTGACTAGGTGCCCCATGATTAGAAATGGTTTGAAAAAATAAGAAAGAATGTTGAAAACAAAGAGAAACATAAATATAAAGAAAAATAAAACCCTAATCTGCACTTCCATTTGAAAATGTTCCTGGTTGGTGCAAGGGAAACCTCCCTTCCTCTCTCCTCCCTCTGCTTTGGAGGCTTGCCTGAGACTGAACATTCCAGTCACTCATAGTCGGGGGAGGGGGGTGCTACCATTGGTTAATTTGTGATCATGTGACCTACTCCAGTGCTGGTATTGCAAGACATTGCTTGTTAGTCAAGGCAAAATTGAGAAGAAATGTTTCTTGTATTGCAAAACACTCTTAAATCAAGATACAGTACTTGTAAACCAAGGTACAGTATTACCCTTGCCTAGGTAACTTAAATATGCCTGTTTTAGAAAGCTGTGCATGGTTGCTAATCATTTGAAGAAGTCCCTTTCCAATAATTAGGACTTTTGAGGAGGAAATGTTTACTTAGGCCTGATAGTAGTTAATTCTATTGCTTTTGTTAGCTGTGTTGAATTTTTGTAACTTTTACTTCTATTTCCAGCTTAGGAATCTGCGTGCTAGGCAAATACCACATAGAAACCAAAACAAAATTGAAAACTGTTTTTCTTCCTTCATTTCTAACCTCTTTCTTTCTGTTAATGCACAACTATGCTTCTCTTATTTAACCAAAAGCAGTCTTGTCTGGTTTGTAGCAGTTCAATCAAACTATATATCTAAGTTTAAATAATTCTTCATAAATAAATAAATAAATAAATAAATAAAATTCTGTTTTATGGACATGGGATATTGTGCTTCTCTATCAATCCTTCAAAATGCCAGGAAATGCTGCACAATATTGTGCTCACATTCCTAGTGCAAAAAAAGCATGCCATGCTTCCCATAGCAAGTGGTATATTGAATGGTGATAACATAAATGGCAGCAGTCAAGATGAGCTACAGCAGTGATTTGCAATTCAGGATAATCCTGATACTATATTATAGGACTGCCTCTCCTAGGAACCTTGACCTGCACAGTTGGTGGGGAAGGCTTCTGGGAGTTGTGATCCAACAACATCTGGGTTATCCAAGATTGGGAAATCACTGGAAAGGACACCCTCTTGTGTTGATACCATTCAAACTTGTTGAAACACAACCATGACAGTTGCTTTGTACTGGGTGAAAAGTGGCTAAGTGATGGGAATCCTGCTGTTGTAAAAATGTGTCTGGTCAGTTTCAGCTAGGACTGGTTGTTGCACTCCTTCCCTGTGTGCATGTGTGTGTGTCAGAGTTTTGTGCTATTTAATCAGCCAGCGGAAGCAATACTTATTGAATAAATAGTTAGCCAGAGACAGAGTTTTCTTAAAACCAAAGAGCTATATTACATATGAACAATACTTATCACAGCATCACAGAACTTATACTGGCTGTGGTCACACCTGGGTTTTGATCCTGATCTTCTGAAGGTCCAGCTTTTCCTTTTCGTCCCATCACCTGATTTAAATGTGGGACAAGAGTTCCCACGTCAAAAGCTGTTTTTTTAAAAGTGCAGTTCAGCCCCCTTGGCCAGCAGGTGGTGCTAGCATTTTAAAAAACCCGGACCACTTGGCCGGGGAAAATTAAAACTTGTAGGACCGGATAGAGCTTCCTGTTTCTTCGAAGGTGAAAGCAATTAAAAAAACATAGCCCATCGGCCCCAGGAACAACCAGTCGGTGCTATGAAAAAAGAAAGAAAAAGAAACCCGGATCATCTGCGTGGTCACATGGCATCTGCCTCCTTAAAAGCTGGATTTTCAAAGTGAGGCAAAAATTTCCCTACCTCCTGGGTGAGTCACAGAAACCTCGCTTAAGGGATCATTACCAGGTTTTCTTTTTTCTTTTTTTTTTTCAAAAAGCCCGGTGGCCGTGGGGATGGCATTTTTAGACACAGGTTATCTGGTAATTTAAACTGCTTTTAAAGGGACATGGGACCGGGGCCTTTAAAGTTCAACAGCATAACAGCATTCAGTACGTATGACAGAATATATGGCAGAGAAACAAAGTGGGTGCCTTACTCACAGAAGGCCCAATGTACAATGATTTACAGAACATTTTTATACATGTCTCTGTCCAATCATGAATGACATTACCTCATAGCTATTGCAACCCCTTGCATCAGCCAAAAGTCATTATGCTCATTCTTAACATCTGTATTCCATTAGAAAAAAATATACAATGAGTCATTGTGACTTTGCACTTTTACAGACTCCATCTTTAAATCAATTAAATACATATCAGATATATATAGAACATCCTGTCTAAAACATCTATTTCACTAACTAATGTCTGACAGTGTGTTTCCTTGTGTATGTGTAAGGCTGCAGGGAAAGCTCTGTTTTATTTTGTTTCTATTTCTCATTTTGTGCTAGCTCTATGAAAAATTGCAAGAAACAATAATAATAATAACAATAATTTAAAATGAGACCGTAGCAGCAGTGACTAGTGGTTGTAAGAAGCAGCCAGTATGAGTGTGGAAGACACAAACCTTCAAATGTAATTATTTTAAAAGCCCATGTACACCCCTGACTGATATACAGTACAACACAATTTAAAAACAGATTAAACATTTTCCCCAGAGGACACACAGACACTAACCCCAAAATGACATAACTACCACATGACTTTAACTGAATTCAAAAATCCCAATCTATCACCCTATTTATTATAATGATACAACCTTGCCCTTGTAACCTTGGCATGAAATATGTATGCATGTGCAAGAAAGTCAACATTCTTTAGTTTTGGATGCTACTGTTAAAATATTTACATCTATATCTTGTTTTTTCTTTCTTTCCTAGAACTTCCAGAATTAAAAGGCAAGCCATCTATGCCGGATCATTTGAAGCCTCTTTCCTCATCCTTACAGCGTGATTTCATCCCAGAAGAGGTCTTTGTTGCTTTGACCTCTGCTGCTAACCCAGTTCCATACCCACCTTTTTTAAAAACTCCGAGGAAAACCAGAAGTATAAAAGACTTTCAGGTGTGTCACTTCACTTCACAATGTCCGGTTAGATGTCTGAAGGTAACTGCAAATTATGCCAGTGGCACCAAGATTTCAGCACTGTGCAGGAGATAACAGTGGCTAGAGCATGATATTGTGAGAAGCTTAGGATCATAAATTTACTGGAAGATAAAAGTAGTGAAAACTACGGCAGAGAGAACAGGGCATGTCTTCATTTATTATTATTATTATTATTATTATTATTATTATTATTATTATTATTATT
>JAHTLZ010000129.1:1478891-1495856 GCA_023846285.1 Phrynocephalus versicolor | reverse complement strand
AGCGATCTTTGGAAAGGACTCCTGGCTGCGGGGGATAAGAGCTTGTCTCCGCTGCCGAGAGCCCTTTAAACATCACGCGCTGCTCACCCGCACCCCCAGGGGAGGGCAGGCGAGCTGCGTGCAATGGCTCCCCTTTCCCTCAAGCCCTTTTGGGGTACTGCAGTCCTGCGATATAGCAGGACTGCGGTATGTGAACCACGAAAGGGCGGGGGGCCACTGTATTCTCTCATTCAACCTTCAGAATGCTAATGGGAAATGTAACTGAACCCTTGGAATCAATAACTGGTTGACAACCCCCCTCCCCCGCAGCAAAAAATCTCATCCAGGTTTTTACTGTAGCTGTGGGTCAGACCTGCACAACATTCAGGATGAATTTTAGCTCGTTCATCCTGGCAGAATTGCTTTAGCTCTGTCATCTTCCTTGGATGTTGCACGTGCATGGCTGTCATCAGGTCATTCCATAACATCTCTTTTGGTTTGGGCTCACTCCAGAAGGTAGATTTTGTTTTTCTGAAGCCATTCTAGTGGATTGTTCTGGAGTTTTGGGTCATTGCCCTGTTGCATCACCCAACTTCTACAAAGTTTCAGCTGGTATTAACAAACCTTCTCACATGATCCTGAAGATTTTTTTTAATCCACTTTCCCTTAATGACTGTAAGCTGGCCAAGCCCTGATGTAGTAAAGCAGATCCAAATCATGATGCTTTCTCCACCGTACTTTATGATTGGGATGATGCTTTCATGATGATATGCAGTCCCTTTTTACACCAGAAGTACTGCACATTCTTTTGAAATAGTTCAATCTTTGTTTCAGAAGTCCACAAATCTTTTTGCCAATACTGCTGTAGCATGCCAATGTGCTCTTTCGCAAACTTCAGGCATGCAGCAATGTTTTTCTTAGAAAGCAGTGGCTTCCTTTGTGGTGCCCTGCCCTAGACACCACGATTGTTCTTTTGTTTGTTTGTTCATACTTTTATTTAGTTTCAATAATATGTTCAATGTTTTACATACTGTAGACTCATGAACACAGATATCAGCCATTTCCAGTGATGCTTTCAAACCTCTTCCTGTCAGTCAGAGTTGTCTGTTTACCTTATTGATTGGTCTTCATTGTGTTCTTGGGGTCATAGCCTACTTCTTTATAGGGTAGCCACAGTCCCAAAGTGTCTCCATTTGTAGATTTTTTGCCTAACTGTAGACTAGTGAATTTCTAAAGTTATTGAAATCACTTTGTAACCCTTTCCAGCTTTATGTAAATCCACAAATCTTGACCGTAGATCCTCTGAAAGCTCTTTTTGGCAAGGCATGGCCCACATAAATGTATTCTTGTGTGGAGCAAACTGAGTGGTTTTCATCAGTCAACATACTGTAGTTCTAGTCCACACCGCCAAACGCATTTTCTTAATGAGACTGTAGGTATGTTAACACCACACTCCATTTGGCTTTTTTGAGATCAACTCAAGGAGTCACTTACTTTTCCCACTAGCATTTTGAATGTTGAATGAGTGTGTTCCGTAAAGACATGAAAGGTCAGATTTGTTTGTGTCTGTTATTATTTTAGACACATTATATTTGTCAGTACACTTGACTTAGGGGAAGATCAGATCGCATTGTATAGCACATTAATGCAGAACACCATGGGATTCCAAAAGGGTCACATGCTTTTTCTTGCAACTGTATATATATAATTGGACATTATATCTGAATAGTGGTTCTGGACTTGAATGCAAAGAAGCTGGTGAGGTGACAAAACTGCCTGTATTGTGGCCTTGTCACTGTAGTCCAAGGACATGTGGCCAAACTTGTATTAACAAATGAAGCTGGGTCTTTTCTGTTTTCAGCCACCAAGCGTAGCTGATAGCCTGATTCCAGAAGAGTTTCACATTGTGAAGAACAGAGGAGTTCTGGGACTGGAATATTATGATGAGTGAGTCCCCCCCCCCCCCCGCCCCCCGCCTCTTGGACAAAACCAAGAGCACCTGCATCTAGTTACAATACAGAGTATTTATATAAAAGGCTGGCTAACTATTTTAGCCAAGCTTAACATTCTTCATTTTTCTACTGTGATCTAGCTTAGAACCCCCAGGATCCAGGATGGGACTGGAAGTGTATTTTTTGGTATAAATTCACTTTCGTAAAGGGACATGCAAGTATAATGAAGTTAATATAATTTAGCACTAGGCTTTAAAAATACAAGCAAGAGATATGAAGAAATGAAATCAGAGGGAAATGTTTCATCATAGTTTAAATAAAAGAGAGTGGCTGTCAGGCATCCCTGAGCCACCCCTTTTAACAGTCACTTTTCTAGATTGCAACTTTTTTTTTACTTTTTTTGAATCAGCAACATCCTTCTTTTGCAGGGGATCCCAAAGTTTTTTCAAGTTCTGTTCTGACCTAACAATTTTCTTCCCAGCCTTACTAGCTTATTTTTCTCCTAGTACAGTTCAACAATATTGGACTTGAGCTGAGGAAAAAAATGAGGAAAGTAAGAATGCAACCAGGTTCAGCTTACCTTACCACTGGGCTCATGTTAAAAAAAAATGTGGTGTGCACAAGATGAAAACAAGGACATGTGTAACCACTACTATCTGATCTAGTTTCGAAGTTAATGTGACTAACATTTCTTTAGACCTGTGCAAGTTAGTGTGTGTGTGTGTTAGACTATAATTATTCACTTCCATCAACTCTTCGGTGCTTCCACACTACATTTTTGGTACAGAATCACCATGGTTTTGTCCACTCATATTTTAGAAGGCAGATTTTGTTTTGTAATAGAATAATAATACCCTGCCGTCCATGATAGAATGCTTGTGTCTCTTAGTAAATGCATTTTCAAATTACAAAATTAAATGCTAAAAATGGCTGTTAAATTCTGCAACCCAAATCACTTGACTTAATTTTTAAAATCTGTTTCAGTAAATACACAACTTTACTTGAAGATGAGGAAAACAGGCTACGAGTTTTCCCATCCATGTGAGTAATATCAAATTAAAATGAGGTGGCTTTTTGTGTATAGTAATAAACAGGGCATTCTAAATGTTTTGAACTATAGCTCCTAGAGGCCCTTGATGTTATTATGGTTATTTGGGACTTTTGGGAGCTGAAGCTGACAATATCTGAGAGCACATATTTACCCAATCCTGTTGTAGAAATGACGCAGTCTTTGTGTTTCTTCTGCATTAGGAAGCCATCTGGAAGGCTGGAAGTCCTACAGCTGATGAAGGTGATGGACACCATGCTGGAAAAGGCTGGAGCAGATAATGAAGATACTGGAGTTACAGGAATCTCACAGGTAGTAATTCTTAACCTTGACACTATCTTCCTGTCTTGATATTAGACATTTCTGTTTAAATTATTCTCAACCTTGAGACAACCTGGACAACCTTCTTGCGAGTGACAGTTGTCCATATATAAAATTAGCAGCTTATGGTAGTATATGTATCTAGTTCCTATTTTTTTTGTCAGTGCAAACCAAACATAGATGAAAGAAAAATGGCAGTGGTTTTCAGAAATTAAACACCCCACCCCATCTATGACCCATGAACCAAAAGGATCCCAGGGGCAATTTGGAATTGTTTTAATTTATAAAACAATTGCCACAGCTGGTGATGTCATCAACCTTACATGGTGGAAGTTCCACTATTACGGTGTTCCTAACCTTGTGTCCTCAGATATTCTTGACCTAAAACTCCCAGAATTCATAGAAGCACAGCTAATGGTGAACACTTTTGGAAGTTTTAGTCCAAGAACATTTGGGGACCCAAGATTGGGTAGAATAGCACTACTGGATTTCAGCCATCAAGTAATAATTTTCTGTCTGATTTTGCAAAAACTGTAACTTCTTTCTTGTCTCTTTCTCAAGATGCATAATGTCCTAGAGATACTGCAAGTGGAACAGAACATCTACAATATAGTATTTCATGAAGTCATCCGACAAGTCAGTGTAGATTGTGCAGAACGTGGAGAACTTCTTTCCAAGATCAGGTCAGGAATCTAAATATCCCAACATCTGAGAATGCAGTAGTGTTGCTCTGAGGCTGTCCAGCTCTTTGAATGGGCGGTTCCAGGTCTTGAGGTCCTTCATGTGGCAATTGGGGGCAGAGAAGTAATTGGGATACTGCTGGCATACCATGCTCCCCATGACCCAACACTTTCCCTTCCGGAGCTGGCCACCTTTGTCTCTGGGGGAGACTTTTAGTTCTGGGGGACTTCAATATTCACATGGAGGCTCAGGTTTCCAGTCCAGCTCTAGAGTTCTTGGAAACCATGGCTTCTTTGAACATGTCCCAATTTGTCAACGGCCCTATCCACGTGACAGTACATACATTAGATCTGGTTTTCGTGAATGTGCAAAGGGAGAGTGGCCCGATGGTGACTGACCTTGAGTCAGTCCCCTTGTGATGATGGATGGACCACTAGCTGATCAAATGCAGCCTCACAGTGGCACCCCTTCCCTGCGAGGGGCTTGGACCCATTACGATGGTCCACCCACGCAGGCTACTGGATCCAGTTGGTTTCCAGGATGCCATGAGTGGGTTACCCACTGAACTGGTTGGTGCTCCTGTCTATGCTGTGGTGGATAGCTGGTATACTGCTTCAACCAGGGCAGTAGACACAATTATACCCAAATGCCCTCTTCTTGTAAGGTCTGCCCAGCTGCATGGTTCAACCAGGAGCTGCAGAAGCAGGCCCCGGCAGAAAATAATTTATCATTGATCAGTATTGCGGCTTCTATTTATCTAAGATCAAGGCCACAAGAAGTGCTTACTTCGCTACCCAGATAAGTGAAGCCCAAAATCATCAGGCCAAATTGTTTTGTATAGTATGCAATCTATCTGGGGTTGGTCACATTGAAAGGCTTTTTTAAAAGCTAAAGTGGAGGCCATCCACCAGGACCTGAACCACCATTTACAAACAGTAGATTGAGCCGAGATGCCCAGTGCATCACGCTCTGAAAAAACCTAATGTACAAATTCCGGACACTGTCCGCCAGCTGGAGGGAAACACCCTCCAGGCTGGGGAGAGGGCCTCCATATCCAGAAGGGGAGGGCCCGAAGAACATAACCTCGGTTTTCTTGGGGTTGAGCAAGGTCCTGGAGAGGATGGTGGCAGACAAGCTTCAGGATCTTCTGGATGACACAAATGCCCTCAATCCTTTTCAGTCAGGCTTCAGGTCGTGCCTTAGTATGGAAACAGCATTGGTCACCCTGCATGACAACCTTTTGAGGGAGGCCGACTGGTAGAACTTCCCTCTTGGTCCTCAATGTCTCAGTGGCCTTTGATACCATCAAACCTAGTATCCTCTTGAGGCTGTCTGAGTTGGAGATCAGAGGTCACGCTTTGACATGGTTCCAGTCCTTCTTGGAGGCCACCCTCAGGAGTGCAGCTCGGTGAGATGACCTCTTCCGCTTGGTTCCTCAATTGTGGGGTGTCACAGGGGGCGGTCATTTATCCCATGCTCTTCAACATTTATATGAGGCCACTGGGAAGGGTCATAAGGGGGTATGGAGCTTTGTGTCACCAATGCGGGTGACACCCAGATCTATATCTCATTTCCATCTTCTGTCCTTTGAGAACCGCTTGTCAGACAACTTGGATTGGGTGGGAGCTAATAGGCTGAGGTTGAAACCAGGCAAGATGGAGTTCCTGCACGTAGGGCCTTCTGGGGTCTGTGGTTTGTGGGACTCCCTCACTTTTTTGGGGGGGGGGGTGGCTCTCTCCGCGAAGGATGGTGTCTGTAGTTTGGATGTCCTCTTGGACCTGGCGCTTACCATGGAAACCCAGGTGGTGTCAGTGGTCCATTCCGCTCATTATCAACTGCAGAGGATTGCCCAGGTGTGGGTGCTCCTTGATGCTAGGGTGTTGACCACATTCGTTCATGCACTTGTAATCTTGAGAATAGACTACTATGGTGCTTTCTACGTGAGGCTGCCCTTGAAGTTAATGCGGAGATTGCAGCCAGTGTGGAATACAGCTGCCAGATTATTAACGGGGCTTAGAAGGCACCATCATATTAACCCTGTACTTGGATCTTCACTGGCTGCCGATATGCTACCACATCAACTTCAAGGTTTTGATGTTAACATACAAGGCCCTAAATGGTTTGGGACAGAGCAGCTCCTCCCAATAAGAACTGCCCAGATCTCTTGTGCTAGCCAGGCAGAACATTTGGGAGTTATCAAACCCCAAGCTGTGACAAGGAGTAGGGCATTCTCAATGGTTGCTCCCCATTTATGGAATCACTTACTACCAGAAATTCACCTGGCACCCTCACTTCAAATGTTTAAAAACCTACTGAAAAACATGGTTTTACAGAATGACCTTCCCTGATATCTTAAACGCCTTCCAAGTTACTGTCCTCCTTTTATCATTTATCTTTATTGTTTGTTGTTATTTGATCAATTAATTGGTTAATTCTATTTTTATTTTAGTTTATTGTTGATTTATTTGGTTATAATTTTTAATATTATGTTGTTTGTATTTTCGTTATTTAACTCTGTTATTGTTATGTTGATTTTTTTATGTTGTAAACCTGAGTAGTTCTAGGGTTAGATGGGTGATATAAAAGTCAAATAAATAAATAAATAAATAAATAAATAAATAAATAAATAAATAAATAAATAAATAAATAAATAGTATAGCATAGCATAGCATAGCATAGCAAATCAGACCTACCTTCTTGAATTCTGAGACCAGTAAACCCACCTTACTGATGTGTGGCTGCAGTAATCCACCCCCACTATTTTCTAAGGTGATCTAGCCACACATACTTGTCAGGCAAGAGAGAGAGACCATGGTTGGGGAAAATAGAAAAAAGGTAAATATGCTCCCAAGCAAGAGGAACTCTCCACACACAAACCTAGCTTGTCACCTTAAATGGCAACATACACCTGATGTGCTTTTCCTGATGTGTTTCCTACAATAAAGTCTCCAAGGAGAGTGGGTTCAAGAGCTCACTTGAGAACTCTTAGCTGCCACCAGACAAGTAGAAGGGCTTGGTGACAGATGGGCCCAAGCCAGCCCCAGCTGCCCATGCTCTCTATTCCTTTCATTGTCCTCAACATATCTGCCCCTCTGCTGGGAATGTATAAAAGGAATATATATATCCCCACACAAAGGAGGAGGCTCCATGATGGAAGGAGATTCTGTTGTGCACTCACAAAGAGGCACCTTCAGCTACGTGCCTTGCAATCTCCACCAGAGATTCTCAGCCTATTAAAGCCCGGCTGGATACATTAGATGACAGTGCACTTCTGATACGCTACCTATCAGTGCAGTGCATGCAATAAAGCCTTGCATAACTCTGAGTCTGGAAGACAACATTACGCCAATTGCAATATAAGATTAGTGGCCTAACCTGCTACTTTGACTGACAGACTCCTGGACAAGGGCAGTGCTTCTGTTGCATAACCAATACTTCCAAATACATTGCAGAGTCCCTAAAGGGGGGGGGCACTATAATTATGATTTCAATTTGAAGAGACACGTGTTGGCCCTAAGCTCCAAATAATGTGGGCAGGTCCATTTGTGCTGAAGAAGAAACTTAGTGCTGTGAATTACTTAACTGAAAGGTCTGGAAGTGGACTTAAGCCAAAAGTGTATCATGGTGATGGTTTAAAACCATACTTTACATGACAAGATATATAAAGTGACCCCTGCAAGTATTACTTGAAAGGGAAAAGAGTAATGCATGAATTATGGGATGATCCCACTATCGAATCAGTCTGATGTGAGAATTCTGATGCGTTTTGCAAAATTACTTTTCAAATTGTTGATGTTCAGTACTCTTAAACTGTTAAGTATCCTCCAACTGATGAGAGCACATTGAGGAAACCACCGGGTACAAGCTCTGTGATTGTCCTCCAAAAAAAAACCTCTCCACATCAATCATCTAGAAATGCTTGCTATCATAAAAGCCTTCCAAGCTTTTGAACTGGATACAATACAACATCTCTTTTCTGTGTCAACAAAGAAGGCACTCACTTGATGTCTCTTCTCTGCCTAACAATCCAACTTTGGGAGAGGTGCTTCACCCAACACATC
This sequence comes from Phrynocephalus versicolor, assembly GCA_023846285.1. Classification (NCBI taxonomy): domain Eukaryota; kingdom Metazoa; phylum Chordata; class Lepidosauria; order Squamata; family Agamidae; genus Phrynocephalus; species Phrynocephalus versicolor. The sequence continues at coordinate 1,487,814 of JAHTLZ010000129.1, read as the reverse complement.
TTTCCTGTCATAGTTCACATCTCAGTAACAGACAATGATCTCGCCGACCAGCTTAGCAGACTACTCACACAAAACCACGAATGGTACCTAGGCCAGGATATTTTTCTCCAACTGTGTGACACATGGGGTACGCCATCAATCAACTTGTTCACATTCTCAAAGTGTCCCAGCTTCTGCTCCCAGGCAGGCGTAGGCATGTTACCCACGGGGGAATGCATCAAAACTTTATTCCTGCAAATGGAAATCATCCCTTAAATTAATTGGAAAAAAAATCACAATTTTTCTTCAGTATCTACCAATCTCAACACTCCTAGCCTTCCTGTGTTACCTCGTCCAACAAGGCCTATTTCGCTCCACACTCAAAGTCTACAGTGATGCCATAGTTGCTCATGAACCACTCAGAGTGAAGTATTTTTTTTTGGCATACTTTGCAAGTTTGGCTCCCTTTCTCTTCTTTCTGTTCTTTTTGAACAGTTTATATCCATCAGTTTCTGTATTCCAATTGTGGGAGTCATCAGGGAACCCATAATATGTTCAAAACAGGAGTCTATGTAACTGGGGTGTCTTTTAAAGCCAGTCTGATTTTATGAGTTACCAAAACAAAACAAAACAAATATGACATAGTCATGACAGTTTAAATTAATATGTATAAGGTCTTCAAAGTATGTGTGTTGTGACGTTACATTTGTGACCGACCCTTCATGACTCCACATCCATGGAGTTTTCTTGGCAGGAATACTGGAATGACCTGCCAGTTCCTACTCCAGGCACCTACAGCATCTGGTATTCCTTCGTAGTTGCCCATCCAAGTACTAGCCAGAGCCGACCCTTCTTAGCTTCCGAGCTCAGGCAAGATCAGATGCACTTAGGGCATCTAGGCATTTCTTCAAAGTATAATAATTCCCAAAGTTTTGATATGATTTGATAGATTTAATATACAGTATATAGCCCTTTCCTGAGTGTTTTGATTGTGCTACATTTGTACTTGTGCAAAACTTTTTTTGTATTACTTGTTTATGAGCCATTTCCGGAAATAATTCTTATTTAGAGAATCGTGTTGCCTAAATGTAAGGCTATTTTTTCATCTTATCACATAATCCTCCCTTTTGACAGACAAAGATACATTGAGTTGCTGGAACGGATCCCCAGACAAATGAGAAATCTCTATAAAGAAATGATGGCACAGCGGGTAATGGACAAACACATCACCGACGAGCTGTTCAATTTTAAGGAAGCTATTGGACAATTGACCAGGTGTGGTTCTTGACCATTCTTTTTCTTCCACTTTTGTAGCAATACAAACTACACAGCACATGGATTGGGTGCAAGCATCTCTGAGTCCCCAAGAGCATTCTCTGTCTCTCTGTGTCTCTCACCTGGGTTCAAGGCTTTTATTGGTTACAGTCAACAAGCATCATGAGGGGTGGTGTGAGAAGCATTGACAAAGAAGAGGATACCTGATAGTGGTCATGTAGAGCCATGAATTCCATTGGTGGGGGAGAGCTTATCTGAGGGTCTCATGCAGCTGCTTGTCCTGCAGCCCCCTCTCACAGGCTTCCTGGCTGATTTGAGGGGAGATACAGACCAAGCGGGCTTCCTGAGTATATGGGCTTAGCTATGGCATCCATTACCCTCCATCTGGGGCCTTCCCGCTCAGATAGAGAGGTTAATGGTTCCCAAAGGCCTTACCTATGCAGGCAGCTGGGGCCATGTCCTTCTCCCCAATGGGATTTCTCTACACACTTTGTGAATAAAAATTGCATTTTTACAAGGCCACTGAAGAGGTTACTATGTTCAACAACAGGGAGCTGAATACTGTCCGTGAGCATGACCGCAAAGCAATTCTCCAAGCAGAAAAAGCCTATGAGGAGCTGGCAAGAGCTGTCCAGGAGTCTGAGCTGAATGCAACGTAAGTTCCAGATTAGGCCAGAGGGAAGGTTTGCTAAACAGTATAGAACCTGAGCCAAAAGAATAACATTTCTTTCTCTCCACCTCCAGCAGGCAACTTTTGAAATACTTTATAGTTTCAAGGTAGATTCAAGGTTGGGCTTTGTGGCTTTGAAGGTTATGCAATAAATAAACTTAACAAGAAATAATGGATGCTTGAAGAGTATTTCTGGCAATTGTGACACATAAAGAAATGGCTGTAGTTGTTTCCCCTTCTCAGTTTAATCCGGAATGTATTCAGAAGCAGGCTTTGAACCTTGCCTTGAATCTGCCTCCCAGTACTTAAATTTGTTGCCACCAGAGTTTCTCCCTCTTCCAAGCTTCACACTTGGCTTTTGCATGATAGGCAGAATGACAGGGCTCCAAGTGGCATCTTTGGCACCCATGCCATAGGTTCGCCCACACTGATCTAATCAATATGTGCTGAGGAAGGCTTAGTAGTATCTGACCTCTGCTCTAATAAGATGATGTGCTAAGCAATTTTTAGAAGGGGAGTTTCAACAGTTGGTGCAAGTTAGCTGTTTGTTGCTGCACATGATCTTTCGCAACTTGAATATCTTTCATTTAGTATGCTTTGTTTTATGTCTGTTGTTAGAATGTAATCACAGGCTTCATTTACATGTCTGATTGCTGAAGTCCATTGTCTATGAGAAAAGCATGTGGCTGCAGGAGGGAAAGGGGTTAATCACAGAGAATATGTATTCCATTTAGTATCTGGTTTGGCCCTTGAAATCATACAGAGAAAGAAGGAACTGCTGCAGGCTGGTGGGTTTTAATCACATGTTTACATTCTTCATTAATAGAGAAGATTGGCTTAGTGAAATAGCAAGAGATAATAGCCTACTGGCCAGTGGCATCACATATTGTCTCGCTATGATGTCAGAGCAAGCACCTGCATTTTTTTCTTAACTGATGAGTGACTGATATATGCAGTATCAGGGAAAGCCAATGTCTGGTTCCTTTTCCCAAACTGCCTTTGAATGGTACACTTGACCACAAATTATCTGTTTTGGATATTATCAAGATAAGGAATGGTTCATTAGTGAGCAGAAGGGTGATATGCCCTGTGTATTAATATCTCATGTCTTACTCCTGTAGCCTTTTGGATGAATATCGCCAGCTGTATGAAATGCAGAGAGCAAGACTTGAGGCTCAGATTCACCAGTTAACGAAAGAAAAGGAGCTGTGGAGTACTGCTACGTATGATTTGGCCCAGAAGGTAGCTGCTGAAAAAAGAAGGGAGTGGTCTTGTTTTGATACTGCCATCTATTTTTTGATCTCTGATGGTTGTGCCACAAGGAGATCATTATTGATCTACAAGAATTCCAAGATCCTTCTCGCTTGAAGTATTCTGAGCCAAGTGTCCCCCGTCTTGTAACTGTGCATTTGATTTCTTCTTCCTGGGTGCAATACTTTGCATTTATCCCTGATAAATTTCATTTAATTTTTAAAAACAGGAATGCCAGTGTGTAGGTAGGCTTCTGTCAAATAGGGCTTAGCATGCTTGCAGTTTGTAAGGAGAAAGAGAGAAGGGGCTCAGTGGTGGAAGTGGAAGGAAGGAGTTCAGTCAATACTTGAACAGGGTGTCGAGCTCCCTCAAGGTAATGCCTCCATACCTCAAAAGCCATCTTGATGGCCAGCAGTTCACGCTCCCAGATAGTATAATTCTTCTCTGCAGGTTTTAACTGCCGAGAGTAATAGGCACAGGGACATCCACTACTCGATACCTGAGAAATCCTGGGCGATCCCGAAAACTAGGTTCATTGGTCCTTATCCCATCTTAGAACAAATCAATCCAGTTGCTTTTCATCTGCAATTACCTGTTTCCCTTCATATTCATCCAGTATTCCACCGATTGCTCTTAGTTCCAGCTGCAGACCCTGACCCCAACCGACCACTGAATCCTGAACCTCCTCCACTGATTTTAGTAGAAGGAGAAGAAGAATATGAAGTCCGTCAAATCTTGGATTCTCGAATACACTGTAGAGGATTGCAGTATTTGGTAGACTGGGAAGGTTATGGACCTCAAGATCGGTCATGGGAACCTGCGTCCAACTTGCATGCTCCTGAGTTGGTTCAACAATTCCATGACAGTTACCCTGATAGGCCTGGGGAGGGGGGGTAGTGCCAGGACCCTGTCTGTCACAGGACCTGACTCTGAGGGGTTAAATGGTAAAGAGCTGCTGGAGGAGCCTTGCAGCTCAACTCACGAGGCAGCTGGGTCTGATGACTCAGCTGAAAACATATCTCCTCCTCCTAGAAGGGTCATGAGCAGGATTCTGCAAAGACGTGCTACCAGGAGAGCTAGGGAAAGGGTCTTTGATGCTAGATGGGGAATCAGGTCGGGAAGCCCTGAGTACTAGCAGAAGCCTTTCCAGAAGTAAGGGTGTGTTCCCTGTTTTGGGATAAAGCTGGTAAGCTCACCTTGAGCTCTCTGTGGGAGCAACGCATCATTTGAACTTGCAACCACGTACCTGTCTGTGACCTTGGCTCTGTTTCTTGATTTCGGACTGGCTTCCTGGACAACGGCTTGATCTGTTCCCTTGGGTTTGGCATCTGGTTTCTTTGAGATATTCTGGTTTTGACTTGGACTCTTTATTGCTGGGAGCTGGATTCTGTTATTTATCTGGCACTTGATTGTTAGCAAAGGACTTGAACTTGCCTGGCTTTCCACTAAAGATCTTGGCAAAGAACTGAACCCTGTTTGTGTGTGTGCTCTGTGTGCGGGGCTTGACAGCCGGGACCACCGCCGAGAAGGCCCGGTTCCGGATCAAAGCCCTACAGGCCTCTCTCGGTGTCGGCACTCAGAGAGAGGGAGGACGAAGCTCTAGTTGGTCTGGAGATCCGATCCGCCAGATGGATAGGTCCCAGGCCATGGAGGGTTTTGTAAACCAAAACCATGACCTTGAACCTTATCCGGGAAGCAACGGGCAGCCAGTGCAAATGGGCAAGGATGGGGGTGATACGGGCATACCTGCTCGCACCTACCACCAGCCTGGACGCCGCATTCTGCACCCACTGCAAATGCCGGACAAGGGCCAAGGGCAATCCCATGTAGAGGGCATTGCAGTAGTCAATTTGCGAGATCACCAACACCTGCAGTACCATCCTGAGGGAGTCCACGTCAAGGTACGGGCGAATCTGGACAATTAAGCTAAGCTGATAAAAGGCTGCCCTGGACACTACTGGAGTGGTTCCCAATCTTTTCCCACTAGTGGCTCCCCTGAGCAGTGGCTGCAGAGCATGGGAATTGGTGAGGAGTCCCGGGCAGAACAGGAAGCCAAGAAGCACAAAAGAGCCAGAGCCAGAAGAGCAGCAGCAGTTGCAAGGCTCCCAGAAAATGTTTGGTGTTACTCCCAGCTGGCTTGGCAGTGCCCCAGAGAGCAGCATGACACATTGCGAGGGGCGAGGGGTGCTGCGGCGCACAGTTTGGGAAGCTCTGCCCGACTGTCTTTTGACCGCCTCTGCAATGTGTGGTGGGTTCTCCTCCATAGAGGGTAACATCAAGCAGAAAGGGGAAGAAATGGCCCAGATCCGTATGTGACCAGCAAGGGTGTTTTGCCCACACAGTGATGTACTTACACTAGTTTTTTTAAAGGGGGGGAGGGCAGAAAAAGTTAAAAAAGGGGGAAAGGGGATATGTCCTGCTTACAGTAAGCATTATAGGTAAATGTACTGCATCTAATTTACCTTAAAAAGGCTGAACGGTTAAAAAGGTATGAACTACTCTCATAGCATATTTGCCATGTGATCAGACCATTCAACTAGACAGGAAGCAGAAGACACAAAATGGGGGCATTTCTGGACTGCGACCATGGCCTGAAAGTCACAAGTGCTTTGATCTGATTAATTGAATAGTTCCTGCAATCCCGCTTCATTAAGATGGAGTCCTAGGCATACTGGACTGGGCATGTTTGACTGAATTTTTCAAGAAAAACATATTTATTTTGATTTGCCTGCTGTCTTGTTGTCCACTTCTCATATAACAAATTGTCTCTTTCCAGGTGATTGAAAAGAACAAGCTAATCCTGGCTGGCCGAATGTATGCCAGTGAAAAGGCTTGGCTCAAAGTGATGAGGCATTTCATCATGCTCATGGAATTTCAGGTAATGTTTACTTTTTAATTGTATGCTCCAGGCAGGCAGAGGGCGTGATCAGACACGGAGAAAGCTATGCAGCGGATTGTACCAGAAAGGGTTGCTTCCCCAGGATCAGCATCTCTTTAAGTGACCCTTCCATCCAGTGGAGAATCACTCCAGCCAGGCCCCAAAAAGCCATTGCTCTACGGCTAGACCAAAAAGCTCCAACTTGGGTGTGGATTAGGGTTGGGCTGGAGTGCAGTTCCCATGTTGTGTGGTTGTTGGGTAATAGCTTCCTCTGGACTGTACCAGTCTCTAAAAATGTGAGCTCTGTACCCATGTGATCACATCCATAACATTTACCAGCATCATGGCTATTTAGCAGCTCCAGACTTTCATAACCTGAATGCTTGTCTACTTTTAAATTGGGACCCTTCTCAGGAAGGAGGAACATTATGCTGGCACTTTTTTGGTTTGTACCAGGACATTGGACCCGTGCACTTGAGTATTGATCAATGTTCTTGAATGAATAATATTTTGGATTTAATGTTACATTTCTAGTAGAACGCTTTGAATAAAACTGCCCTTTCCCCAAATCAGCTGTGCAGTCTTTTCATAAATGGAAGGATTTCAGCATGTTCAGCAGCACAGCCTAGTCTGCCCCCGCCCACTGTTCCCTGTATTGCTGGCCAGTGGAAAGAGTAATGGGGTTATAATGGCAACTTAATGGGTATGTTCCAGTGTTTGTACTCTTCAGGCCCATCCAGTTAATATTAGTTTAAGCTAGTGAAAAATTCTACACGTTTCTAGACTATAGAATCCATAGTTCATTGTTCTCAGTCGGATGGATCAGCCTGAGATCCAGAGCTGATGGAAGAAATTGATCACTCCTGACGGCTGGAGTATCTAAAAAGCTTAAAAGGATTTTTGGCAAACAGCACATACTTGTTTACCTCAAAACCACAAATGCACTAAGGCAGAGACTCGTCCACCCAAAGACCCAACACCAAAACACAAAAGGAGCAATATAGTATATGCAGTCCAATCCAGTGAGGAGTGTTCAGAGTTCTACACCGAAGAAACCAAACAGCCACTAAACAGGAGGATGGCCCAATATAGGGGGGGGGGGCAACAGCTCAGGAACAGAATCAGCAGTGCACCTCCATTTGAAGGGCAAAGGGCACTCATTCAAAAATGAGGATGTACTCATATTAAACAGAGAAGATAACTAGTTTGAGAGAGGTGTCAGGGAAGCCATTCATGCATGTATTGTAAACCCCTCTCTGAACAGAGCTGGGGAACTCAGGCACAATACTTTTCATGCTGCCCTTTCATCAATCCCCAGACAAATCAGAAGCTCTTGAGACCTCCACCAGCAAGGCCACAGCTCATGACCCATACTTAATAGGTGTTAGGAAGGGTTGCATCCCAGACGACTGTATGTCTAACAAGCCTATTCAGGCCACTGTCAACCTAGCAAGCGTATTCATGTCACTGACCACCTTATGAGCCTTTTCAGACCAGGGTGGTATGAAACTGAGGTGAACTGTCAATTGGAGGCCTTGCCATTAACTTTCCACAGACTGACAAAGCTGCTTGGATGAGCAGTGAAACATTTTGATCTCACAAGAGTTGCCATGACTGAAACTTGCAGATAGCTTTACTCTTTGTAATTAGGAGTGAGACCATTTAATATTTCCTCTTCTTCCCTTTTGCATAATAATTTTTTATCTCGACTGGATCATTACTCCCATGATGCTAGTAAAGGGAAAGAAAAAAAAGAGAAGGTTCGCTTCATGGAACTGGCAAAATGGGCAGAATTTGAGACTAATGAATGTATAACAATGCTGTGATTCTATGATTCTGTGATTCCATCAGTTAACAGCAATACGATACAGCCAATGAAACATCACAGTTTTAAAATTTTGGTGATGAATGTGGAATATACTGTAATATGCTCAGCAATTTAGATAGCCATTACATCCATTTACAGGTAATTATTTCCTGCCCATATGCTCCCACTTTGAGGCAAGAGATCCACATGTGTTCTAGTGTGCCCTTGCCTCCACAGTTCCTCTGGGATTTCTTGATTGATTTTATGTAATTTTGTGGGATACCAATACCATCTATGGACTACTTTTAAGATCATTTCTTTAGCTTTAACTGATACTGATTTATAAGGATATGTAGTTCATATTTCCATCCATTCTTTCTCTGATATATTAATATTTAAATTTGTTTTCCAAGCTATTTTATATCCCACACTCCTAATGAATGCTTTTTCAACTAAATGTTTACATATTGCTGAAGTTATTCCCTTCCTTTATTTCAATCCTTTTCTATGCTATATTGTTCTAGTTCAGTAAGTGTTCTCATAGATCTATATCTTTGGTATAATTGATTGTTTAAAAATTATAAATTAAGCTTTATTATTATTTTCAGTATTTAAGGATAGAAATGAAAAATTACTTTATAAAGATATAATAATAATAATAATAATAATAATAATAATAATAATAATAATAATAATAATAATAATAATAATAATAATAATAATAATAATAATAATAATAATTTATTGCCATTACATAAGGCATTTTTCTTAGGAATATGTTGTTCCTTCTAAATCTATTTTCCTCATAGCATTCCCTGCATTTTTATTTTACACTTAGGATGCCAATGATCTTTCAACTCTGCAGCAGCTAACACAGGAGTTTCGGGAACTTCTGCAACAAATTGGAACAGAAATGGAACAAGTGGAGGAAATTAGTAGGGAGAGGGCAAGAAGTATTCAGAATGGTTTGGCTGGATGGCTCAATTACTTTCAGAATCATGTCCTGTGAGTCCTATTTATTATTATTATTATTATTATTATTATTATTATTATTATTATTATT
>JAHTLZ010000129.1:1431207-1478881 GCA_023846285.1 Phrynocephalus versicolor | reverse complement strand
TATTATTATTATTATTATTATTATTATTATTATTATTATTATTATTAATTAATTAATTAATTAATTAATTAATTAATTAATTCTCTAGCATTTTGTGCAGCTTCAGAAATTTACACCTGTGTACACCAGCAGCTGAATATTCTTTCAAGTTTGCTAAGAACATTACTACATGTATTTATCCTTTGCTCTTCTCTAATAGTTTATTGACTGTTTTCTTCTACCCTGGAAGTCTTATATTCCAGAACTATCTCTTTTTTCATTGTGAATTATCTTGTCATGGAGTTTTCATGGTAAAAAGCCTTCAGAAGTATTTTACCATTCCCTTCTTCACAGTGCTAATAGGAGCTAGCTTGAGTGTTACTGCCATTATCAATTAAAGATCCTATGTCAGTGTTACCTTCCACTGTTGCTATGCTGCCCAGCAGTTGCCCTTCAGGAGTTTCTCTACCTCCATCACCAGTGGAACCATCAATTCTCTTCTGGTGGTGTGACTGTTAATTCTTGAAGAGGATGATGGCATCTTAAGTCTGTTATCACATCTTTGACCATTCTCCCTAGACTACCCTTGTAATTTAGCTTTAGAATGACATCTAGGCTCCTGACAGTATTGCTCTCAGCTTCTTCTTTGATAGGAGGGCTTCAGGTTTGTCAGGAAATGGAGAACATTTTGGGACAAGCCAAACCTGTACAGGAGGGATGGGTTGCAATTGAACCATGATGGGACCAGATTGCTGGCACTCAACATCAAAAAATAACCAGGGGAAAGGCAACAGGAGCTGGGCAGCATCTGGTTCGAGAAAGTGTCTACTTGAGCAGTGAGGAGGATGCAATAATTACTGAGCAGAAGGAGGAGAACCAGCACTCTAGCAGAAGGATGCAAGAGGCAGGCTAATGATGCAACTGGATTCAAAAGACTGCATCAGAAAAGCATATATATAAATGCTTGTATGCAAATGCCAGAAGCCTCTGGAACAAAATACGGGAGCTGGAGTACTTAGCAATAGATAAAAATACTGATATTATTGGCATTACTGAAACCTGGTGGACAGATGATAAGCAATGGGATACAGTTATCTCAGGCTATAAACTGGACAGGAAGGACAGGAAGGACAGGAAGGGGCAAACAGGAGGTGATGTAGCCTTGTATATCAAAGTGATAAAATCATACAATTTGGAATATCTAGGTGATTTGGAGTCACCATTGGAATATCTGTGGGTAAGAGTATCAGGCCACAAGGATGGTCTAACAGTAGGCATATGCTGTCGGTCTCTAACCCATGCCCCGGAGGGAGACTGGCAGTTGGAGCATGTTGTAAAAGAGGCATCCAAGAAGGGAAGCCTGGTTATAATGGGGGACTTCAATTACCCTCACATAGACTGGGTGAACTGTTGTTCAGCACATGATAAAGAGATAAAGTTCCTAGATATGTTACTTAGATTGTTTGTCAGGTAAGCTGTACATACAACATGATTATTTAGGTTTAAGATATAAGCCAGAAGGAGATTGTACTTTGTTGTGTAATTGCTGCCTTCCATCTTTGATCTTCTAGTGGAAAAGGAAACTACACGTTTGCAAAAGGAGCCCCATTGTTGGATCAAGTCCTTGAGGATCTGAAAGTTTGGGAAAAGGTAAGGGATTGCTGAGCAAATCACGGTGAATGCGATGCTAATAATTATAATTATATAACATACATACACGTGCCTCTCCTCAGGCAGGTCACATTCCTTGTGAATGCTTGAGAGCAAGACTCCTGGTGAGTGGGTTCACCCTTCTGAAACTATATCCTGCATTATTTTATTTTATATATTTAAATAACTAAATGTTGCTCTTTGTTGAAAAATGTGAAGTGGTGTTTGTAGGATTCCCAGTAGTCTCGCATTCATTTTATGGCCAAGCTTATATCTGCTTGTATTTAACAGTGCCATGTCACCAGGTGTTCTTAATGTTCACAAGACTCAGTAAAGATGAAAGGGAGTTGGATACAGGACACTTCTGAAGTGTCTCCTGATCCCAGATTATTGTTTCTGGAGGAAGGGGAGACTTTGAGGCAAGCAGTTACTGGAGAACCCATATTCAATGTATAATTCTTATTTAAAATATTTTCCCCAGCCCTCCTCCTTAAAAAAGGACCATCTTTAAAAGACAATGTTTAAAGTTAAACATCAACAGTATATATAGTAAATATTAAAAGAATCAAATGCATACTACATTAAAAATGGTAAACGAAAGCAGCATCAAACACATTCAAAGCAATAAAGTTCAATAATTCATTAAAAAAAAACTACTCAGGCAGCCAATCACTCTGGGAACGCTTGTTTGAAGAGAAAAGTCTTCATCTGCTTGCAGAAGGACCATACAGATGGAACTAGTCCGTCCCCCTTTGGGAAGGAGTTCAAAAGTCCAGGAGCAGCAACAGAGAAGGCCATCTCCCATGTCCCCACCAAATGCATCTGTGAGGGTAGCGGGACTGAGGAAAAGGACTCTCCTGATTATCTTAACACTTGAGCAGGTTCAGGGGTTTAAATGTTAGAAACAGCACCTTGAATTTTACCTAGAAAGGAACGGGCAGTCAGTAGAGCTGCTAGAGCAGGGAAGTTATTTGTTCCTTGTAACCAGCCCCAGTTAGCCGTCTGGCTGCTACCTTTTGGACCTTCTGAAATTTTGGAAGTATTTAATTGTTTCCCATCTAACTTTTTAAAACGTACATTGCCCCCACCCCCCACCGCTTCTTTCACATTTGTATATAAGTATACCAGCTGCATATTTCCTTTTCTCCTGTGTGGAATGAAGTGGTTTAGGAAGGAGTGAACACAGGTTTGTGAGCAAATGACCCATATGGAAAAGGTTGAGTGCATGCACCCCAAAGAGGTATAGTAAAGGGGTGAGGTTGTTTGTTTTTAATGTCTGTATAGTCTTCAAGTACACTGTGTATTGTAGTGGATAGAGTGACAGACCAAGGGTCAGGAGATGGGTTCAAACTTGCTTGTGGGTTGGCACTCCTTAAAGATCTCACTTACTGTGAAAGGCCTACTGGTATTGCTGTAGATCAGCTCTGACTTGACAGCCCATAACAAACAACGTATTCCCTGAGCGTCACCTGCATGGTGTGTCATTTGGTCCTAAGACTATGAGGGCATGAGAGATGTAAAAGGCTGAAATGCTCAGTCCTGGGGGGGGGATTCAAGAGATGATGGTGTTTGCTGTGTTTCCTTTCAGATGTTGAATGAGGAGCTGGCACAGTATGGGGGCAATATGATCCTTGTCAGACAAGAGCCTCTCAAGACAGTTGCTGATCGACAGAAACAATGGGTAGACCTGGGGATTTCAGTGCTTGGCCGTCACAAAGATCTTCATGGCAATATGCCTCCTTGGTTGAAAATGCTGGAGGAGATTAACAGAAGTTCTAACAATCTCTGTGAACAGTATCGCATAAGAATTAACGGAGAGAATGGTGAGAAATGGTTGGGCTTGCCCTAAAAGATTTCTTAAAGATATTTCTAATAAAATAAAACTTTCTGGATTTATGGAATATTTAGTGCAGTCTCAAGTATCCAGAATACAGTGGTACCTCGGATAACAACTGCCCCGGATAACGAATAATTCGGATAACAACTGCAAATTTCCGGGTATAGGGCTGCCTCTGATAACGAATTTTCCCTATGGGCTGCCTCAGATAACTAATCGCAATTCCTAGGTATAGGTCTGCCTTGGAGAACGAATTTTCTCTATGGGCTGCCTTGGATAACGAATCTTCCTATGGGCTGCCTCGGATAACGAATTTTCCCTATGGACTGCCTCAGATAATGAATTTCTAGCATGCATCAGTAAAAAAGTTACCCACTCCACAAACTATGGGTGTGTGTGGTATAATGCATACTGGCTGCACTTGTTTTGCAAAGCGTAATGGAAAATTCGTTATCAGAGGCAGCCCATAGGGAAAATTTGTTATCCAAGGCAGCCTATTCCTGGAAATTCCAATTCGCTATCCGAATTATTTGTGAACAGAGGCATTCATTATCAAAGGTATTACTGTATATGCAGATGATAATGTATCTGTAGCAGAAAGCACAATGATGTGAAATGACTATTGATTAAAATGAAATAAATTGCAAAAGCAGGACTGCAGTTGAACAAAATACATGTTTGTAGAAGAACAATGTAACTGACGCTGACGAATTTGAAAAGTTGAAGATTTTCTATAGTTTGGTGCAATCATAAATTTAAATGGGAACTGCAGCCAGGAGATGGAAGGGCAGTTATGAAGGAACTGGAAAAGATCCTCCAGTATTAAGATTTGTCACTCCAGATCAAGGTGAACATCATCTACTGTTTAGTATTCCCAGTCACTATGAACTGATGTGAAAGCTGACAGGAAACTGTGCTAAATAACAGCTTTACAAATACCACAAACCACCAGAAAGACAAATAAGTGGGCGCTATATGAAATTAAGCCCAAATGCCCTAGATGCAAAAACGATGAAATCAAAGCTGTTGCATGTTCGTTACATCATGAGAAGACAAAACTTGCTGGCAAAGACAGCAAGGAATGGGGGGGGGGGGAAGCAGCCAAATATGAATCTGATTAACTCAAGCCATGGTATTGAGTTTGCAAGAGATGAGCAGGGCTGTTAATGATTGGATAATAATAGTGTACTTCTGATCCCCCATCACAAAAACAAAGTAAGCTCATTTGTAAACTTCAGGTTAAAATGTGGCAGTCAGGTGAATTTAGCCCTTAATGGCTAGCATTCTGTTAGTGTGTAATGCCAGTGTTAGTGTAGTATTGCAAATTGCCCCTTGCATCTCTTGCTGGATGCCTGTCGTAAGTGGTAACAGTCACATTAGCTAGCAGCAGTTTGCTTCTGTGATCCATGCCACTGCAGTTAACACTATCATCATCAACCAATAGGATTCTAGCCAGTGAATTTCTTCTTCTAATAATAATGCTATCTGTAACACAGAGTTTGCAAAAGTGGGTAGGAAAAATACTGCTGGCTTATATGAACTATTTTGTGGGTTGGTTTGTTTGTTTTTAAAAAAGATGTACACCTGAGTATTGCAGTGAAACCCAATAAATCATGGATCAAATCCTTGACAAGCAAGGACAAAGAAAGTAATGGAAACTCAAAAACGTTGTGCAGAGGCAGAATGTCTTTAAAGCAAATAGTTATGTTTAGCCCCTTTTCAAAAAGAGATGCATACTCCCTCAAGTGGTAAAAGATACCTGTCACAGCCCATAGCTTTTCTCCGTTGTGCATCCTGCATTTAACATCTTTTGCTTGTGAATAGATATTAGGAGGCAAATATGGTCTTAATTTGTCCCAAGGAAATTGGGAGTTAACTGAGGAGTAAAATTTTCCTGAAACATCTAGTTTAAAATTAATTGCTGTGTCAATCTCCATGACAACTCCACAAAATTGTATTTCCCTGTCACCTGCAAAGGGGAATGCAGAAGAACTTTTCAGTTTCTTTTTAATTGTTGCTAACTGACACAATGTATCAGTGAGGTTTTGAAAAGTCTTTTTAAAAAGCCCTTTCAAAGAACTGCTGATGTGTTCACCTCATGGGCTAATGATACAGAATAGACCTCATTTTCAACATCTAATGCAGGGATGGGGAACCTTCAGCCCACCAGATGGTTTGGACTGCAACTCCCAGAATTCCTAGCATATATTGCCTATTAATTAATTAAACTTCTATACCACACCATCTAGCAAAATTGCTACTCTGGATGGTGTACAAACTAACCAATGAGCAAGGACTATGGGAGTTGTAATCCAAAACATCTGGAGGGCCAAAGGTTCCCCACCCCAAAAGCAAGTATCTGTATGAAAACTGTGTTAATGGTTAGGAATTCCCTTGTACAGTTAGATTTACAGCTGATACCTGAATCTCTTTGAATTTTTTTAAAAAAGCTAACATTCAGTGAACACCAGGAGCAGTGAAAGTTGGTATAACAGTAGCTGCTAGATAGAGACCCTGTCCTTATAGGTTGGTGTAGAGGTTAAACCATAGACTGAAGTACCACAACCTGGCCACTGTTTGTCAACAGGAGACGTAACCAAGTAATGTATCTGATGAGTCAACTCCATAAGTCCCATTAATTCAAATGTGCCTATTCTAACTTGTGACTTAATTTAACATAGTACCATGATTCAGTGGGACTAATCTAATGTAATTTCCTATACGAAGCATCAGTATTTCAGCCACTGAAACTGAAATATTTCAGCCTCATTATTGTTAGAGACATACTATATGAGATATATCCTGTCTTAACATGATGCTTGCTATTTAAAAAACCACTCTTCTGTAACATCCTTTTTGTTTGCTACTCCCTTCTAGGAACTGCCAGGATTTTAACAAGTTTAGTCCACAGTCTGGAGGATTGGACTTTCAAGCTATTAGCTCTCAAGCAAAAGTCTGGTGCGCATGTAGCTGACTGGATAAAATTTTTCCAAAACGTTTCTGAATGGCTGGCCCAGATAGATGATCTGTTAAAGTTTATTGGTACCAGCGAGACTCCAGAGGAACGGAGGCGTAGAACATTTAAATTTGTCCCGTAAGATGAAATTGTTTTCTTGATTGCTTCTTCCTCTCTTTAACACTTTATTTTATCTGGATAAATGTTTTCTTTTGCTACCAACCTTTAGGTGATGGAATCCTTCTCTTGTAACTAATCAGCCAATCCCCTTGATGCACAAATATAAAGGCACCAAATGTCTGCTAAAAGCAGTAGTTTTAATACTATGTAGGAGCTAACAACTTTGGTATCATTCTTGACCGCCTTCTGCCCAAACTGGAAAGGAGGCAGAAGGTCTTTAACCTCCCGTTTCTACTGTCAAGAGCTGTAGCGTTATGGATTAAGCGTACACAGAGTTTTGGGGTGCAATCATCTCTGGTCTCAGGCTGCGTCTCTCTCTGTGTCTCTGGGTTTTCATCAGCTCTGTGTGTGTGTGTGTGTGTGTATGTGTGTGTGAGTGTGTGAGTGAGTGAGTGAGTGTGCCTGTTGCATACGCTGCCTGAGACCAGAGGTCTTTATTGATAACAGCAGAACAAGTATACAATGGCAGAGGAAATGCATTCCATCGGTGGGAGGAAAATGCACCTTATCTGGGAAGGGCATATTTGGCTAGCTATTGATAAGGACCAAGGGAAGGAAGCTGTGGGCCTGAGTTCACAAAGCAGATGGGCCCTGATGGTCCTGATATCCTGTTTTTCTGGCCTTGCCATCTGTTTACTGCCTCCTTGAGCATAGCTCAGCACATTGGTTCCTACTGGCCCTAGGACTTCTAGGAATCTGGGCATTAAGCTTCCTTGTGCTTTGTGTCTGCCAGTTTCTTGGGGTTCAGAGCTATTGGGGGAATGGAATTCCCACAAAGAGCAAGAGGGATTGGAAGAGCTCTCGCCATGTGCTGCCATTCTCTTAAAGGCCATCCATACTGGGTGAGGTGTCCTGGGGTTACTCTGAGTCCTTCTGGTATTTTTTTTACTGTAACTGTTGCAATAGATTGATCCAGGACTGGCATTTGCAGGTGGTGAGGGTGTCTGTTGCTGGTTCTTCTGGGAGCAGTGGGTCCTCTCAGTACTGCCTGTGCCGACATGTTCCCTCGTTTGCCCTCAGCTTTTACTCCCAGTGCAGATTGCCATTCCTTTTGGCCTGTCCTCTCCATTTTCTTCTCTGCTTCTTCACTGTCTTTTCTCTTCAATTCCTGTTTTTATCCACCCACCATTCCAAACCATAATGTTTTTGCCCACATGCTTTCTACTTTAATTTTATTGTTTATTTTCACTTTTCACTTCTGTGCTATGGAAGATCTGATGTCTTCTTAGCCCTTTCCTGGCCTGCTTCCATCTTGCATCCCTTCCCTCCTCCTTTACTTGCCTGCCAACCCAAATGTCTTATAATTCTAATATTTACTTTTCACTTTTCTGTTGTGGTGCAAAAGTAACAGCATTTTTTTAAAAAATAAACAGACTCAGACTCTCTTTTCTCCTCTTTTTTTCCTTCTTTGACGTATCCACAGTACTCAAAACTAGAGATGGGCACGAAACGAGCAAGTTTTCGTTTTCGTTTTCATTTTTTCGTTTCGTTACGTAACGAAATGAAACCGATTTTTTTTTCAAAACAAAACGGAACGAAAACGAAAAATTTTGAGGTGTGTTTCGTTTTTGTTGCGGCAAATACATTGAACTGAAAAGAATGCTAACGAAACAGCAATTTTTTGTTTCCGTTTTTGTTTTTTCGTTACGTAACGAAACGAAAACGAAAATTTTGCAAAAAAAATCCACGAAAAATGAAAACGAACCGAAACGGACCCCCTAAATGTCAAACGAAACACCATTTTTTTGAGTCATGCCCATCTCTACTCAAAACCTTCATCTTTTCATCACAATGCTCTCTATTTTTATTTTTTATTTTTAAGAATGTTCACAATGATGCATGTGTTGCAAAAATTAACAGTTTTAAGACCTGTTATACCAATTACCTACAAGCGAATAACAGTTACCTACAAGATGGGAGAAAAGGAGCCCACTATGAAGACATTTTAATTTTTTATTCTGCAGAATAAAGGAGTACACATGGTTAAGAAGTGAGAGATGTATGTTTGCATTTATATACCCTATTAGTCACATATCACTGGCGTTATCTTCATCTTTCGAGTTTAGCTGACTTCTGGTATAACTAACTTGTATGCTAGCAGACTTTATTATGTTTAGGCTTCTTTCTCTTTGCTGTCTCATCTATAACCTTTCAGTGTCACCTCGGCCTTGCTTTCCTTATTTCTTTTAACAATACATTCTACACATTCCTTTTTTATGTTAGTAAAAAGGTCAGACCCTGATACTTTTTTGCTTACATGGAAAGGCAATACAAAATGGTACTTCGTATACTAAGTAGAAGCATGATCAAAAATAAATTTCTTAGCACATGGATGAGGATTTACCAATGAGGTACTGGGTCCTCGTGAGCAGGTAGTGCACTGTACCAAATCAGAACAAATCAGAACAAGCATCCACTTCCCCGTGGTGTAAAAAAAGCAATAACCCAATAATCTGAGAAGCAAGGTATTGTTGACACTAGTACGGCCTTGCATCATGTGTACATGGGTATGTAGTACCAGCATAATGAATGCAAGGAACATTTAATATATAGTATGCTCATCTTGGATAGGCCTATATACTCTATGGGCCTTTTTACACAACCCCTCAGATCCGCTGGTCCCTTAAATTCGGACCAGAGATCTTGAGGGTTCGTTGCTGTTCCTCCGGCAGCACCCGCTCCGCACTTCCTTGTTCTGTCTGCGTGAGGGGAGGGAGGGAAAAAAAGCCTTAAACAGGGACAAAAGAAGAAAGCCTTACCTCCGGTGTGTGGAAGCTTGCTCCGAGCCCCGGTCTTACTTCCTGGTTGCTCTTAAAGGGGCGGAGGCAAAAGAAAAACAACAAAAAGAAGCGAGGAGAGCTCAGGCACTCTCCACATCAAATATTTTTCACCTCCCAAAAGCAGGTACTTGAAAGGTGCGCTGGGTCGCGCTTAGGTGGGCGGGGTCGCATTTAATTGTCTGCAAACTCCGGACCTGGTGGGGAAACATTTTTAAGGTCCAGAGCTTGCAGCCCTTTGCCGCGGAGCTTAGAGGTCATGTATAAACGCCCTATGTTGGAAATTGCAGTAGGCTTTGCATTAAAAATCCTTTTGCCTATGTTACAAAAAATGAGTTGGCAGGATATACTGTACCACCTTTTGTCTGCTGCAGTGACAGAAGGGTCGCATGTGTTAAGGATCTAAAAACAGAAAGTTCGCATTAGAGGCAAAAGGGTAAGCAAGTACCTCTGTAGGTAAAGCTTGAGTGTTCTGGTTGCAAAGTGTATGTTTTCTGTGGTAAAGCATTCAATTGCTTTGTAGAATGAAGTGGTTAAAAGAGTCGTTTATCTGTCTATGACCTGCCCAGTATGAGAGAAAGTAGTGGAGGCGATTAAGAGCATTTTGGGTTGTTGGACCAGAATTAAATTGTTTTACTATGTTTTTAATGACCAGACTAGATGTTATGGGAAGTTTAGCATTACTTTTCTTAATTTTCCATTTTATCTGAGACCAATCTTGGCAGACTGTAAATCTGACCAGAGCAGGGGAAGAGAGAAGTTTTACAATCTGCCAATTTTTCCCCATCTATAAGACATTGCCATTTATTATACACCCCACTTGTTAGACCCAAATAAAAAAGTTAATAAATCTTTGAGTTCTCCTCCAACCCCACCCAACCCTGCTGTTTCCTTTTATTTCCCTGTTCTGAACATTCCTTTCTGCTTTAGTAGGTTAGAGGAGAACCCAAACTGACCTTGTTGCTTTTCTCCTCTGTGGTTTGGTTTTTGCAGGATCGACTCCATCCAGGGAAAGCTCAGGCTTGAGGAGCAGATTAAGAAATGCCTTTTCACACTAAAAAGGTGTTCTTTTCTTTCCAGGAGAGCATTTCTTAATGGTCTGCTCAAGCCCAAGCTTTCCCTGGATAGAGGCGAACCTGCAAAAACCAAACCCACCAAAGCAGAGAGGAGTATTCAGAGTGGGGAAATGAAAGGAAACAAAGGGGGTGGTGGGGGTTGAGGAGAACTCAAGGAAAGACAGAGCCAATCCGGAAAAAAAAACCTATGGAGGGAAACAGCAAGGTTAGTTTGGGTTCTCCTTCACCCACTTCTGCCCCTGGGAAAGGCATACTTCTGTGTATACAATGCCCCTTATTTTTTGTGTCATGATTTTAGAAAAAGTAGTGTCATACACATGGAAAAATACAGTAGTTGCTTCTGGTAATTTTTCCAGGTCAGTTTCATAGAATTTGGGAAATTTGTTTAAATGTAATTTTAAAAGACAAAAATCTTTGAGCCAAACCCTTTTTGTTGATTGATTTGTTCCTACTTCTCACCCAGGGTGGCATCTGAGGACCTGTTCAAGAAGATTCAGCAATGGATTTTGACAACTACTAGTGGTTCTGAACAAGACATTGTTCAACTTTCTGAGGAAGTATGTGTGATATTTTCAGTAATACTTTTAATGTAAGAGCCATATTGTTTCTGGTATAAAATTAGAAGCAATCATCAGGGTTTCAGGTGTTAAAGAATTAATTGTCATCAGAGGATTTTCTCACTCTTAATGTTTGTACAGAATAGCTTTAGTGAAAGCATCCCAGTGCAGTGATTCATTTTGAGAGACAATAGACAGTTACTCAGGGCCAAGTGTACACTAAGACTTTTCCTCTGTAATGGAGCCAGATGGAACTACTTGGACCATACTGACACAGCCCTAAAACAGAATTATCCAACCTCACTGGAAGCTGTTCTGATCTGATTAGTAAGGCTAGTGTGGAATTATGTTTAGAAAAAGCAGGACACTTCCTCCTTGGGCATACGGTGATCTTTAATTGTGTATATATTTACTGATACGTAGGAGCATGCAATTTAGGAATGACTGAAAGTAAAGCTGGGCTAAAACACCCATTTAACTATTTCTCTGCAAAAAATCAGCACCACTTCATACATAATGCTGATATCCAGTAGTAAGTCACTACTAAAGTAGGATAAATGGAACCTATGGAGGAGTTTACTCACCAGTTTTGTACAGATTCAATGGGTCTACTATAGTTGTGTTAGGCTACTGGATTTCATCTAATATTTTAATTCATATATAAAGCCTCTTTATATTCTGCTTTGCTCGTGGCAAAATGGTATTTTGCTGAAGAAGGAGTTACACTCCTGGCCAGGAAGCCAGTTGATTGTCTCTGTGTGCATGTGTCAAGACTGAGTGCCACACCTGCTTTTTGAAGAATATTCAGGGTATGACAGTAGTTTAAGGCTTTGATCAGTTATTATGATTTACAACTTGAGATATGGCCAGTTATATAGTGACAGAATAATCATTTCTTTGGAGTGGGAAGGGGGTAGGAACAGGGAAATATAGGAGAACATATTTACATAATTACTATAAAAATACAGAAATAATATAAAAGACTAAAAACATAAAAGTGGATTTATCTGCAGCCTAAGAATAAAGGCAGGATTTAATTCTGGAAAGGTGAAGGCCACATGTTTATAACAATCCACTCCCATATTCCTTTAGAGCATATGTTCTTGGACTACAGCTCCCAGAAATCCTGGCTAGTGCAGTTTGTGGTGAAGGCTTCTGGGAATGTTAGTCAAAGAACCCTCTGGGGACATAAGGTTGGGAACTTAGAGTATGCCTAGAGTTATAGAAATGTTATATAGTTTTGGACCATGCTTAGATTCTGTTTTTTACTCATGACCTATCCAAATGCATATTTATTCAGAAATAAAGAAGTGCTCCCATATAATTGAATCTAAAACAGTTCGTCTTGGTATGTAATCTTGTTATAGCTTGAACTTGATTTGCCCTTGTTTAATATTTTCTGCAGCTGACTGACTTCCATAATGTTCTTAGCAAATGGATGGTGAACTTGCTGATTCATATGGTGCCAGAGTACATTTCTCACAATGATGTTCCTTTGAGTGACATGGAAGCAGTGAGGCAGGCAGAAAAAAAGATGTTGAACATTTTCAATCTGGAAACGGAGGCCACAGGGCTGGCTGCAAAGCTGAGCAAGTTCTCCTGTTACATAGTCAGGTATTCATTCATTCTTCTGAATCTTATGTACTTTAGCAGATCTTCTTCTTAATGTCTTCTTACCAGACTTGGAAGAAGTCTGTGGTGGAAAATCTGTGCACCAATAACCTAGGAGAAACACAGGGACTAAGTATTTTTCAGTATATACAACACTATTTTTTTCTAAAATCATGACACTAAAAATTAAAGGGTATCATATACACAGAAGTAAGCCTTTCCCAAGGGGTGGGGGGTGGGGGTAGGGGTGGAGAATAACCCAAACTCACCTTGCTGTCTCCATTACTTTCCAGCAGCCCTTGTTTACTCTCTGTGTCCTGAAAACTCCTATGTACTTTGCTTTTGCAACAATCAGAGCCTTCTTTTCAGCGGGAAAAGCCCTGGGGTTGAGAAGCCTGATAGGAAGTGCCTTTCCATGCTGAAAAGAAGGCTCTGATACTTGCAAAAGCAAAGCAGAGAGGAGGGCAATCAAGTGCTGTCAGAGAGGAAGCGAAACAGTGAGGTCAGTTTGGGTTCTCCTCCACCCCATTCCCTGCTGTTTCCCACCACCTGATGTTTTCTTTTCTTTCTGGCAGTGTTTAATTGCCCTCCTCTGTGGTGGCTTTTATGTGTTAGTTCAAGCTATCATACACCTGAACTGATGTGAATGGATCCATTTTTTAAAAGTAGTATCTCTAGTTCAGAAGAAAAAATTATGGATTATGGAGGAAAAACTTCAGGTTGATTTACGTTTCCTTTTACATCATGAGATCAAAAGAAAAGCATGTGAACCCACTCATCCAAGTCCAAAGCATTTCCCATGCCCTTTGTCAGTGTGGCTGCTGCCATTGAGGTTTGTTCTAAGGATCACATCAAAGTGACATTTGTGAACACAGCTTCAAATTGTGATAAATGCCAATTTTTCCTGACATTTTCTGTAAAGCACTCCAGAAAAGTTAGGTTTATTGAGTTTTTGAGAGCTTCCACATAGCAGATGAAGTGTAAATTTAATAATTGTATTCTTCCTTGATTTATGTGGGAGGCAGAGGTAGAGAGACTAGGAATGCCAGATATTAGCAAATACTATGAGCCTTTTCACACGACCCCTAAGATCCGCTGGCCACTTAAATTCGGACCAGAGATCTTAGGGGTTTGTTGCTGTTCCTGTGTTCCCATGCCCTCCGCACTCCTGGCTGCTGGCTGCGTGAGGGGAGGGAGAAAAAAAGGAAGAAAAGAATGCCGCTCACCTCTGTTCTGCCGTCCCGGCACTGCATTCAGATCTCTTAAAAGGGCGGGGGGCAAAAAAAGAACAAACAGAAGCAAGGAGAGCCCGGCAGTCACTACATTATATCCGCATCAGGAATTTTCACCTCCGGAGAGCAGGTACCTGAAAAGTGTGCTGGGACGTGCTTAGGTGGGGGTGGTCACACTTAATTATCTGTAAACTCCGGAGCTGGTGGGGAAACAATTTTAAGCTCCGGAGCTGGGAGCCATTTGTGGCAGAGTTTAGGGGTCATGTACAAATACCCTATGTTGCAAACCAATTAAGAGTTATCCTAGATATCATAATACAAAATAAGGAGATAATACGGAAGGATTTTGTTTTACAAGAATTATATGAAATGGGGGAGCTGCAAGAAAATTGTTGGATAAAAAAGCCCTTTATATAACAACAATATAATCAGAATCACTTTATAAAGAATGTAATCGAGATGTGGAATAAATGAAGATGGATATTGTCTTGGAATATATCCCTTAACTCCAGTAACAGAATTAGAAAATTTCCCAAAATACGGATGTAAGAAAACAGATTTACAAATGGGAAGAATGGAAGGAAAAACTAAAGAACAAATAAGAACAAATTTTGCAGAAGAAAAAAAATGGTTAAATGTAATGCAATTGGAGAGGTGGCTAACAGAGAGTGAAAAATTACAGTCAATTAATTAATTGTACAACTTCACAATTTCACCACATATGAAAATGTCCCAATGTTCCTAATTGACATACAATTAGGATTTAAAATTATTGACATAAATTTGTTAATTAATTAATTGATTGATTAATTGAAATTTTATAGATGAGATGAAGTTTTGAAAACATTGTGAGAAACAGATACAGGGAGGATAGAAGAAGAGGACTGGGGGAAAATTGAAATAGAAGGGTTTTTAAAAATACTGTATGCACATTGGGTTAAAAATGGGTAAACATACTATGGAGACGGTATTTAATACTGGTAAAATTAAATACTATAGATCCTAAACATTCTAGGCCATGTTGGACATGTAAAAAAAAATTGGAACATTTTATATGTGGTGGAATTGTGAAGTTATACATGTATGGATTAAAAAGGTATGGATTAAAATATTTGAAGAAATCAGAAAATTGTTGAAATTTAATATCAAAATGGTTCAAAAACAGTAATATTATTGATGACAGAAAATTATGATGGGAATATGAAAAAGAAATCATAATAAATTTGATAACTGCAGCTTGGTTGTTAATATTGAAAACTTGGAAGCAGAATGGAAACAGCTACAAGAGTGGGATAATGAATATAGCAGTTAATGATAATTTGACTTTAGAAATTCAATTTAAAAAAGAGAAATACTGTAAAGATTAAGAGATTTAGTGAAATATGGGAAAAAGTTATAAAATTTGAATTGTGTAAAGGGAAATGGAGAAAACGGGAAATGGGTATTATTTTGTATTTTTGGAAGGATGTGAGCATTCTTGTTTCCCCTGAGGCACTTCCATAACTGGTGACCCATGAAAGACATGAGTCAGTTATGAAGAAGTTAATGTTTTAGTTAATAACAACTCAGTAGGCTTTTCCTCATCTACTTCTGTAGGTCCAGTAAAATCTTTAACGAATAACATTTTGTTCCAAAAGGCAATCAAGTCCAAAGGTCCATCTGAGGTGTTCATCATAGTCATTTTCCAAACCGTTTCCATTCTGTTGGATGCCTGATAGGTGTCTCACCCACTTTGCTTCTGGTCTCCTCCTCACTTGCTCGCCATGATCCATTCTGATGTGCCTCCTCCAAGGTCCCTCCCCTTTTCGGTAGACATCTCCTGTCCATTCTAACAGATCCATCTCATCCAAGTCCACCTGCACACCTACTGCCTTCTGCCTCAGCACCCCTTGCCTTTTCTTCCTCCTTTGTTCCATCATGTTCCTTTGTCACCAAAAGTGTACATTTTTCGGACACTTAGCAAACAAGCAAACATTGCAGAAACAACCATTTCACTCATATTAATATGGCATTGTGATTATTTACATCATTATAGGTTGGTGATGTTAACTTATTAATGTTTTGTCAGCTGTTGCAAGGAAATGGTAGCCTCAATAACTCGAAAGAAAATGGCTACTTTTGAACCAGATGCAGACCATGAACTGAAACAACTGGAGAAAATCAAAGTAAGACCTGATACTAGATATTCCTGTATTTATATATTTTAAAATATCAGTTTGACATATTTCCTGAATTTTAACAAGGAAAAATGTTTATATGTCTTTGTTCAGATTATATTTCATCCCATGAAATCAGTAAATCATTCCAGAAGTTAGAAAAATAGGTGATGTTTTTTTCTCTGTGTGTTGTGTTGTTACAGTCATGACCCCATGTCCATGGAGTTTTCTTGGCAGGAATACTGGAGTGGTTTGCCATTTCCTACTACCATCTCTCAAATGGGCATCCATTCTTAACTTAAAGGGTGATCACACACATAAGAACATAAGAACAGCCTTGCTGGAACAGGCCACAGCCCATCCAGTCCAACATTCTGTCTCATAGAGAGGCTCACCATTTGCTTCAGGTTATTCCCAAGCAGATTCCCTGCAAATGGCATTGAGAGTTATCCTGCCTATCTCTCCAACCTGGAGAGATAGTACACATATAGTATACCCATAGTATACACACATATCATTTTGGTCTCCTTGTGGTGGAGTTCAATGCAACCCATTTCCTGGCAAACATACAACATATAGGGAACAGTGCTCCTGATCTGTGCCCAAGCTGGACCCCAAAGATCCAGAAGCAGGACTACTCCTTTTGTGCAGCCAGATTGGAGTGATTCCCTGAAGGGTGGCTTTAAGGGAGTTCACACCTGACCGAGCAACCTTTTCCAATGCCACCAGGCAGTTTTCTTTTCTTCTCATCACTTGATTGCTTGTTTGTCTTGGCAAACCTCCAGAGTTAGCATATAACATCTCTTTCAAAGCAGGAAAATATAGTTCTCCAAAAATATGGAAATAGTCAGGTTCTGAATGTTTTCTCTAGGGATAGGATCTATCTGTTTACCTGTTTCATCAATGATAACGTTCACCTGTTTCATCCCTATGATAATGGAAACTTGCTGTTGTGGATATTATTGCACATGAAAGCTTTCCCCCAAAACAATTAAGAAACGTATTCTATCTAATAGGTGAGATACCAACATCACGTATCTTCCTATTTCTCTAGCAATATGATTCAACCAATGGGTGTCAATATCAGTTTATGATAGTCATCTTTTGAAGAACTTTGATATCACTTTTAACAAATTAGTTACCAATAGAGCCAGTAACCTGTTTTCAGTTACCTCATTATTGACTGAGGTACTGATCATGACCCATATCATCCCTGCCTCCTGCCTCAGAGGTTAGCCATTTGTTTTTATTTTAGAAATACACTTTATATCATTGTTCGTGGACATTAGCTCAGCTTATATGCACCAGTCAATCCTACAACTGAAAACTCACTAGTTTTCACCTGCTTGTCTTTCTCTTTTTTGAAAGAAATCTGTTCCCTATTATTAATTGTCTTTTCAGGTTACATCATTGCTATTGCTCATCATGCGTAAGAAACCCCCTCCCACACAATTTTCCAATCCAAAATTACACTTTCATAACCATGTGTTTTTTTTCCCTTGGCTTACTTCCATGTATAAGAAAACCCTCAATTTTTAGTCTAACAATTTTAAACAAAAATATAATCTTATGAATGGGAAAATACTGTAATTCTAGAACTGTCACTCATTATTTTAGTATCCAGGTTTTGCACCACCACAACTACAAAATAATCTTAAAAGATTATTTTTTCACTACAAGAGGAGTGAAGTTACCCCATGTTCAGTTACAATTGCAGAGTTATAGTTGGAGCGAGTTCAGAGGGGAGCAACAAGGAAGGGGGCTGAAGACTAAGCCCTTTGAGGAAAGACTGAAATAATGGAGCATGTTTTGCCTGGAGAAAAGATGGCTGAGGGGTGATATGATAGCACTTTTTGAATATTTGAAGGGCTTTCATACAAAGGATAGGCAGGATCTGTTCTTGATCATCCCAGTGTGCAGAACGTGCATCATTGGGCTCACGTTATGAGAACCCAGCTTTTGGCTGAATATCAGGAAAAACCTCCTAACTGTTAGAGCAGCACAGCAATGGAACCAATCACCTCAAGTGGTGGTGAGTGTTCCAACACTGGAGGCTTCTTTTTGTTCTTTTTCTTAGCATACATCCCACTTAATGGTGAGGTCCACTATTCTTGTTTTGTCCTTCTACTTGGCATGGTTGTGAGCTAGGTCCGGATGAACCAACTTCATGTCAGATTATTCATCCAGCGCTGTTTTGGACGTCCTCTTGATCAGGATCTGCTGACCTCCTGGGTGAGACCCCTTTTGGCCAGAGTTCCTTATCAGCATGCAGGGCATATCCAAACCAATAGCCAGGCTTTGCGCATCTTGTCAGCAGTAGGTGCACACATCATTGCACACATGATCTGGTCCTGTGGCTTTGTCTGGGTAGTTGGGTCTGATGGCCTGGGTGGTCCCTTCCAACTTCACTATTCTATGAATTCTGTGATTAATTATTTTTAAGTATTTGTGACTTCTAAGTTCTTGCATTTAACCTGCACACAGGATGAACATGTTGGACCTTTTGAGAATATATTCTCCCACACGTATGAGTGAATACAATGATCTAGGGATTTTTGTTTGTGTGTGTGTGTTTATTTTTAAGGATCATGTTGGGTGCTGACAGACTACAGCAAGACTCTACCAGCATAGTAACACTGGACTTCCAGCTTGCTGTTGCACAAGTGCAAATCACTACTGCAACTAACTCATTTTTACTTCTGAAATAAGATGTTGGATATCCCTTATGGGAGTGGGGAACAAAGTTCAAAGACTTATGTAACAGTGCATTACATAAGCATTTTAACTGAAGAGGATTCTGAGTATTGCCTTTATGTATGAAGAGACACATTTATGATAGCATAGTCCTTTGTTCTCCCATCTGTAAATTGCTCAGAAATATTTATATCCTATCTTAAACTAATTAAAATATCCTAATTTATGGCACTATTATGAGTGTCAGAATTCATGAAGAAATCTAACTGATTAGATTGTAGCCCCATCTAATAATTCAGCCACCCTTAGTAATGTACAACTACTAGAAGGATAGAATCTAGGTTCTTATACTGGTAAATAATTTTTCAAAGTCTGTCCTCTCCTAACGTGTTCAACATCATCTAAAGAAATATGGCTCACTTGTCACTGCTTGTATAGACTACGTAAGTGCCATTTGAGACCAGTCGCTACTCTTCTGTGTCTGGGTGTGTAAGAGTCATCCTCACAGACATGACTCATGGGAGACATGAAAGCAGTTGTAGATCTGTGTTTGAAATTAGTCACAGATCTCCACATTGCATAGTTTCCAAAATGTGAAAGCAATTGTTCTGTATAGCATGATTCTGTGTAAGAACCTCTATTTATGTTCCCTGGGAAAGCATAAAGAATAGTGAATCGCTGCCCGTGTCCTTTTTGTTTGTTTTGCTTGTTTGTTTTGCTTGTTTATTTATCTTTTTGATCATTTCTCTTTTATCCTTTTAGACTGAGTGTCTGGATTGGATTGAGACCTGTACTCTTCTCTTATCTGGAATGAAGACAACCCCCACCAGCCTGATCAGCCAAGAAGAACTAGTCAGCCTGTTTGGATTAGAGGTACTGAAAGGATCAATTTTGCAATCACACATTTAGGTGATTCAAGTGTCCTTTTGCTTTAAGACAATGACCATTATGTATGACTATCTCATTTCTTCCCCTAAGAAAATGATAATTGTATCTTCCTGGATACTTGCAATGATGATCAGGGGCTACAGTAGTGGAGGTGGAGGACGTTTTTTTTTTTCCTTCACCTTAGCGGTGCCCTTTCCCTGTAGACATTTCTGTGAGTGTAGATGGCAGCCATTGAAAGAGCATAACTTCACACAATGCCTCCTGTTTTTCATGATTCTTATCTGTGGAACTCTGCTTTGAAATGTTTTCCTTGGCCATTCTAGAGTATGAGATAAAGTTGGAACTAGTTTTTATCTGTTGAATCCACTGTGCCCATCATCCTTCTATTCAAAGAGAGTTTTTGAAGTGAGAAGAAAATCCACAGAAGAAAGAGGAGTTCAAAATATTAATATGTTTCTCCTTTTTCCTGTGGCCTTGCTCCTAAACAATGAGAGAGAGTACATGGGAAGTAGACAAAAGAATTTTTCCTGTCCCTTTCTGTTAACGCAGAGCCTGCACTGAATCAAAAGCCTTTGAATGGCTTGTGCCATGACTTTTGTGTCAAGGGTCTTGATTGAAATGATATCATAATTTGCCATCTGTACCTTTGTGAGGCAATAAGTTGCCCAGGTCCATTCAACCAAGCATACATTTCACCCAGCTTTCCTTTCCTTTCCTTTCCTTTCCTTTCTGTGAGGTGGTGGTGGTGGTGGTGGTGGTGGTGGTGGTATAGACTGTACTAGATGTTGGCATACAGAAACGATGTACTTTTCTGAAATAGTCTGATTTTCAAATAAGAATGGATTATATTGTTCAGAATGTGATTACAGTATATTGAACTGATTATATTGTTCAGAAGGAGGATCTTGGAATCACCATAGACCACAAGCTGAATATGTGACAGCAGTAGATACAAAATATGCAAATGCTATTTTAGGATGCAACAATAGACGTATAGTCTCCAAATCCCACAAGGTACTAGTTCCCCTCTATTTGGCATTAGGCTTCATTTTGAGTCCTGTGTCCAGTTCTGGACGCTGCCTTTCAAGAAGGATGCTGACCAACTGGAACAAATTCAGAGGAGGACAACCAAAACCTGTGAAGAAAGACTGCAAGAACTGGGCATGTTTAGCCCTGAGAAGAGGAGACGGGGGAAAGATATTACAACACTTTTCAAATACAGTGCTTGAAAGGCTGTCATAGAGAAGAGGGACAGGATCTGTTCTCAATTAACCCAGAGTGCAGAACATGCAACAGTAGGTGAAGTTTAAAAAGGAAGCCAGAATTTAGTTGAATATCAGGAAAAACTTTCTAACCCATTAGAGGAGGCGGTGAGTGTTCCAGCACTGGAGGCATTTAAGATAAATTTAGACAACCCCCTGGCGGATATCTTAGATTTGTATTCCTGACTTGAGGAGAGAGTTGGCCTTGTAGACCCCCTTCCAACGTCATGTTTCTATGATTTTTATGAAAATCTCAGGATGAGAAATGTGGTGACCAACCTTTTGGGGCTATTTAACAGGTGCTTCAGCTCCAAAAACAGCTGCCACCTCACCCCGAGCATGACCTACAAAGTTCAATTGTCATTCAGACAGAAATCACTCCAGAGGAAGAGAAGCAAGATAGAGAAACCATCTCTATGAAAGCAGTGCAAAGGAAGGAAATGGTAGAATCAGAGGTGAGACTGTTAGAAAACAGAGTTGTCTCTCTTTGTTTGTTTGTTTGTTTTTGGATTTATATACCACCAGGTTTAATTCAGAGAACAATTCCAGGCAGTGTACAAGGAAAGATTAAACAAAAATTAAAAATAACTTATTACATACATTAAGTAAATATAATATGGATGGTTGAAGGTCTGGAGGAAAAGTTCTTACGAGGAACGGCTTAGGGAACTGGGAATGTTTAGGCTTTCAAATAGAAGGCTGAGGGGGGATATGATTATGTTTAAATATTTGAAAGGATGTCATATTGAAGAGGGAACAGGTTTGTTTTCCATGGC
This sequence comes from Phrynocephalus versicolor, assembly GCA_023846285.1. Classification (NCBI taxonomy): domain Eukaryota; kingdom Metazoa; phylum Chordata; class Lepidosauria; order Squamata; family Agamidae; genus Phrynocephalus; species Phrynocephalus versicolor. Next base: position 1,457,250 of record JAHTLZ010000129.1, on the reverse strand, counting down.
TTCAGAGACTAGAATGCGGGGTAGTGGTTTCAAACTACAGGAAAAGAGATTCCATTTGAACATTAGGAAGAACTTCATGACGGTTAGAGCTGTCCAGCAGTGGAATATGCTGCTACGGATGGTGGTGGAGTCTGCTTCTTTGGAGGTTTTTAAGTAGATGCTGGATGGCCATCTGTCAGAAATACTGTGATGGGGGTTCCTGCATGGCAGGGGCTTGGACTGGATGGCCCTTGAGGTCTCTTCCAACTCTATGATTCTATGATGAACAAAAGAGAGTAAGCAAATCATAATACAGATGATCGTCAGGTAGCTGGTGAATAACATGCCAAAACCCTCTTGGTAGAGCCAGGTTTTTAAAGAACTCTTAAACATTGCCACAGATGGAGCTAAGCGGATGTCAACTGGAAATTTGTTCCAAAGAGCAGGTGCAACCACTGAGAAAGTCTGGTTCTCCATCGTGGCCTTCGTGAAGCCACGCAGATGGCTTTCCCAGGCGCCCCTGCGCCAGAGGTCGGACTTCCCTAGCAATAGGAAAGTTCGTTAGTCTCCACCCCCACACCCTGCGCATGAGCCAGGGTGTTCCTGCCTAAATGCCTCATTTCCTCTTAGCCGCCATCGGCTAGAGGTTCTTGTCCATTGGTCTCCATGCATTTTTGCCTCAAATGATTTTTCTTCTCAGTTTTTTTGACTCGGATTGTTTTTTGGCTAATGTCTTTCGCGCCTCCCTTTAAACACTGTTCTCGTTGCCGGGCTAAGATTCTTCATATGGACGGGCACAATCTTTGTCTTTTCTGCCTTGGTGAAAATCATCACACCAATACTTGCCCGATCTGTAGAGGTTTCTGCTCTCAGACACTGAAAAACCGCCGCAACTGTTTGGCGAATTTTCTTCTTGAACGCTCCCTTCATCCACAACCCATGGAGCAGAAGACTGTCGAGAGTGCCCGTAAGTCTGAGGCTTCGGGACGGGCAGAGAAGACCAAAAAGATCCCCGTTCTTCAGGGTGTGGCGACTTCGAAATCTAAGCCGTCCACCAGCCCATCTCAAGCTCCCGCTTTGAAGTCTTCTTCAAAATCTTCAAAGCATTCCAAACCGCCGTTACCGACTGTTAAGCATTTCTCGACTTCGACTTCGTCTAAGCCCTCTTCCACCTCGACTTCGACTTCGATTCTGGCAAAGGCTCCTATTTCGACGCTTGCCTCTCCTTCGGTTCTCATCGAAACTGAATACTCCGGTTCGGCGGCCGGCGCTATTCCGCAAGCACCCCGCCTGAAGTATCAGCAGCTGCTCCCTTCAGACTCACCGGAGTTGTCATCCAATGATGACGGAGCCCTTCCGAATATTACTTTGATGGGCTCTACTCCGGTTATGGATTCAGGGACCCGTCGGTCCACATCGGAGGGGACCTGTTGGTCCAGGGAGCCTCTGTTATGCTCTCCCTCTCTGGTTTCAAAGGCGGCTTCTTCTCCTGTACCATCCCGAGAAGTCGAAACCGAGGGGCGTGCCTCGTCTTTGCCGCCAGCTTTCCTTTCCGGCCCTTCATCGAAGTCGGAGGCCCATCAGAAGCGTAAGCGTGTGCAGCTCCAGTCCTCGGTTTCCGGATCCGCACTCGATTCAGCCCAGCAGGCCAAATCCGTTGCGATGGCTGTCTCCCAAGCTTTGACTCCGCCAAAGCCTACCAAGACTGCGGATTCGACAGCTCCTCCAAAGAAGAAACAAAGGAAGGAGCACCATGTTCAAGCCCCTTCGGTGACTGTGCCTCCAATCCCTGCCTTCTCCCTCCGTTTCGATGGAAGGCAGTGGTCTATCCATACTACGGAATCCGTCGATTCCAATCAGATGGCGCGAGTCCCTTCCTCCTCAGGTTCCAATAGAGAGGACGAAGAGACTTCCGAGGTCAAATCCCTCCAATCCGAAGTTTCGGATTCGATGGCCGTCCAACTGGTTACCTCCCCCGACTTGGAGGTTGATGAGAGGTCTCCGCCATCCACGTCGAATTTGATGAGAAACTATGCTAGTTTTCTCATCAGGATGTCGAAGACCATTGACTTACCTGTGCACCAACCCCAGCCTAAACAGGTCTGTCACATCTTCGGGAGAATTTCCAATGATGAAACATCTCCAGTGCATCTCACCTTGATCCCTTCGTTTTTAACAATGGTTGAGGAGTCATTCCAGGCCATGTCCTCCACTTCGGTTCATCCCAAGCTTGAGGGCCTCTATAAGGTGCATGACGACAAGGCGCCTTAATTGAACAAGCACCCGACTCCCAACTCTGTGGTAGTGGCATCTTCCCAGGTACAATCCCGTACCAAACAAACACCCATCCCCCCTTCTGAGGAGGGCCGGAAGTTGGACACCATGGGCCGCCACCTCTATTCCTTCGCCATTTTGCAGCACAAGATCGCCAACTATCAAGGTGCAATGGGGGCCTATCAGAGGGACCTTCTTACCCATCTTCACCCCTTTTTAGAATTGATCCCGGAGGACAAGCGTGCAGAGGCATCAGCCTTATATGAAGAATCTATGGCTCTAGCAGCCCAGCAGATGAGAGCCTCTAAACACTCTTTTGATGCCGCCTCCAGAGTGTTAAATTCTTCAATCACCCTCCATAGGCACGCATGGCTCCACACAACTGGTCTCTCTGATGATCATAAAGCCCAAATTGAGTTTCTCCCCTTCGACGGCTTGGGCTTGTTCAATACAGCAACAGATGACCTGATGGAGGACAGGCACAAAAAGCAGGACACTGCTAAGAAGTTAAATGTCATTCCTTCTCGCCCGAAGTCTTCCTTTCATTACCAACCCAGAAGGCGCTTCTGGCCTCCTTCCTCCCAGTCATCTGCCAAGCACCAGCAGCGCGACTGATCTACAAGATCATCTGCCTTGTCCACCTTCGCCTCCAAATCCAAGAAGGCTAAATCGGCTACCATCTCCTCCAAGCCCAGGGATCGCAGACCAAGAGACGACTACTGACTGTCATACCATTCGTCTCAGCTCATTTCTTCCAGCGTGGCAAAACATTACTTCGGACCAGTGGGTCCTTTCCGTTATTCAAAGAGGTTACCTGTTAGAGTTAAGTTCTTTCCCCCCGTTGGGGACCCTAGTTCGTACCTCACCATCACCTTGCCTTCTGGAAGAAGTTGCTTCTCTTCTTCGGAAGCGAGCCATCGAAACCGTACCAAGAATCCAGGCTCATTATGGGTTTTTCTCCCGTTATTTCACGGTCCCAAAGAAGGATGGAGGCCTCCGACCCATTCTGGACCTGCAGTTCCTGAACAAGTTCCTCATATACAAAAAATTCCGAATGGTCACCTTGGAAAAAATTATGCCCCTGCTTCGCAGAGGAGATTGGTTTGGAGTTGTGGATCTCAAAGATGCATACTTCCACATATCGATCCACCCAGCTCATCGTCGCCTGCTTTGCTTCGCTGTAGGGGAAGACATCTATCAATATTCCACCCTGCCATTTGGTTTGGCTACGGCACCAAGAGTTTTCACCAAGTGCATGGTACCAGTGGTAGCTTACCTGTGCACTCTTGGAATAGTTGTCTTCCCCTATCTTGACGACTGGTTGATTGTTACAGACTCCCAGGACAAGGCATGCCAAGACATCATCACTGTCCTCAACACCTTAGAATCATTGGGTCTTCAAGTCAATTACAAAAAGTCATATCTCGACCCCTCCCCTGTGGTAAATTTCATCGGTGCCATTCTAGACTCCACCAGAGCCATGGCTTTCCCTCCAAGACCCAGGCTGGCGGAGATGCTGCGTCTGCTTCTACACTTCCAGACACATCAGATCATCCCAGCAGTGGAGGTCCAAAGACTCTTAGGCTTCATGGCCTCCATGACCTCGGTTCTGGTTCACGCGAGGCTGCTGTTCCTTCAGCAATTTGATCCTCCCCGGGACCCCACCACCAACAAGCTCCTCACCATCCCCCTGGACTTACCTCATCATCTTTGTTGGTGGTCATGCCACTCCAACATCCTTTCTGGATGGCCCTTCAGGAATCCATTTCCCACTATACAAGTGACAACGGATGCCAGCACCATGGGTTGGGGTGCGGTTTCCCTCTCACATTCCATCCACAATACCTGGACTCCACAGGAGCAACATCTCCACATCAACGAATTAGAGCTGCAGGCGATCTTCAAGGCGTTCCGGGCGTTTATCCGACACCTCTCCGGCAATGTAGTACTGGCGGTGACCGACAACACAACCGCCATGTACTACATCAACAAACAGGGCGGAACCCACTCACAGCGTCTTCTGCAGCTCACGATCAGCTTCTGAGACTGGTGCATCACCAACAACATCCATCCCATCGCGATGCACTTACCTGGGGAGGAGAACTCCGACGCCGACGACCTCAGCCATCGACTGCACACCACTCACGAATGGGAACTCCATCCCAGAACTTTCCAATTCCTCTGCAACAAGTGGGGCTCTCCTCGGGTGGACCTGTTCGCCTCCCGAGTCAACACCAAGTGTCAAATGTACTGTTCCAGAGCAGGGAAGGGACGTCACTCTTTGGGGGATGCTGTCCTCCTTCCATGGTCGGGGGACCTTCTGTATGCTTTCCCCCCGATTCCTCTAATACATAGGGTGGTCATAAAAACCCTTCAGGAGAGGCCCAACCTCATCCTGATTACCCCTTGGTGGCCTCGACAACCCTGGTTTGCCTCCCTCCTGTGGATGTCCTCAGAGTATCTCCGCCTTCCCCAGTATCCGGAGCTTGTCTCACTAGACGCCGGTCAGGTTCTCCACCCAGACCTGAATCACCTCCACCTAACAGCCTGGAGGATTCTGCCTTGATTGAGGCTATTATTGACTCTTGCCGCAAGCCTTCCACTAAAAGACAATATTCCTATAAGTGGAAGAGGTTCTCTTTATTTGCGGACCGCCTCCTTCCATATGAACCTACCCAGCAATTAAGATCTAGTCAGGGAGCCCTCCTGAAAGAGCCATCCGTTAAGGAGGTGAAGGGGATGGCTTGCAGGAATAGGGCTTTTTCAGCAACTGCCCCCAGACTATGGAATGCCCTCCCAAATGAGACTCGCCTGGCACTGACGTTGATAACATTTCGGCGCCAGGTAAAAACCTTCCTGTTCCAAAAGTTTTTTAACTAATGATTGTGGGTCCTGATGGCAATTTTAGTGGTGTGTTTTTTAATGTATTGTATTTATTGCATTTACATATTTTATTGTTCTAATTTTATTGTATCTTGATGTTTTAATTGTTCATTCTGATTGTGAGCCGCCCAAAGTCCTTTGGTTAGTGGGTGGCATACAAGCTATATATATAAATAAATAAATAAATAGATAGATAGATAGATAGATAGATAGATAGATAGATAGATAGATAGATAGATAGATAGATAGATAGATAGATAGATAGATAGATAGATAGATAGATAAGGGTTTTGACCCTGTCAATCCCTCTCTTGCCTGGGTGTTACAATACCTTCTGCACTTAAAGCGTTCAGGACTTGCCTCAGCTTCTCTGAGGGTACATCTTTCGCTTATCGTGGCTCACTAGCCACAGTTTTCAGAAGCAGCCGCTTTCTTCAGGCATCCCAGAATGAAACACTTTCTAAAGGGCCTGAAACACACTTTCCCTGACAGGAAACTGATTCCTCCTCAGTGGTCCCTGTCCTTGGTCCTGCGGGCCTTACAGCGCCCTCCTTTTGAACCGATGGCTTCTATAGACATTAGGCTGCTCACCCTAAAAACTGCATTTTTGGTGGCCATAACTTCAGCTAGGAGGTCCAGCGAGCTTTGTGCTCTTTGATGTGACCCTCCTTATTTGCGTTTCCACCATGACAGGGTGGTGGCTTATCCAGATGTAATTTTCCTTCCGAAAGTTGTTTCCTCTTTTCATGTTTCTCAACCTATTGTTTTGCCAAATTTCTTTCCGAATCCTACTACTAGGATTGAAAAGGACATGCATACACTTGATGTTAGACGGGTCCTAGCTTTTTATGTCTCTAGGACCAAATCCATCAGAAAAACTGATAAACTGTTTGTGTGTCATGATCCTGCGGTATTGGGTACTCCTGTCTCTTCCCAACGGTTTGCCCGCTGGATAGTACAGACTATTAAGCTCTCATGAGCTGGCAAAGGTAACCCTACCCTTGGGCATCCGAGCTCACTCCTCCACGGCTTTCCTGAAGGTTGTGCCTCTGGACAATATCTGCCAAGCGGCCACCTGGTCTACGCCTGAAACCTTCGTGACCCACTACAGGGTAGATGCCCTAGTGAGGTCGGCCACTTCCTTCGGGAGGGCAGTGCTTTCCTTTGTGATGGCGTGACTACCCTCCTGCCTGTGAGTACTGCTTGCAATCACCCATCTGTGTGGCTTCACGAAGGCCACGATGGAGAAGAACCAGTTACTTACCTGTAAAGGTGATTCTTCGAGTGGACCTTCGTGAAGCCACACAGCACCCGCCCACCTCCCCTCGGACCGTCACGCCCTGACTGGTACATCCATTACCTGACATCCTGGCAGTCAAGAGGAATTGAGGCGTTTAGGCGGGAACACCTTCGCACATGCGCAGGGTGTGGGGCGGAGACTAACGAACTTTCCTATTGCTAGGGAAGTCCGACCTCTGGCGCAGGGGTGCCTGGGAAACCCATCTGTGTGGCTTCACGAAGGTTCACTCGAAGAACCACCTTTACAGGTAAGTAACTGGTTCTTTCTCGTAACAGTTTTTCGGGCTTTCCTAAGGGTGGCCACCTTAAGTGCCAATGCTAAAGAAGATCTAGTTGGACAGGCATTTATTAATCTACGAGACAGACACTCCGTCATATATTCAGGTCCCAAGCTATGGAGAGTTTTATAAGTTAGAGTCATCACCTTGAATGTGATCTGGTTTGCAACAGGTATCCAATGCAAGGATTGGGGGGATGCAGCCACATTTGCTTGAACCAACCACCAGCCTAGCCACCACATTCTGCACCTGCTGCCGTCTACAGATGAGATTCAAGAGTGGACACGGATGCTATCTGGGAGTCCCAGGAGAAAGCTGGGTCCAGCACAACACCCAGATTCCTCCCTCTCTCTGCCAGCTGGAGTAGGATCCCATCCAGGCTGGGGAGAGGACCATCATAACTCCGAAGTACCCCCTAAGAACAGAACCTGGGTCTTATCGGGATTCATCCTGAGCCTATTCATCCTGGTCCATTCCATAACTGTAGCCAGGCAGTGTTCTAGGATCTAGAAAGACTCCACTGCAGAGGTGGTAAAGGAGAGACAGAGCTGTGTGTCGTCAGCATACTGATGGCAGCAGACCCCAAATCTCCAGATGATGTCCCTGAGCGGCTTCAAATAGATGTTAAATAACATGAGGGAGATAGCCAAACCCTGGTACCTGGCTCTAAATCTGATATCCCAAAAATGACATGATACTATAAATAGAAGAAATGTATTTCTATCCCACATAATTATAATTGTAGTTGAAAAACACACAGATACTTACTACATTGAGTTCCAAAATGTTCCTTGTCTGAACAGAGAAGTAGAGTTCCCAAACTACCCCAACTAGCAGGGCCAATGGCCATGATCATTGGAGAATTCTAGAAAATATAAAATAGAAGAAGAAATTTCCCCCTGCTGAGACTGACAGAGTCATAACAGAGAGTCAGAGAAAGACTTCTCACATAAATACTGAGAATCCTTATTAGAGGACTTGATTATTTCTGTAAAATGAATTAGCCCAAAGTGCGCCCATGCTTAAGAAACAGAAATCCATTGCTGTTCTCCCGCAGTAGTGAACCTTGCCTTGAGTTCCAGCTTCTCCAAGCTATTTATGAACACACACACACACACATTCACACGCCAGGGAGCTCTGAACCACAATTGAGAATTTGAGTCTTACATGGAATACACAAAAACCATGAAAGTGTGTGTTGATCCCCATTATTCCTACATATATGATCTGAGTTTCCTGAGTGAGGAATTTGGGTTTTCTGGATAAAGAAGGAACAACATTGTCTTGCCTGCTTCTTCCCTTTCCCTTGCAGGAAATACCACCTCTGCTCAGCACCAGCACTGATGAGCAGGAGGAGGGAGCTGCGATCACTTGCCCAGTCAGATACATAGGTGATGATTCCAATGTGCATGTCAAGCCACTAAAGACAGAAGAGGTCTCTGTGTCAGGGGTATGTGTGTATAAATCTTGTCCATGGTTTCTGTGGTGTACATTAATAACTTGGTTTACGAGTGCCCAAGTCTACAAGTGTTTTACAAGACGAGCAAAAATTTTGGAACAATTCTGTTCTAGTTAATGAGCTCTGTCGTGTAAAATGAATACTGGGACAGTGAGCCCCATAAATCAACTCATAAATCAAAGCAAATCTCCCAATAGGAAATACTGTAATGCAGGTGTGCCCAAATTTTTTGTAAGGAGGGCCAGATTTGGTGGCTGAGAATGTGTCAGGGGCCGGTTGCTCCCCAACCCTGCCACCCCACTGCAAGCCCCACCCAATGACTCATAAGCCCCACCCAATGACCCCTTGCCACCCCACCTGCAGGAAGGAAAGCGGGAACCAAGGGAGGGAGGGAGGAAGGTGGAAACCAAGAGAGGAAGGAAGGAAAGTGGGGAAAAAGGGACGGAGGGAGGGAGGGAGGTGGGGACCAAGGGAGGGAGGAAAGAAGGAAGGTGGGGACCAAAGGAAGCACAGGGAGCCATGGCCACAGGTCACCCCTTGGAAGAGGCGATCTGTGTGACTTTGCACCCCCCAAGCTCCCCAGTGGTGGCGATGGCTCGCCCGCCAGCCCACCCCAAAGCTCCTTGGCGGTGGCAGAGGCCCGCTGGCCTGCCCACCCCCACACATTCCCCTGCAGTGCCGGTGGCGGCAGACTGCCCGTCCACCCAGCCGTGCAAGCTTCCCAGTGGTGCCAGTGTTCCCGAGCTTCACAAGGTTCCCAGCAGTGCCGGTGGCGGCGGCCCGCCTGTGCGCCAAGCTTCACAAGTTCCCGGTGTTGCCGGTGGCGGCGGCCCGCCCATGTGCCACCACTCATGCACTCCCAGCCTCACATGGTTGCCGGCAGTGCTGGTGGCAGCAGTCCGCGCAATGGCTGGCCAGCCGGCCAGCCCAGCCCCACAAGCTTCCCGGCAGTGTCAGTGTTGGCAGAAGATTTTTTTTTTAAAAAAAAACATGGGGCGAAGGAGGGAGAGGGAGGGGTGGGCCAGCCAGCCGTGGGCCGCTCAAAGTGGCCTGACAGGCCAGATTTGGCCCCTGGGCTGGACTTTGGGCAGTCCTGCTGTAATGGAAACTTGCATGATTCATTCTGGGGCAAGAGACCCCAGAATTAATAAACCAAGTTTCCATTATTTCCAATGGGAAAATTTGCTTTGATTTACGCGTATTTTGGTTTACGAGCATTTCCTGCTTATGCTCGTAAACCAAGATGCTACTGTATACATTTGGGATTTTATTAATATCAGCATGTCTGGAACCTTCTAGAGTTTAAGAAGAGTCTTCCGTGTGTACTTCATATTTCCTAATGTGCATGTACTTAACAGTTCCCTGTAGATTCTATCATTCCATTCTGTCTCCAGGAGTAGCAGCAACATTTAGGAGGCTTGCTGTGAGAGAATGTGAATTTTTTCCTCCAGATATTTGGCATGTTCATTTTAAATGTGTTGATCAGGACGTCACATCTTTGAGTCAGAAGATGCATTGAAGTTATTAGACCAAGCAACACAAAACTAACACAGTTTCATTGTGCACATGTCTACAGCCTTCAACGAAAGCAATAGGAGTAGACATCAGGCCTCGTTGAAGCCTATTAGAACTGATACGTCCATTCCAAAGGCATGAGCATTAAAGATTGGGTTTCAAAAGTGACCTGGGTTTCAATGTCAGGATTGGACTCAGGGAAATCTAGAAAGAAAAGGGACAAGAGCATGGCATTCATTCTTCTAAAATTCTCCAGGACATAAAGCACAAACAGTAAAATAAGGAGAAACACACAGAGATAAATGGCAACCAGTGCATGCACTTGACCTCAAGAAAGTGTTCAGCTGAATCCCACATCTGGCATATACTGCAATGTCATGGAGTCCCAGATGAACTTGCTCATTGGGTCAAGCTGCTCTATGAGCTCTGTGCAGGCCACTGCTGGTACATCGAAGGATTTTCATATCATAGTTGGGGTCCAGCAAGGATCAGCTCACTCCCCGCTTCTTTTCATTTTGGTTATGGACACAGTCACTCATGATTTGCAGAATCCAGTGCTCTGGATGCTCCTTTAAGCAGACAACATCATGATTGTATTGGAAAGTAATGCAGATCTTGAATGCCGAGCTCAAGCATGGAATGACTATCTGGCAGTGTTTGGCCTGTGCTTGAATGTGAAGACGGAGTATCTGATGATCGATCCAAATGAATGGGGTACGATCCAAATCAATGGTATCAACCTACTAAGAACTGAGCAGTTCACAGACCTCAGTTCTACAGTTGCAGCCGACAGGAGGGTGAACTGCGAAGTCACATCAAGGATCCCCAGTGCCTGGCAAAAATGGCATACGACATAAAGTGTTATGTATTACTAAAAGAGCAGTGATCTTTTAAAGTCAAAGATCTATTGCTCTGTTGTATGACCTGTTGTGCTTTATGGCACAGAATGCTGTATGGTGTCTAAAGATGTTGAACGCTACCTTGGTGTCATGGAGACAAAGATGCTACGATGAACTTCCGGCCCAATGCAAAATGATTGTGTGTGCAATGATGTCAACCAATCTAAATATGACATTGCACCAATCACTAACAAGGTGCGTGAAACCTGACTGCATTGGTATGAACAGGTCTCACATGCTGACAAGGAAACTCTGGCCAAAAAGGGTCTCACCCTGGAGGTCAGAGGATCCTGATGAAAGGGACGACCAAAATAGAGCTGGGTGAATGCTCTTGACAACAATATCAAGTTGTCCTGGGTTCACCCGTACCAAGCCTGCGACAAGTGGAGGACAAAAAACAGAACAGCGGACTCTGCCACCACTTCTGTAATGATCTACAGTAGTCTCTGAGAGGTTGGAAATAATAAGAGGCATAATACTAAATGGCAAATTTCTGCCACTCTCTCACAGGATATACTGACTTGTAGTTGTATCTCATTTCCTATCATAACAAATGACAGCACCAATCATATTGCCTTTAGTGACTGAGATTATATCCATTATTCAGCATGAATATCCATCTGTGGTTCTCCCAGCAAAATCAGTGATTGCCGCCTGTGTTGCCACTAATTTGGACCCAACAGGATTTCAAGCAGATATTTTGTCATCGTGCATTTTCATTTCCTTGAATAAAAAGATCCTCTGTTAATATCAGAAAGTGAAGAGAAGGATGGCAAGTCGTCTTCCCCTGAGACAGAAGACTACTACATCTACAAACTGACTACATTCCAAGAATCATTATAATCACTGCCAGATATTCTAGTTTATGCTCCTCTATCTGTATGGATGACAATATTAGAAATGAAGTGTCAAGTCCCTGATATTTATTTATTTAAAATATTTTATTCCCCCCTTTCCCCCTAAAAATGACCCCAAATGACATTTCTTAAAAAGTACAAGAACAGACTGCTTCTCTAGTATGACGTCCAGCGTTGCCATCATTACTACATGCAGCTAGACATGAAAAGCCTTCCTCCATTCCTCTGATATCAAGGAAGCTGGACTGTATGTACTGGATTCAGAAAAAGAATATTGACATCTCCAATCAAATTTGATCCTTGTAATCTAACCAAAGGAAGAATAGTCAAAAGTTACATTCAGTTCTGTCCGATCAAGGAAGAAAGGAAGTGGGATTTTACTTGGAATGCATCTTTACTCATCTTTATTTAGCATTAACTTTGAAATTATATCACTGCCAAATCCGTAGGGGCCCATTCCAGCCAGTTTCTTTAACACCCTGTCAGAATAACCAAAACAGTTAGCAATTACGTTTTGTGCAGAAGCACATGGACTGGAAGGGCCGCAAATTAATGCAGCCAGACATCAAGAAGAGTGGCAGGCAAGGAACACAGCTAGTGTTATCATGCTGTGAACACCTGGTTATGCTGCATTGCCCTTGCTTTCCGTGCCATAGCTAGAAGATGTACCCTTTTCAGTCCCCCCCCAAAAAAAACACTAATGAACAATCATATTATGATCAAAAAGTTAAAAAAACAGATGCAAAGAAATATGCCATTGTTACTCAAAGTTCATTGCAACATTTTCCTCACCCCTGAGTCAGCAGTCTTGGTCATCTTTTATAAGCTTTATACTGCCTCTGTCTGTTACTATTTAATTGTATTTTATGCTGCTGTTTTTGTGTTGCTTTTGTATTGTTTTCTAGTTAGTGTAACTCAGTTGTTACTATTTGCAGTTGGTTTGCCATTTACTTTGGATACACCATCCAGGGTAGCCTGGTAGCTAGATGGGCATTATTATAAGCAATCAATCAAACAAACAAACCTTTTACCCTTAACAGAAATAGTGTGCCTCACAGCCATCATCATCTTCTAAACATTCACCTGAGATTAATAAATACCTACCTTCATACAAGAAGCAGAGGCAGGCAATAAAAAGAAAGATTGCATTTAACTATAACCGTTGTTCTAATTGTGTTTACAACTGGTACGAGGCATTCAACTCACAGAGGGAAGGCACAGTGCTATTCTTCTGGTTTCAAAGACAAAAGCCTTAACGTCTCTGGCCAGCCAACTCTGTAGGCTTGTTGGAGGAAGAGTAAGAGCAAAACAGAGCCAAGCACTCGAATGCCTAATAGCTGCAACCGGAGCCTCATTCTCATCAGTGTATGAGCATTCTTCAGCAGTTATCTAGAAAAGGAGCATTAAAAAAGATTTTGAATTTGCCAATAATAGTGAAGGAACTTTCCAAACAGAAAGAGTTGTTCCAGACCTCTGATCACATGGGGTGCCATTTTTAACCCTTTTTGAGCTGCATAAAGAAGTGGGGTTCCAGACATGATCACATCATTGATGTATACAAATACAGTAATATATTGAAAGCTTAACGTTTCTACATGTCTTCTAATTAGGCCCAACATGGAATCTGCCTTTTCCAAACAGGGCCTATACACTGGGTTGACACTGGACCCTTTATGCAAACAGTCTACTCCCTCAGGGGCAAAACAGCTGCAGCCACATATCTTCCTTTTCTCCTCTGCCTCTTTAAGTCAGAACATACAACAGCCTTTTAAAGTAAAACAGTATTAGAGTATTCTAAAAATGCAAATACAGTGGTACCTTGTATAAAGGAATTAATTCGTTCCCAATGAAATTATGTTAAGCAAATTTTCCTTTATACAAATTCCCATAGGAATGCATTGAAAATGGAGTAATCCCATTTTTCTGTTGTACAGATTTTCCCCATAGGCGATTATGTTAAGCAAATTTCCCCTATCTCTGGAATTTTTTATGTTGTACAGATTTTATGTTATACAAGCTGTTTGTTATACAAGGGTCCACTGTATAACTTTGGATGAGAGAGCATAGCTTAACTAAAGCCACTGTTGTGCTGATGGCTGAAGTCAAATTTGCACCAGAGACTAGTTAGCTTGCAATAACCTACTACTAAACAATGCCAGTAGAATAGTGATTGAATCACTTTTCATGTTCATAAATAAAGCCTTTCATTTTCTTATTCTAGAGGGAGTTGTATGCCAGCCAGTGGACAACTAAATACTCAAAAACAGAATTTCAGATGCTTGCTTCACTAGAAATTTTGGAAGAGCGCCTCATGTGAGTAAAAGGAGGTAGTTGTGCTTGTGTGCTGTCAGCCAGCATTTGAGTTTACAAAGGGGGGTGCATGTGTGTTAAAGTGATGACTTTTGGAAACACCATTGGAGGTGCAAGGTGTAAGAATCTGTAAATGCCTTTTTCAAGGGCATTTTCGAATGCTATGTATCTTGATTCTTCTGCAGATTACAGAGGCCTCAAATATAACATTATGTGTGGATGGTAGTCATACTGAGTGTTAAAAGCATTTTAGAGGTGAAAAATGAGAAATGAACGATCGCATTTTTCACACTCTGACGAGATAAGTGAAAGAAAATCAGATAGTTTAAATGTTGATACAACTGCAGAAAAACATCTATGGAAAGAAAGATGTAGATGTGTATAAATATTCCTGCATAGTATTTACAATTTGCTACAACTGGAGTTTTCTATGCATACACAACAAGCACGGAAATTGGGGATAACAATGCGGACTCTTCTGCATGTCTGATGTTTGATTTCTGGAGTGCTTCTACCTGACCTGGTCCGACACTACCAAATGTGAGTTAAGGGGCTAAACTAGATGCTACAGAGAGTTTATTATGGCAGTTCATTAGATGCTAACAGCCACCTAATCATAATCCCACAGGACTTCTGAATCTACCACAGCATTAGCTCTCTTTGTTTTATGATTGGTCATCATTAAACTAATTAAAACATTTGTTTTGAACCTAATTGCCAACCATATTGTACATAAGAGGGAATAAGCTCCCCATCACCTTCTTTCTATAGAATAGGTAAAGGTAAAGGTTTCCCCTTCATATGCATGGTAGTTGTGTCCGACTCTAGGGGTGGTGCTCATCTCCATTTCCAAGCGAAAGAGCCAGTGTTGTGCAAGTGCGTGTCCATGTGGCCAGCATGGCTGAATGCAGTTCTGTACACGGAACACTGTTTACCTTCCCGTTTTTTAAGACTGTACCTATTTATCTACTTGCATCTGCATGCTTTTGAACTGCTAGGTTGGCAGGATCCGGGGTTAACAGCAGGAGCTCACTCTGCTGCATGGTACCTGGGATTCAAACTGCTGAGCTGCTGACTTTGCAGCCGACAGTTACAGTACTCTAGTCCGCTGAGCTACCAATACTGCCACCCCGTAGAGAAGCTTGGGCATGGTAGCTACATTTTTGGGCAGTTCTTGGAGTGAGAGAGTTGAGGCAGGTGTTATTTAAAATCCCTTTGGGGTATTTATTCTTCTGTGAAATGAAGGCTCCTTTCAATAGGACTTGAGGCACAGAGGAGTTGTACCTCTGTGGGAGAGCCCATCCTTTGTGTTTCCGTTCCTGGCACTGATATGATTTGGAAGACTTCCAGGCTGGAACCCTGAAGCACTGCTGCCAGTCATTGTTAGCATGGGGCCTGAAGAGCCAATGACAAGCAGTTAAAAGATGTGTGAACTACCCCTTCAGAGCACTGTAATTTATAACACTGCTTGTCTGTTCAGCCTGTGAAATCTGTCACAGCTAACAATCACTATGTAGGGGTTTTGTATACCTTGTTAGCTAAAATACTTATTGTATACAAACAATTTTCTCTTCTGGATATTCTTTTAAATACTTCTAGTTTGTTGGCCAGAGAAGTTTAAGGCTTTTGTTTTTGATACCAGAATACACAGGGATCAGAAGAATCATACTTTTTCTTCTTTTTCTTGAATATAAAAGGAGGATTAAAAGTGATAACTTTTCTCTAAAATGTAGCAGAGATGGAAGTCTTAATATTGAAATACAACAGTAAATGAATAAATGTATGAAAAATGTGATTATATAATTAGCGATAAATATTATTACCTGGAATGCACAGGATATGATTAAACTGAATTTTGATAATGTGAGAAACTGATTAAAGAGCAGATAAAGGAACTTAAAAGCTAAGTATTTCTTCAGTTGGAGCTTTACAAAAACTGGATGTTGCCTATTGACTGAAAAGCAGTTAAGAGAATGGCAGATAGTGATTAATATGTATTGTAATAGAAATAAGAAAGCAAGAATTAATAAAAAGTCATGCTATATTCCACAAAAAGGATTGGTTACAGTATGTTCAATATCTAATTATATTATTTTACCACTCATCTGTAACACATTTGGGATATTATAGTTAATAATAAAAATATAATTTTGAGGGATTATGAATTTCATAAAAGAGAGGAAGTGATGGAGAATATATTTTGGAGAAAATATTAGGAATGTGATTAAAAGCATTGATAACTGCTTCTTGAGTAGTATGTTAGAAATTTGGGGAAATTATATATTGAGTCCGTTGATTTTTCCTGTGACTCATGTGTTTGAACTGAAGAATTTCCCAAAAAATCTTAAAAGAAGGTTGAATAAGGTTAATTGATAAGGAAATTATTAGAATAAAGGATGTGTTAATAAGATGAATAGCAGGAAACAAATAAGAGCTATAATGTGAGAAGAGGGGATTTTATGGTTGAATATGCTTCAGTTACACAAGTGAAACAAATGAAAAATAAAGGAAGGAGAGAGTAGACAAAATTTGAAGAGATTATTGAACAAAGAGAGAAAGGGCAACTTAACAAAAAAGAACAAGGTTAGCAAGTATAATATATAAGATGTTGAAAAGGACAGAATATAAGAATCAGGCTTAAAAGAAATTTGCGAAAGAGATTTGACAAAGGAAAGTGAAAGGAACAATTGGCATACAATTTAGAATAAAAGAATACTGAAAAGTATGTCCCTAAAGGGGAAAAGAAAATTGTTATGAAGTTATATAGAGATGGAATCAAACACCAGTGAAATAGGATGTGTTAAATAACAGGGTACCATCCTTGTACTGGAGATGTGGAAAAGAAAATGTACTGATTTACATATATGGTGGACCTGTGAAATAAGAATGAAAGAATGGTCAATGATATTTAAGGATATTGTAGAAAAATAGGCATTAATATACTGCTTTGTTGAATATGATTAACAGTACAGTAATACCTTGATTTACAAGCATAATTTGTTAGGGAAACATACTTGTAAAACGAACACTCTTATATCAAAGCAAATTTCATCAAAAGAAATAATGGGAACCTTAAATTCTGGGGTCCCATAGACTACATACTGTACACAGGGCCGGCGCGTCCATTAAGGCGAACTAGGCAGTTGCCTAGGGTGTCAAAATGGACAGGGGGCGCTAGCCAGCCTGCTGCCCCTGCCCCCTCCACTGCTGGCCCCTGCCATGCGTCCCCCCCACCTGTCGCTGGCTGGCCGTCACCGGCCGACCCTCCGCTACCCCGCCCCCTGCCCCCACCCCTGCTACCTGCCCCCAGGGTTCATGATTTGACCTGATGCCTGAATGTTTCATCTCCAATAAAGGATTCATTTGTACTGAAACAGAACTCGGTTTATTTAACAATTCTTCATTATGAACAAACAAATCCGCTTTAGGTTGAACTTTACCTACAGATCCTTCCAGCATAAGGAAAGAATAAGGGATTGTCTCTTAACAAGTCCAAAACCAAAACTGTGCTCACGGCCTCGGGTTCAATCCCAGGTAGCAGGCTTATGGTTGACTCAGCCTTCCATCCTTCCGAGGTCGGTAAAATGAGGGGGGGGGGCAATGTAATTACAACTGTAATTAAAACTGTAAACCAGCCAGAGACTACTTGAAGTAATATGGGGCGGTCTCAACACATGTCTGCTTGGTGTGTACCCCAATACCCGCAGCTCCTCCATCTTGCAGGTGAAGGCCTTTTCTCTTTCCAACTATAATTCCTTTTTGCTTCTTTCTATATTCCCGAGCCTCTCTCTCACCCAAATACGAAATCCTAGGCAATGAGCTCATCTTCTATAACTTTCCACCTCATTCTTTGGCATCCTTAATTTCTTCCAGTTTCCAGTGTTTGGGTTCTCCATCCAGACATAATCCCAGTCTGGTGGGAGAACCCATTTCTCCTCCCTTTTATACCCTCCACCCTTAGCAGTTTCTCCCTTATTCAAATCACCCATGCTTTTTTTCTCTCCTATTTCTGCCAGCCACAAACCGCTTCCACCTGGCCTTCGCATGCCAGTGCGAGAGTGTTAATCCCTTCCCTCCCTTCTTCAGGCTTCATTTCTTTGTTGGCGTCTTCCTCAAGTTTAGGAGCAGATGCCACTCTAAGGGTTTTAGAATCCAGGTCAGGTGCTTCTCCACACTAGGTGATACCTTTATAGGCTACTAGTTAAATAAAAAAAAACATTGCAAGCTTTCAAGGGTAATACCCTCTTTATCAAAGCAGGTACCAAAAGCCGAAACATGGCAAAGGATTTGGTTTGCTAGGAGATAAGTCTTAGATGTAAAAGTTCTTGGCAAGATGATATTTGCTAGGCAGACTGTTGTTAAAACTGCAGGAAGCAGGGCTGTTGTTAAAAATGCATCCGAAGTACACGATTGGGTTTTACACCCCAGCTCTCCAAATAAAGGGACGTGGGTCATGCCCACCTCTCCATACATATTTTTTCAGAGAGGCTGAAAAGAGGGCACAGCAAGCTGAGGAAAAATCAGAAGTCCTTCACGAGGAACTTGAAGAAGCTCTTACCAAGATCCATAATCTGGAGGGTGAGGCGGAACCAGTAGTAGAGGCTTCAGAAGAAGTGGAACCACAGTGTGCACCAGGTATGGTTAAAGACTTCCTAGAAAGAATGGTCAGTGCTTTAAAATGCAGCTTTATCAAGAGACTAAAACATGTTGTGCATTTTTAGTTATGTGTTTAATGTAAAACATTTGTTGTAACAAAGAGATTTGTAACTCTTTATAAATTTAGGTTTGTGTTTCCAAATCAAATCAAAACAAAACCTACTTGTACATGCAAGGTAGAATGTCAGGATAAAAAAGTGTAGCCTGACAGACCTATGTTGCATGCAGATAAAATTTGTGTTTAGAGAAGGAGGGACTAAACATTTGAACAGGCAGTCTTCCCTCTCCCCACCTGTTGTTTGAAATGCCATTGGTCCAGCAAAAATTGTGACACATGACATCCTATTCTCGTGGTTCTGGTCTTGCTAAGTAAATTTGTGTAGCTAGTTCTCCATGATTGCTGATTTGTCCAAAGATCCAACACAGGTTAGAAGGAAGCACTACAGTTGTGGGACCAGCTAATTTGACTGCTCTGCAAGAACAAATTTTTCTTTTCTCATCACAGTCCTTTGAGTTGCACTGACTGTATTTCCATAGAAAAAGATAGAAGTGTTTGAGATCCGATTTGACCAATCTTCTCAGACAGTTGTGATTTCAATATTGGCACATCTACGTGTTCATTTCTTGATCTTCTG
Organism: Phrynocephalus versicolor; assembly: GCA_023846285.1. Lineage (NCBI taxonomy): Eukaryota > Metazoa > Chordata > Lepidosauria > Squamata > Agamidae > Phrynocephalus > Phrynocephalus versicolor. The sequence goes on along the minus strand of JAHTLZ010000129.1, from coordinate 1,438,206 downwards.
TTTCTGTTCTTTGCAAGTTTGATGCCTGGCAGCTGTAACCTAGCCTGCACACCCCCCACAAAGAGGTGATGTTAAGGCACGATACTGTCAGCCTAGGATCCTCATTTGCAGTATGGCGATAAAACTATATTTTAAAAAATATTATTTCACTTATATTCTGCCCATTTTACTAAAAGGGTTTGAGGTAGTATTGTCATCAATCAAGGGGATTTTTGGATACCAAACAGTGATAGGCCATTATGCACACAAGAATGCCAAGGAGATCAGTACTGGAGTAAGATGTTTGTTTTATTGCCTATTGAATACAACCCTAATGAATCAAAGAAAGGGGTTCTTTCACTCCACCATTCACATAAGGCATATGTACTTACCTGGGGACACTTTACTCAAGTGATGGCAAGTCCTTTGCCAAAGGGGTAGATGTCTAGTCATAGTAGCAGACAGGATCCAGGCACACCCTGTGTCCATCTCCATCTTCTTATAGAAAATCCTGATACTAGGGCAGAACTGGGGTGGACTCCTAGACCCATGTTGGTTCTGGGCTGCATTCCCACACCCATGTGGCTGTTTCCTCTGAAACAGTCTATTAGCCCTGTCATCTCATTCTTGCACCAGACACTTCCCTTTTATTTCTGCACAGACAAGTCCAACTTTCTCTTATCTCACAGCTCCAACTTCTCATTTCTGCAAACACTGCAGCTTCACCGGGCTCATAGAAAAGTCCTTTGATATAAAACTCATTTGAACCAATTTGCCTCCATGTTGTGTCCCCCTGGTTCTTCATCTCTAGTATGGCCATTCATTCTCACCTGACAATATGCTTTGTTTCCACCTAATTTTATCAATACAAAAACCCTTTATGGTAGGTTAGGTTGAGATTTAATGATCATCTCAAGGCCACCCAGAGAGTTTACTGCCATTACAGATACCATAATCTGTCACCAGAAGAAGGAATTCCTTAACTAATGAAGGTGTCTGAATTACTGAAGTTATTGTAATTCTTCTCCTCACACCTGATTTGCAAATGAGCTTCATTTTGGAATTGGTCTTGAGGACTTAAGCAGTGGATTTGAGGTCTGATTTCTTAAACACTAAACACTGCTTTCCTGCTATAATCTAGTTTCCCTTGTGATGACACTGATATGCAATAATACATTTGCAAATGCATATTTCATGCAGAAACATTTGCCCTAGAACTGGTTTGGGCCACAATTTCCTGTCACTACTTCCCCTGTAAAGCCATGGATAGGTCTCTAGGAAATGTTTGATGCTTCACTGGTCTGGGTTTTGGATCCAGGTTTTCCATCTACAGGGTCAACACTCTGTTCACTGATCTCTGCTATTTCTCATACCTGCAAGTTAAAATGCAGACGTTTAATATTTCTGTGTATCTCTCATTGCAGCAATCTCTTCTAAGAAAAAGCTGCCCCCACAACCTGCTTCTACCAAAACAAGCACAATGCGTTCCAAAAAGTCCAGCAAACCCAAGCGCTGAAGAAGAGGGGGACCAAAAGAAAGCCTTTGGCTCCTGCCTGTGGTTGACTGTAAGGCACAGCATGTTGAGTGCACATTTCTGGAGTTTTGTGACCTCTTGGAATTCTCCTTTTTATGTTAATATTCAAGTACAGTACATAGCCAAGCATTAACTGAACATTGTGGACTTATTACCTGATTTTTATTATTTGTTTAGAACAGATTCATCGTTTGCATTGAATTGCCCTGACATGTTAGTGTAGTCAGGTGGAGGACAGGATTAAGCATAACTTCAAGGGAAGATTTGCTTTGTTTTGTTTTGTCCTGCTCAGATTTCTTAGTAAATGGATTGGGGTGCCTTAAGTCAGTCAGGTTTTTAGTTTATTGTAGTTATTTACATTTACCTTGCCTTCCCCTAAATCATCTAGGAATTGAGAAGAAGGGTCGGTATCATGCTGTCTTGTATGGGTAAAGAATCCATCTTTCTAAATGTCCCCAAACCTGTCCTTCCTTGGATTAAAGAGGTCTCATGGAGAGGGGTATTTTGTCCTTTAACACCAGACTGGAGGATAGCAGATGTCACACCAATTTTTAAAAAAGGAAGGAGGGGGGACCCGGGAAACTACAGGCCAGTTAGCCTTACATCTGTCCCAGGGAAGATGGTGGAAAGCCTCATCCAAGAGAAAATCTTAAAACACATAAAAGAACAAACCTTGCTGAGAGAAAATCAGCATGGCTTCTGTAAGGGTAAATCTTGTCTGACAAACCTTTTAGAATTTTTTGAAAAGGTCAACAGGCACGTGGATTTGGGTGAACCGGTGGATATAGTCTATCTGGATTTTCAAAAGGCTTTTGACACAGTCCCTCACCAAAGGCTGCTGAGAAAATTGCACAGTCAGGGGATAAGAGGACAGGTCCTCTTATGGATTGAGAACTGGTTGAGATCCAGGAAACAAAGAGTAGGTGTCCATGGGCAATTTTCACAATGGAGAGAAGTGAAAAGCGGTGTACCCCAGGGCTCTGTCCTGGGACCGGTGCTTTTCAATCTGTTCATAAATGACCTGGAGACAGGGATAAACAGTGAGGTGGCCAAGTTTGCAGATGACACAAAACTTTTCCGTGTGGTGAAAACCAGAGAAGATTGTGAAGAGCTCCAGAAGGACCTCTCCAAACTGGGGGAATGGGCTGAGAAATGGCAAATGCGTTTTAATGTAACCAAATGTAAAGTAATGCATATTGGGGCAAAAATCCAAACTTCATCTATCAACTCGTGGGCTCTGAGTTATCCGTGATGGATCAGGAAAGAGATCTTGGTGTGTTGGTGGACAGCTCCATGAAGGTGTCTCCCCAATGTGTGGCAGCGGTGAAGAAGGCCAATTCCATGATAGGGATTATCAAAAAGGGGATTGAAAATAAAACAGCCAACATTTATAATGCCATTATACAAAGCAATAGTAAGGCCCCACCTGGAGTATTGTGTACAATTCTGGTCACCGCATCTCAAGAAAGACATAGTGGAACTGGAAAAGGTGCAGAAGAGAGCAACTAAAATGATTACCGGGCTGGGGCACCTCCCTTATGAAGAAAGGCTAAAACATTTGGGCCTCTTTAGTCTGGAAAAAAGGCGCTTGAGGGCAGATATGATTGAGACATACAAAATAATGCAAGGTATGAGTAAAGTGGATAGATGGAAGCTCTTCTCTCTCTCCCAAAATACCAGAACTAGGGGACAGCCACTCAAATTGAGGTCTGGGAGAGTAAGAACTGACAAAAGAAAATATTTTTTCACCAGCGTGTTGTAAGTCTATGGAACTCCCTGCCACAGGATGTGGTGATGGCATCTGGCCTGGATGCCTTCAAAAGGGGATTGGACAGATTCCTGGTGGAAAAGTCCATCACAGGTTACAAACCATGATGGAGAAACCAGGGTACTTCAAGGGCCAGATGCAGGGGAGTGGTATCAGGAGACAGATATCTAGTCTCATGCGCTCCCAAACGCATCTGGTGGGGCCGCTGTGAGATACAGGAAGCTGGACTAGATGGGGCCTTTGGCCTGATCCAGCATGGCTCTTCTTATGTTCTTATGTTCAGCTTTAGGTGACAAAAGAAGTAGTGAGAGCTTCACTACTTCTAGCCTTAAAGCCTATTATGCTATGTAAGAGAACATACACACACCCCACTGTAGAATGTAAAGGAAAGGCAAACTAATCATTCCCCTCACACAGTGTTTGGGCATTCAAGAGTAAGAGAGCTTCTTGGAGCACTTCCCCGTGTGCTACATTTGAAGTCCAGATTCCTTCCTTCTGCTGAGTCCTCTGCATGGAACAGAAGGGATGATGGAACAACGAAGAGGGGCATCTCTACATCTACCTGCACCAAAAAGTTAGAGAGCTCCAGTAGTCTTCTACAGTGTACACAGAGCACACGGAGAAAGAGGGCCACCTTCTTTTATTTAAAAAAAAAAGCTTATTAAAGCGGCGCTCATCTCCGTTTTTAAGCCAAAGAGCCAGTGTTGTGCAAATCCGTGGCCCTATGGCTGGCATGGCTGAACGTATGCCTGTGCACGGAACACTGTTTACCTTCCCACTTTTTACAGTGGTACCTATTTATCCACTTGCATTGACATGCTTTCAAACTGCTAGGTTGGCAAGAGCTGGGGTTAAGAGCGGGAGCTCACTCCGCTGCATGGCATCCGGGGTTCAAACCACCCAGCTGCCGACCTTGCAGCCGACACTTCAGCACTCTAGCCCGCTAAGCACCACGCCCCTTCTATTATGTTTGTTCACAAAATATGGTCACCACAACATGTTTTCTGGCTGCAAATTCCATTATGAATAGAAAATGGCTAAGTTTTAGTTACAAAATTAGCTCTGATATTTTCTCAGGCCAAACAATCTGCTTTTTCTGACCAGTACTGCCTTCCTCCTGGAGACTTACCAGAACTATGTCTTGGGGATAGGCAAATGTTACAGTATTCTCTTGCTGCTAGCCTTTTTCAGTACAATAATTCCAAAGAAGGAAAGAACAGAGCTAGCACTCTACTTGGAGAAGCTGTCAAATGCTAAACCAGCATTTGCTATTTCAAATAAGAAGGGTATACCCAATTGTGACGCTGCAAAGTCACACATTTTGAACTGCCCCATGGTGCAGTGGTTAAATGCCTGTCCTGCAGCTAAAACTGTGCTCACGACCTGGGGTTCAATCTCAGGTAGCAGGCTCATGGTTGACTCAGCCTTCCATCTTTCTGAGGTGAGTACCCAGCTTGCTTGGGGGGGGCAATGTGTAGTGTGCAAACTGTAATTAAAACTGTAAACTGCCCAGAGACTGCTTGAAGTGGCATGGGGTGGTATATAAGCAGAACACTTTTTCTTTGCTCAAGAGAAGCTACCTCCATTCATCATTTGATAAATGTGAAATAACAGATGTTTCAGAAGAGTTCAAAACTGGAGCCAGAGACTACGGTCTTTACAGTGGGTCACAGTTATGAAATAGGTTGCTCGACTTTTGTCCAGTTCTGGAAGAAGTATGCTCTCAACCTACACAGCCAATAACTTCAGAGTCTGCTGCAAGGCATCACTTTCTTGGTGTGTGTGTATGAGAGTGTAGGATACTATAATATAAACGTAAAGGTAAAGGTTCCCCCCACACATGCGTGCTAGTCGTGTCTGACTCTAAGGACATTGCTCATCTCCATATTTAAGCTAAAAGGCCAGTGTTGTGCAAGTCCATGGCCACGTGGCCAGCATGGCTGCAAGGAAACACTGTTTTACCTTCCTGCTTTTTAAGACAGTACCTATTTATCTACTTACATTTACATGCTTTAAAACCGCTAGGTTGGCAGGAGCTGGGGTTAACAGCAGGAGCTCACTCCACTGTGCGGCACCCAACTTTGCAGCCGACAGTTTTCAGAGCCTTAGCCCACTGAGCCACCACGCTGCTTATATTGTCATAGCAGTTTGGATTTTCTGCATCAGGCATCAATGCATCTTGGGCTACTTCTGTCCATTGTTCTTAAAACTTGAAGCCTGGATTCACACCCACTAGTTTTTAAAGTAGATTTTCAAAAGTGGGGATCTCACCAACTTATCTTTTTCAGTACAGTAATTCCAAAGAAGGATGTATATCTATATGCCACTTGTCTTGCTCTGTACTGGTATTGGTATACTTATACTAAGTGTAACAAAATGTGCTTTTAGAGGCCTTTTCCTTGGATGTGTGGTGACATCTGCTTGGACCCCTTGATGAACCCAAGAATACTCCCAGACTGCAGGGTTTGCCAGCAATTGCAGTATTTTTGCAGGTGACTAGCATGGTAACAGTTTGACACAGAACCTCATTCCACGATAAATACCTCAGATAGCTCAATCCCCATGTTGTTTGCTGCTATGCCAAATGTACCCTCAGGACAAGAAGAAAGAACACACTTTTAAAAAAGCCCATCACTGGTAACTCTGCAGCTTTGTGATGTATTTTTTTCACGTATTGTAATTCAGGACTACTGCAACTGAACTCCATACAGAAGCTACCTTAGGTGAACATGTACGCTCCCATTTGGGTCAGCTGGCATTGCTTCAGGTCACTGAACACAAGAAAGTTTTGACATTTTTCTTGGCTCAAACTCTGAAATTTAAACTTTTCTTGTTTCCTGCAAAGTTGTGCTTCTGACCTGGCTTGCAAATTCTTGTACCTCATCATTCCATTGTAAGATAAAATCATAGAATAATTGTAGAGTTGGAAGGGACCTTGGAGGTCTGCTAGTCCACCCCCATGCCCAAGGCAGGAGACCTCATAACATCCTGGACAGATGGCAGTCCAATCTTTTATTGAAAACCTCCAGGGGCGGGGCACCCACAACATCGGGAGGCAAGCTGTTCCACTGTTTAATGGCTCTGCTTCTTATCAGGTAGAAGAAATCAAAGCCGTGGTCCTGAAGGTCAGTGTGGATTTTTTCAACCTAACAATCCATTAAAAAAGGTAAATCCCCCCCAGCACTTGTGTGCTAGTCATGTCCAACTCTAGGAGCGGTGCTCATCTCCGTTTCCAAGCCAAAGAGCCAGTGTTGTGCAAGTCCGTGACCATGTGGCTGGCATGGCTGAATGCATTTCTGCGCACAGAGCAGTTTACCTTCCTGCTTTTTACAGTGGTACCTATTTATTTACTTGCATTTACATGCTTTCAAACTGCTAGGTTGGCAGGAGTACAGTCCATAAAACACATGGACAAAACTAAATTTGGCAACCTCACTCTGTAGTTTTAGCAATTATAATATATTGATGATTTCAAAATGTAATAGGTTGCTCTTCAGTCCAAATGAAAGATGGTATATAATGTCAATGCAAGAAAACAAACTCATAAAAACCCATGTAGACTGGAAGTAGTATAAAAACAGAATTGTAGTTTACAACTGTACAATCCAAATACTAACTGTATGTTACAAGGCCTGCCAAAATAAGGTCTTCCAAGTCATGCTGAAAACATCTGGTTGGCATATTTTACGTTAATTTCCATACTTTTTTCTGTTCTCAG
>JAHTLZ010000129.1:1346403-1428356 GCA_023846285.1 Phrynocephalus versicolor | reverse complement strand
CTACTACTACTACTACTACTACTACTACTACTACTACTACTACTACTCCTTGTCAAGAGAAATGGTCTGAATTCAGTCAAATAACTTCTACAATGAAGTGATACAAAAGATTGTAGGAAATTGCCTTAATGGTGAAATTAACCGAATAAGAGTTGAAACAGGGCTGACCCAGAAGATTTTATGCTATTTGATAATACTTCTACACCAAGAAAATAAAAGAGGAGCAGAATACTCTCCAATGCGCACATATCATAAACAGTGGTATTTTGCTTTATAATAGTCAAATGGCATGAAAAACAAGAATGGACGGCATAAATTTTAGTGCACACCGCCCAGAGTTCCATCTCGGAAGATGGGGCGGTATATAAATGTAATAATAAATAATAATATAATAAATAAATTTTATTTTAAGAATTGTTACTATTCTATTTTGTTGATTTAATGCTTGATTAAAGTTTTTAGAAATAAAGCAAGATGTTTTTATCTTCTTTGTGTCAACCTTTGCAGTATGAGGAAACTGTGTATGTGTGTGTGAGAGAGAGAGAAAGGGAGAGATGGGAAGAGAGAGAGAGAAATATTCATATCCCCATTCTTTCACCATCCCGAGACAATATCTAAAAATGTTTTCCAAAGCTACAAAATTTTCAATTTCTCTTCTGTTAATTCATCCATATTTAAGTCTGCTTCTTCTGTACTGGGGCTGAGTAGGAAGAGATTCAGGACTATCTTGCAGCAAGGATAGGGACATGTATGAGAACACTCCAAGCCTACCTACTCCTGTCTTGGAACGTGGATTAGTTCCCACTGTCATTGAGAACTGGACCACTCAAAATCCCCTATCCCTTCTATATCACAATAAAATACAATACCAACTACTTAAAAGTGACTCTAATCATCTAGATTGCTGCTTATCAGTAGCCTCCAGCTTTACATATTCCCATAAGCTTCCATAAATAAGACTCTAGCCAGTTTTTTACAGTAAGCCAGAAGAGTATTATTTTACCAATCTTTGTATTTAAAAATAAGTTTTTAGTTTCTTTTTAAGGAATATTTTGTTATTCTTGTTGCTGTTGAATATTCACAGGAGGGCCTCTGGGGAGCAAAAACATTAGTTGGTCAAGATTGACCTTGTTCCCTAAAACCATGCATTTGGAATAATACATAGAGGGAAGAGATCAGGAAGACCAATTATTTCAAGCTTAGGAAGCATTTTATCTCCCAACATTTTGTTACCCCCCCCATACACACACACTAGATCACACATTTCATACCTACATTTCTGTTCGTACCACCTTGATCCCCCATTGACAGGTGATAGCATCCACAGCTACCTGCAAAAGCAAAGTATACTTGTGGTAAGAAAGGCAACAAAAGTCTTGCTTCTAGTTAACCAGGTTGGGGATACCTGGAGCCATTGTTGCCCCTTTCATCTCTAGAGAACAGAGATGCCTCCTCTACATGAAGGGACAAGAAGACAGTGAGAGAAGTAAGTCTCCAAATAAAAATCTAAAGTCACAGGAAAGTTGGCATGAGTTAGAGCAGATAAAAGGTAAAGGTTTCCCCCCACACATGCATGCTAGTCATGTCTGACTCTAGGGGCAGTGCTCATCTCCGTTTCCAAGCCAAAGAGCCAGTGTTGTGCAAGTCCGTGTCCATGTGGCTGCCATCACTGAATGTGTTTCTGTGCATGGAACACTGTTTCACCTTCCCACTTTTTATGGTGGCACCTATTTATCTCGTTGCATTTACATGATTTCAAAATGCTAGTTTGGCAGGAGCTGGGGTTAACAGCAGGAGCTCACTCTGCTGCGTGGCACCAGCGTTCTAGCCTGCTGAGCCAACACGCCCTCTAGAGCAGATGAAGGACAGTCTTAAAAAACTTTGGTTTAGTTGCTAGTATCAGTTTGGTTTGGTTGCTTGTATCAAACCACAGCAACACTGGTTGGTGTTTCATGTCACTTGGGTAGCATACCAAAATCTAATTTCCCCTTGCTGTATAGAGGAGGAAACAAAAGAGGATGGGATGCCCAATATATATCTCCAGCATCGCCATGGAGAGGGATGGACGGATGTGGGGTGTGGAGGCAAAGAGGTAAGAAAGGCTAAATGGGGTTGCCTTTGAGGTGTGACATGGTTTCTTGCCCTGCAACCATACAGTGCTTGTGTGTAACAGGGAGTGCTCTAAATGGCATATCAAGCCTGGGATAACTTGACTGCCTAGCTGCGCCTTAGTCTGACCTAAAAAGGAGTTATTAGTCAGCACATTGTGAAGCCATTTTCAGTACTCTAAAATTACAGTATTTTCCCGTCTGTAAGACTATATTTTTGTCTAACATTGTTAGACTAAAAATTGAAGGTCATCTTGTACATGGAAGTAAGCTGAGGAGAGAACTGTGGTTGTGAAACTGTAATTTTGGATTGGAAACGATCAAACCAACAACAATAATTAACAGTATCCTTTCATTGGTTACAATACATTGTCAAATTCTGCTTATCACGTTCTTTGAGAAGGCCTTTCCCCCCCCCTATGGAATAGATTTTCCCACTATACAGAGCTGTAGCAAAACCACAATTTTGCCCACCTTTATATCCTGGCTGATGCATTTCCTTTCCATCAGGATGTCAGTAAGGGACCAATGTGCCAACAAACGCTTCGTGATGATCTGCACCAGCAGCTGGACTGCACTAGATAGATTGGCCAGAGTGGTCACTAGGAGTGTGGCATTCTCCATTCGATAGTAGCAAACTGTATCTATTTCCAGATTCATCATGTCTTTGGTTATGACCTATGGCAAGCGGAAGACACTGCAGTTGGTCAGCAAAGGTAACAAGGTGGGGAAATCTGGGGTGAGAGGAATCTAAAAGCCGCCCAGAGACCACCAGGTAGTGAGGCGGCTAACAAAATCTTCTAAACAGATAAATAAATAGATAGATAAATAAATAAATAAATAATCAAGAATTCTGATGTCACCAGCAACTGGCTGGGCTGGGCAGCCTCCATATATTAACACAATAATTGGCATAAATTTGATTTGATAGGACACAAGGTAGGTGACTTTTCTAAGACTGGGTAGTCAGTTCACTGCTGAAATGAGATTTGAACTGTGGATATCTGATTTCGAGGAATGGAGTAAAGCATAGCTTGCTTTTGTAGTAGAGAATGCTGGCAGTTCAATCTGTGTACCTGATAACATGTGCTTTCTGCAAATGCATGCCAAATAGATTAGGCCATAATTAGTCTTGCTTACCTCATAGAAAGGAATTTCTAAAGTTTTAAGACGAAGGTCTATTTTGCGGTAGGTGTCCAGACATGGAAGGAGGAAGAACAACCCTATTAGGAGAAACAGAACACAGCACTTGCAAGCTGCAGAGCACAAAAAGAAGTCACACAGTTTCCAATGGGCTTCCACTACATGATGCAACAAACACACATTGTCCAGTTCTGTATACCCTTGCACCACACTTTGGAATGAGTGTACGTGACCCCTACCCTTGTCCTTCATATTAAAACACAAGTGGAATGAAAAAGTTGTTTCAACCTCCAAACTTAGAATGTACATAGCCTTCCCAAAATCATGCTCATCTCAGATTTTGATTACAGATTCTGCAATTCCTGGTCATTCGCCATCCTGGGATGGGAATAATGGGAGATGAATCTGTCATAATATATAGAATTGACAAAATATATGTAATGTATATTTAACAGAGTGAAAAGAGAATTATAAAATGGAGTCGAGGTTTTTGTTATTTTTCTAGTAGCCTAAAGGTATCACCTCTACTACTTTTGTATTTGTTTTTTGTGATGATTATACGACCCCTCAACTTGTTTTGCTTCAATTGGAAATACTGAGATAACAGGAATGAGCCCCCCCAATACATACCAAGAAGGAAGCAAATGGACCATCAACAGAGATACAACAAGGCTGAAACCACTAGGTTATTTCTTTCCTTTTTATTTGATCCAATTGGCTGCACCTAGTGGACTTTTCTAAATTTTATCCCAAGTCCCAAATGAAATGCATGGGTCTTCTGTACCAGTGCTCCCCCTTCCCTGGCCAAGAAGGGGCCATTAGACCCGAACAGCCACATGGGGAGGGGTGTGTGAAAGTGTGTATGTGACCTGTGACATGTTGTTTGAAGGACTGGGACAATAAAACACCACCCTTTACTTCAGAGACAGCCTCAGAACATCTAAGCTCCGGGCCTCAACTAAGAAACTACTTGGCATATTTTCCATCTTGCCAAGGACTTTACATCTAAGAAGTAATTCCTGGCAACTCCACCTTTTGCCATGTTTTAACCTGTTGGTACAGCTCTGAATGAGGGTGAAAGAGGAGAGTGAAAAAAATGGGTTGAAGCTCAACATCAAAAAAACTAAGATCATGGCCACCGGTCCCATCACCTCCTGGCAAACAGAAGGGGAAGAAATGGAGGCAATGACAGAGTTTATTTTCTTGGGCTCCTTGATCACTGCAGATGGCGACTGCAGCAACGAAATAAAAAGATGCTTGCTTCTTGGGAGGAAAGCAATGGCAAACCTAGATAGCATCCTAAAGAGCAGAGACATCACTTTGCCAACTAAGGTCAGGATAGTCAAAGCTATGGTTTTTCCAGTAGTTATGTATGGAAGTGAAAACTAGACTATAAAGAAGGCTGACTGCCCCAGAATTGATGCTTTTGAGCTGTGGTGCTGGAGGAGAGTCTTGAGAGTCCCCTGGACTGCAAGGAGATCAAACCTATCCATCCTGAAAGAAATCAACCCCGATTGTTCACTGGAAGGACAGATTTTGAAGCTGAGGCTCCAGTACTTTGGCCACCTCATGAGGAGAGAGGACTCCTTGGAAAAGTCCCTGATGTTGGGAAAGATTGAAGGCAAAAGGAAAAGAGGATGGCAGAGAATGAGATGGTTGGACGGTGTCATCGATGCAGCCAACCAATATGGATTTGACCAAACTCCGGGAGGCAGTGGAGGATAGGAAGGCCTGGCGAGCTTTGGTTCATGGGGTCACGAAGACTTGGACATGACTGAACGACTGAACAACAACAACAACAACAGCTCTGAAGAAGAGGGGTTTTGCCTTTGAAATACTAGCAACTTTTTGTTATTTTTCTAGTAGCTTAGAGGTATCACCTGTTCCACTTTTGTAACTGGAAGACAGAGGCATTGTTGCTTGTGGTATCTTTATGAAGACAAAGGGCCTTTTCACACGACCCCTAAACTCCGCGGCAAATGGCTCCCAGCTCCGGAGCTTAAAATAGTTTCCCCACCAGCTCTGGAGTTTACAGAAAATTAAGTGCGACCATGCCCACCTAAGCGTGTCCCAGTGCACTTTTCAAGTACCTGCTCTCCAGGGCTGAAGAATTCCTGATGTGGATGTAACTTAAGAGTGCTGGGCTCTCCTCGCTTCTGTTTGTTGTTTTTTGGCCCCCCTGCCCCTTTAAGAGACAGGAATCAGGACAACGACGGGGCTCGGGGCGGTCAACCGGCAGACAGAGGTGAGCCTGCATTTTTTCCTCTCTTTTTTTCTCCCTCCCCTCACAAGTGCGGAGGGGGTGGGAACACAGGAAGAGCAACGAACCCCCAAGATCTCTGGTCCAAATTTAAGTGGCCAGCGGATCTTAGGGTTCGTGTGAAAAGGCTCATACACCCCTTTTGTCCCACTTGTCTACAAAGGTTTGACAGATTATTTTTTAAAGAGCTCTAAAATCTGTCAACAAAAACTATGGTGAGGTGATTTCTTTTTTTATGTTTCAGTCACTTCCAGCCTCATACTTTTTAATTCCATTGTGAAGAGAGACCTTGATCATCTTACTCTTTCTTAGGATGGAACTAAATAATGAAATTCTGCATGTATTTGTAAGAAGTGCTCTTTCAGGTTTGTCATAGCAAGTGATTTTCCTCACTTCAGCACCTGTGCCTTGTTTTGTGATGGGTCACTGGAAAATAACCATAGGTGTACTTTACCTGATTGCTGAGTGACTTATCTCTGAGATAATTCCATTATATGAGGGGAAACAGTTGATTAGGAAACTGCAAAAATCTTCAAGCTACTTGCAAACATTTATAAATAAAGATCTATCCCTAAAGTGATGGATTAAGGCACATGACAAAATACACTTTCTCATTAATCTGCCTAACTATCTTGAGGTACACATCACTCTTGTTTCTGTTCCTGTGTTAACAAAATTGTGCTGACAGAGCAACTTGCTGACTAACAATTTCATAAGCACCACTGTTGTCTGCCTAAGAAAACATCTTGAGCCTCAAATGGGGCCAATTACACTTTATGGGAAAAGATGACCCTCTTCCCATCAAACAACGGCAGTAGATGTGTTTCCAGAGTGTGTTCACTTTTCCTTTAATATTACCAGAGAGATGCATATGCAAAGCCAGGAGAATGGTACTGCTAGAAAACAGCCATTCATGGTCTTCTAGGTGTTATTTTCCTATCAATCTAATGCACACAAGATTCCTCTCCTCTGGTGTTAAAGAGAAGACCTAGTGGACGCATTGTGACACTGAAAAGGATTTCCCATTTCTGATCTAGGTGAAGCAGCCCTCTCACTTAATTTATAATCTTGTGCTTCAACCTCCACACAGACTGTGCATGAGAGCACCACACAAAGAACTCTGGGTGACAAGAGGGCAACAGCTATATGTAACCTAAGGCTCTGGCAAAAATAATACTTTACTTACCAGGACCTCTGGCCCTCCCCTGAAGGACGCGTCCAAACCGGAATAAAATAGCTCTCTCATACTCCCATACAATCTGTCAGAGAGAAAAAAACTGAGCCCGTATTTTGCTGATTTAAGGATGTGAATACCTTGTGCAGAAGCAGACCACAACATTTTGTTATTGGAAGGGAAGGACAACATAGCAGCTCTCTAAATCACCTGGACTGGAATTTTTTTTCCAGGACTGGTGATGGAAATTTTATGACCACACCAAACAGTAGCAAGCTAATTTATGAGAGACAAAACAGGCCATGGGGCATACCTCTCTGCCCCCCAAAATTATGTCATCATCCCCCAGACTCTAGATCATGGAATCATAGAATAGTGAACTTGGAAGATATGTCTGTGAAGATTCTCAGTCATCCAGGTGAATTTAGCTAGAAGTTGAATCATGGCTCCTAGACCTGTGTCTGAATGCCACATGTTTCATGTACAGAGGGGACTTCTACATACAGAAGCATGGTTGTGCCATGAGTTCCCCCATGTAACCAATTGTTGCAAACCTATACATGGAAGAGGTAGAGAAGAAGTCACTCAACACCTTCCCAGGGACAACACCATCCAACTGGTTCAGGTATGATACCTGGGCAAAAATCAAGACTCAGGAAGTACAGGCCTTTACAGACCACATCAATGCGGTGGACCCTAATAATAAGTTTACTAGGGAAGACACCCAAGACAACAGGCTGGCTTTCCTGGATTGTGCAGTGATCATCAGACCCGACCTTGGCCTGGGAGTAGAAGTTTACAGGAAACCCACCCACACAGACCAGTACTTACTGTTTGACTCCCACCATCCATTACAACACAAATTAGGAGTCATCAGGACCCTAAACCACAAAGCAGAGAGCATTCCCCACCTCCACAGAAGTCAAGAAGAACGAAGACAGGCACCTGAAGACAGCACTTAAGGCCTGCGGATATCCAAAGTGGGCCTTCAACAAAGTAGTGTGCTGACCCGGAAGAACAAGGGATCAGCCTGAGACCCAGACCCAACCGAAGAACCTGGTCATTCCCACATGGCTGGAGTGTCTGAGACATGGGGGGGGGGACAGCTTGATCTCCTAAGGGAGAGCATTCCACCGTCTGGGATCTGCCACAGAGAAGTCCCTCTCTAGAGTCCCCCTCAACTGTACCTGCATAGCTAATGGAACCAAGAGTAGGGTCTCTTCTGATGATATTACATGCTGAGAAGGCTCATATGGAGAGAGACAGTCCTTGCAAGAAGTCTGGGCCCATGCTGCATTGGGCTTTATAGGAAGCTGTTTCAGCACTAGTTTAGTTTTTGCTATTAGTAGTAGACTAGATGAGACTGAATAAATTGAAACTTCCTCTAGACAAGAAACAGGTGCTTCTGACCAGTGGAAAGGCAGATCAAGAAATACGGATGCAGCCTATGCTGGATAGGATTATACTCACATTACAAAGAGAAATGCACTGTTTGGAGGGGCTTGGATTCATCCCTGACCCCGAGGTCATGGCAATGGCCCAGAGTGCATGCCCACAATTAAAACTAATGTGCCTGGTGTGACCACGTCTTGAGAGATCTGATCTGGCCGCTGTGATGCATGCTGTAGTTGCTTTCCAGCTTATTTGGAGCTGCTGATAGGAAGTGTGAGGAAACTTGAGCGGTTCCAAAATGAAGCATCCAGATGGCTGACTGGTTTTGGTTACATGGACCACATAACCCCACCCCCGCCATTACTGCTGGCTGCCAATCACAATTCAGAGCACTGGTTCTAACTAAACGCTCTGGGTCCAAACTATCTCCAAGACTGTATCTCCCATTATGAGCCAACTCAAAGAGGCCTTTCTCTCAGTTCCACCACCTTTACAGGTGCATCTGATGAGGACCTAGGAGAGGGCCTTCTCTGCTGGTATGTAGGTAGCCAGATCAAACATCACAAGGAAAAGGCCAAGGTGGCACATCAGTGCCAAACCACTCAAACCACTCGTGAGTGCAAAACCACTCATGGTCACCACCAAAACCTGGGCATCCAGGCTCAGGGATGAGTCCAGGTTTGCACCCAAGCTGCGAGCCTGAGTTTTCAGGGAGACTGCAATGCCATGCAGCACATATTGTATGCTTATTTGCTCACCTGTCTTTCAAATGATGAGGAGCACCTCTGTATTTTCTGCATTTAGTTTCAGTTTGTTTTCCCTCATCCAGAATTGCCACACTTTTAAAATTTAAACTGGAAGACACATGATAAATTCACTGGAAGGGGAGATTTTCAGAAATTAAATATTCTTCCTGCCAGGTTACCTGACTCATTAGTAATCCATTTAATTGCATGCAAGCCATGGGAGTCTTGAGACAGAACAAAATAGGTCTTTAATAACAAAAAAAAACCTCTTCCTCTTATTAATGTCATCTAGCAGTTAAGATTTTCATTAATTAAAGACTTCCTCATTCTGTCACAATGGTTTGCATGCAATTAAACCAATTACTCATAAGTCAGGCAGGGCACAGGAGATAATGAGGGAGTCTCTGATACTTTATATATGTATGCAGGTGTGTTTCCAACCAAAGCCTGCACCTATGTCACTGGGAGCTATGCCCATAGTGGTTTGTAGGGCCAAATTCATTTTCTTATCTAAATATAACTCTTCTCTCTCTCTCTCTCTCTCTCTGTGTGTGTGTGTGTGAGAGAGAGAGAGAGACAGAGAGACAGAGAGAGAGGAAAGAAGAGAGAGGGGGCACAAACACATACACAGATATAACTCAAATACAATATTTTACACTTACCTATTCATTCATTCTACAATTCAGCTGAGCGGCCAAAATATACTACATATCACAATTAAAAGTGTTTCTGTTAGTCATTGTTGCTGCTGCTCTGTGTGCTTAGGTTCAAAGCTGGGCAGTTGATTTATCTCTCCCAAATCTATTTTCTTTTATCAATGCAGCCCTCTTCTATCTTGTCTGTCTGTCTCTCATACACACACACACACACACACACACACACACACACACAAAAGCTCTATAGGAAATGTCTTACCTTCATGCAGAACCAAATGGATATGGGAAATGTGGCTATAATGAAGAGGAGAGAAAGGAAGATGAGCAGCCACTCACAAACACCGAGACCCGGAGACTTGGTACCTAAAAAGAAGCAGATGAATCTCACTAGATGAGATTATGAGTTCATCTCCCACAGCAGTGCACTCTTTACTAACATGTTTTTTAAAATACATTAGTCCCAGATGGTGATTTTAGGATGAAGCAACAGGCATCCTTGCGAGCTCCACTAACACTTATTTTGCATCCACATGAAAAACATTTTGGTGCTCTGATCAGTGCCAGGATTGCAAAGACAGCAACATTTTCCATGACATTCCGGAACGACACTACAACAGAGGCATTATGGAAACCTAAAGTGACGGTTAGGCCACAAACCTGATCTTCCCGGTAGGACACCCCACTGAGCATGCTGGCTAAGGGCCACTCAAATATGATGCTCACCCTGCTAAACGGGACCTAGACTGTCCATCACTCAAGTCAAAATTTAGCTTACAACTTTTCCTATAAGAGCTCCCGGCCGTCTCCCTGTGCCCGACCTCTGTGCAAGTTGGATAGCTCAGTGGTTTAGGTAGTAGATGTTGGGAGTTAGATTTCCCCCTGCATCTCCTTGACTCAGTGATCCATAGGCTCCTTCCAGCTCTGTAGTTCTAGGATTACTTTTATAACTTCATTGTAAGGAACACTATCGTATAACTGTGGCTTGCCTTACAGTACATGGGGAACCACTGGAAAATTTAACAGTTGCACCTGGACAGTTGTGTTTTTCCATAAGCTGCTTGCTTGTGGGTACAGTGGACATCTTTGTCCTCAGTAAAATCCAGCATCAAATTTGTTTTTCATATCTTTTTCGTGCTTTTAAAAAGCCCTCACAATACACTGTGGGAAAAGTGAGGCCAACGTTGATCATGCCTCCTCTATCCCCCTTTCACCAGAGTATGGGATAGTAGCCAGTATTTTCTTCACCCCTACTCTTAATTTAGTTGTCCACAATCTTCTTGGCTGCAATATGGAGGAGGAAGGTAGGTAAATTGATTGTGATCCCATAATCTTGTTTGTAATTAAGCATCAGCAAAGAGTCATAGAGAGAAGATAGAGGCCATAGTTCTTGATACTGTCAGCCATCGTACAAGTTCCTCAGTCCTAATATGTCCCCTGGGTCTTAGTGGGTCACATTAGATTGAATTATTAAAATAAGAATACCCCAGTGAAGTCTGCAGCTGAAATCCACTAATAGTCTGCAACTAATTTGTAGATCCATTGAATCAATGAAGCCTACAGAGGAGTTGATTCATCAAATCCTAACTGATTCAGTAGCCCTACTCTAGTTGTACCTCCTACTGATTTCAGCCTATGCTTTGTTAGAAGTCACCTTCATCCTGTGCTGACTGTACTTATTCTCTTACCTTCCTCCTGCTTCTCACTCTCCAGCAGTGCCATCAGCTCCGTTCCCTCCTCAAGGGATATGACATCATCCACATCTACCACTGTGGAGGTGTGGACGTGGTTGTCAGCCTCAAGTGTGCTCTTGGTTTCCCTCTTTTTGGACTTCTGCCTCTCTCTGCTAGTTTTATGGCTGTGTTCCACCTTCTCCTTCTTCCCATCTAGAACGGATGCCTCCTTGCTTCTTCCATGGTGTTCTCTGGAAGAACTCCGAGACTTCCTTTCTGCTTTCATCCTAGTGAATGCTAACTAAAGCAGCTTGGTGGGACAATGTGGGAACCGAGGCAGCCTGGCAATTTATGTTGTCCAAAAGGGAGAGCGGGAGGGAGGAAAAGGCATCATTATCACCCAGGTGGGAGGGGATGTTTTCACTTATATGAGGCACTCGCACAACCAAGCCAGTCATGAAGAAGAGTAGCTGACTTGTTATGTCCCAAAACAATAACACACTAAATCCTGCTATATCATTCAGTTGTAGTGTATATTAACAAATTAATCCATTACTTTATGTTTATAATCACCTTCTGACATTTTTCTTGTTTCCTGCAGCATAATCCCATTACTATTAGAAAGCAAACTCCATTCCCAAGAATGAAGAGTTTATTGAGGTAAGCAATGTGTGCTATAAGTTAGGCTATGCTGTTCTGCCCTTTGTCAATATCTAAAGGGCAAAGAGTGCTGAGGTCTTAGTGTGCCAGCTGAATTCTCATGGAAGCTTCCAGGTAGGAGACTAAACTTGGGGTAAGCAGAATAAATGAGAACATTTGGTTTTTGTTGTTGTTGTTTTTTGTGCATAGTGGCTTTAAAGTGTGGTCCCCTACCACTACCCATTCCCAGCTAGTGCTAGGACTTACTGTGTGTGTGTGTTGTGTTGTTACAGTCGTGATATACCTATTATTCCCCCTATATTTTAAAAATGATTTGTTCCTGTTAGTAATTCTAGTGTTTAAAACAGGGGTGTCCAAATTTTTTGTAAGGAGGGCCAGATTTGGTGGCTGAGAATGTGTCAGGGGCCGGTTGCTCCCCGACCCTGCCACCCCACTGCAGGCCCCACCGATGACCCATAAGCCCCACCCACTGACCCCTTGCAACCCCACCCACAGGAAGGAAGGCAGGAACCAAGGGAGGGAGGGAGGGAGGTGGAAACCAAGAGAGAAAAGAAGGAAAGTGGTGAACAAGGAAGGGACGGAGGGAGGGAGATGGGGACCAAAGGAGGGAGGAATGAAGGAAGGAAGGTGGGGATCAAGGGAGGGAGGAAAGAAGGAAGGTGGGGACCAAAGGAAGCACAGGGAGCCGTGGCCACAGGGTTCCCCTTGGAAGAGGCGATCTGTGCGACCTTGCACACCCCCAAGCTCCCCAGCGGTGGCAACAGCTCGCCCGCCAGCCCACCCCAAAGCTCCTTGGCAGTGGCAGAGGCCCGCTGGCCTGCCCAACCCCACACTTTCCCCTGTGGTGCCGGTGACGGCAGACCGCCCGTCCGCCCAAGCTTCCCAGCAGTGCCAGTGTTCCCGAGATTCACAAGGTTCCCGGTGTTGCAGGTGGCAGCGGCCCGCCCTCGCACCACCCCTGCCCACGCTCCCAGCCTCATATGGTTGCCGGTGTTGGCAGTGGCAGCAGCCTGCGCAATGGCTGGCTGGCCGGCCCGCCCATCCCCACAAGCTTCCCGGTGGTGTCAGTGTTGGTGGAAGATTTAAAAAAAAAAAACATGGGGTGAAGGAGGGGGAGAGAGAGGCGGGCCAGCCAGCCGCGGGCCACTTAGAATGGCCTGACGGGCCGGATTTGCCCCCCCCCCCCGGGCCAGACTTTGGGCAGACCTGGTTTAAAAATTAATTAATTATTGTTAATTGATAATTAGGGTTGCCATAATATCTGCTTAGATGCCACACCACTGATTGTAAAAAGTGCCACTAGTATTCATTTGGGCCATCATGCTATATTTAGATAGATTTAGACCAGGGCTATTAAATCAGTAGACATTTTGTGAGTCCAGTGACAGGAGGGGAGGAGGATGAAGGAAGGCAGGAAGGAAAGAAGGCAGAAATTGTTCTGCTTGTATACCACCCCATACTACTTCAAGGAGTCTCTGGGCGGTTTAGTTTTAATTACAGATACACATATGCAGGCTAGAAATGAGCACGTTTCTATGAAGAGGGGAAAGGGTACAAATGGAAAGAGAGAGGTGGGGAAAAAAAGAAAGAAAAGACAGAGAGCGAGAAGAGGGCGACCCAAGACAGAAAGGGGCAAGACTTCAAGGAGGACCCCAAGCAACCGTTCCCCCCCCCAATCTATGAGGAGGAAGAGGAGAGCTTGTCAGCGCCGGCCCCACACCGATAAGGAACCCATCGCGGGGCCACTCAGAGACGGCTCTTCCCCTCCTGGACCCTAAAGGCCGGCCATTCGGCCGGCCAGCCGTGCCAATAGCCCCCCCCGCCTGCCCGCCTCCTCAGCCCAGGCCCGGCGGAGGCCTCCTCCATCCCCTCCTCCTCGCAGCCCTGCCGCGGTGCTCGTGGGGCAGCCGGGCGCCCCTCCTCCCCTTCCCCTCACCTGGTGGTTTGTTCTGGGCTGGGGCTCCCGGGCCGGCTCGTGTCGGCGGGCGGGCTGTCAGGCGGCTCAGTCCATTGGTAGCTCCCAGGAAAGGGGTGGTGGTGGTCCAGGGTAAAAAAAGGAGGGGGGAGAGGGAAGCGAGCGAGTCGCGGCGGCAGGCACAGGGCAAACACTAAAGAGAATGAGTGGGGCCAGGAAGTGACGCCAGCGCTGCGGGCCTCGGGGGGGGAGGAGCCAAGCTGGCCCTTGGACGCTATTTATAGCGCCTCCCAGCTGTGGGCCGCCCGCCAGCCCTGGGTTGAATTTCTTTAGAATTTTTCAATTTTTCCCACGGCACACCAGGCAACATCTCGCGGCACACTAGTGTGCCGCGGAACAGTGGTTGAAAAACGCTGCTTTAAACTAATCTGCTCCCGATCACAGCGCTGAGTGCCTGCTTGACGCTGTCATCAGGAGGGGGGAAGATTAGTTTAAAGAGCCCCCTTATCCACCCAACCCCATGGGGAGGGGAAAAGAGGGGGCACTTTAAGCATTTTTCCTGGTCCCAGTGGCAGCGCCAAGCACCTGCTGGGTGCTGTCATCTGGAGGGGAAAGATAAGTTACAGAGCCCCCTCTTTCCCCCCCCCCCCTTTAAACTAATCTCCCCCCCCTCCCGATGGGAAACCTATTTTTCCCACCCCACCTCTCAGCTGCTCCTTGCTGGCTTCCCTGCACCTCCTTTGCTGGGGAAACCGGGTGCAGGGAAGCCAGTATGGATGGCTTGGGGCCAGCCCACAGCAGCTGAGAGGTGCTGGCCCCAAGCCAGCACCTCTCAGCTGTGAAGGGGAAAAAAGATGTGATATTTATACATTTTCCCCACTCCCAATGACAGTGCTAAGCGCCCACTCAGCATTGTCATCAGGAGGGGGGAAGATTAGTTTTAAAGAGCCCCCTCTTCCCCCTCCTCATGGTGTGGGGTGGATAATGTGGCTCTTTAGACTAATCTTCCCCCGTCCCGATGACAGCTCAGCAGGATCCCACTGAAAATGGCCCAGTCGGCCGTGCGGAGCATTTTCAGGGCGGTGAGAGGGGGCTCCGATCCAGCCTCCGCCTGAGGAGACCGGATCTCAGCCCCTTCGTTCCCGACTCCCCCATGGAGCCTGACAGCCCTGCGCCAGCGGGCTGTCAAGTTCCATGGTGGAGAAGGGCGGTGAGAGGGGCTGGGATCCAGTCTCTGTGCGCAGAGACCAGATCTCAGCTCCTTCTCGACTCCACCCCCGAAGCCGGAAGCCGAAAGACTGGACCAGGAAGGCCAGCAGCAGCACCGGCAGCAGGTAGGAGCGGAGGACTTATCGGGCGGCCAGGCCAGTAACGGAAATGAACAAAACCAAGAAAATTTTCTTGGTTCTGTTCTGTTTGAGCCTGGCCCGTCCAAATGGCTATTATTCGTACCTTTACGTAACGGTAATGGTAACAGATAACGGTAACGACAAATTGGTCGTTTCGTGCCCATCTCTAGTATTTATTACCAAATGCAACTTACCCCAAGTAACTATATTCCTTGTTACTTCTTCCAAGCTCTGATGAAGCCATGCCTCTCTGGGGGAAAGCAGTGGTGTGTGTGTGTGTATGTCTCTGTGTGTTCTCCCTGAATTCAATGCTACAGTCAAAATACTGATACTGTACCAGTAATTAAAGGTATTGCAGAATTCATTTAATCTGATTTTAAAAAAATAGCAGTACTAATACTGCTACTCTAGCACATGTCAGAAATATCTGAATGTGAGTAAGACCGGACTCTGTGAAATTAATGCTGACTTACTAGCTCTTACTCTTGAATATTGCTGTCTATGGAAAAGAAATGAGTGGACTGAAGGAAGTCATAAATCATGTGTGTGCAATTTTCCTCTTGAATTCCTTTGTAATTAGGAATTTGCCACTTTATGCTATGATAGGCACAAATGACTTGTCTTCCAACTCCCTCGTAAAACCTGTCTAGGAAAAATTAGACTTTGATTAATCAGTTGGTAGTCATTTAATAGAGCTGCCTAGATGCCCTAAGCACATCCGATCTTGTCTGATTTTGGAAGCTAAGCAGGGTCGGCCCTGGTTAGTACTTGGATGGGAGACCACCAGGGAATACCAGGTGCTTTTTTAGGCGCCTGGAGTAGGAACTAGCAAACCACTCCAGTATTCCTGCCAAGAAAACTCCATGGTCATGGAGTCACAAAGAGTCAGTCACAACTGTAACGACACAACACACAGGCATTTAATATGTACTAAGCAATTGGCATTGATTTCATGATTATAGGAAGACTTTCCTTAACTACATATAAATTACTTATTTACAATATATTGTAATATTCTACTTTAATATTTAATATTCATATTCTGCAGAGAGCGGCTGTGTTACTCTGATGGTATACTATGTCTACAAATATTTTGATGACTTAAGAAAAATGCGTTTAACAAAAGACAGTTCTCATTAATCCCTTAATGTACACGTGTCTCTCTAGTGTGACTTCCTCTTACTTTTAATGATTGCCTCTAGGATGAGATCTATCTATCAGGTCAGAAAGTCTCATTCCTGAACAATTTTCCAAGAGCCTTAGGGATCTCTTGCAATTATCAAAGCTAGCATTTATCTCAAAAAGGGGATTAGTTCAAGACAGAAATCAGATAACCATTTACAATCATATCAAAATTCATCTTGTTAGCAATGTCCAGTGTTGCAATGATTTCAGGCAACATCAGCTTGCCTTTATTTATCTACATTGCTTCTATGTTCCATATGCACAAAATTATTTCAAAGTTGAGAACATTCAGAAGTTTTGAAAAACAGGAGGCACATACTTTAAAAGATATGAAGAGTAAACTTAAGTTGCAGAGAAATACTCTACTGAAGTCAAAATTCAAAATACCAGAGCATAAAAGTTACAGCAAAATACAAAAAAGAATTTTTACATTACATTCTAAAACTAGAGGTTATAGCCAAAAAAAAAATCACAATCATTTTTTCCCATGTCAATCTTTGGTGCAATATTCTACCCTGATGCAGACCACAATGGTGCACTGTACATTTCTACTCGAGGACCTGCACTATTTTGTTATTTCCATGGCGTTTCAATACAAATTTTAAAAACTGGATAGCGTTTTATGCCTGTAACGCCGTGAGTTTACTTATTTATCGAGAGTTTATTTTTGGTCCGAGTTCTGGCCCTGAAACTTTGCCGATGCCTGTCGCCCCTATCGCATCTCTCTATTCGACAGAGGGATAACGAAACACACCCAGCCAGGTCCGTTTCCCCGACTTGACCAAAAGCCCAGCCACGAACGAAGGACGGTGGGCGCTTGGCTTCCCTGACACGTGGCCACAATCTCGCCTCCCCTTCTCAGGGGAAGCAGGACGGAGGGCTCGCTTCTCCCCGCTTCACAGGGGATGGGGGGGCGCTGCAAACGAAGGCGGGCGGCGCCTGAATCTTCACCCCCACCCCCGCGCCCGCCCCAACACTTCAGCCTGGTCGGACCGGGGAGGGTCGTGCCGAGGCGAGGAGGCTGCGGGAGCCAGACCCGCGCGTTTCTGCTCCGCGCATGCGCAGCTCGACGAGGCGTTTGTTTAGCGCGGTGGGGGGGGGGGGGGAAGGAAGCTCTCGGAAGGAGGAACTTGGGCGCCGGTGGAGGCTCGGAAAAAGGAGTGGAAGGGGATGCCCAAGTAAGTCGCAGCCATTCTCCGGGTGGGAGAGGCAAAATAACAAACTGGGTAGAGGGGGGGGTTACTTTTGGGCGGGTAGACTTTAGTTTTCCTAAAGATGGTAAAACACGTGTCTGAAGGGGCGGTCCCCTTCTGACGTGCGGCTGGCTGGGCGATTAAGGGTCGGGTTGCTCCTGCGGCCGCTGGGCTAGAAGGTTTTTTTCTGCTGCTTGCAGCAGGCGCGACGCTCGCAGCAGGGTTTCCCGTCAAGTAAGCGACGAATTGCATCCTTGCTTCTTGTCTAAGGAGATGGTCTCGGGTTGCCCGCCTTTCTGGAGCGAAGGGTTTTCTGGAGCGAAGAAGTTCAGTTGAGAGAAGTTCAGTCCGGCCAACCTGGAGAGAAGAGGAGCCCGAGCCCGCGCGGGTGGTTGGTTTCAGTTGGAATCAGGCCAGGGGAAGAGGGGAGGAAGAGTCGGGAGCAGGGAGAAAAGTTGGGTGGGGTTCCCCCCCCCCCCGGAGAACGTGTAATGCAAGCTCATATTCTTGGACTGGTGTGGTCTTGTGTAGTGGATAGGATGTTGGATTTTGACACAGGCGACCTTGGTTCAAGGTTCCTCTAGCCCAGTGTTTCTCAACCTGTGGGTCCCCAGATGTTCCTGGACTGCAACTCCCAGAAACCCCTTCCAGCCCAGCGAGTGGTGGAGGCTTCTGGGAGTTGTAGTCCAGGAACATCTGGGGACCCACAGGTTGAGAACCACCACTCTAGCCCATGTAAACTCACTGGTGGGGCAGGTAGCAATGGCTCGCCTCTCTTTGCACTTACCTGTTAGGTCCTGGTAAAAGAGGGATTCATAAAACCAAGAATGGATCCTTATGATTTTATCTGATTTTTTTTTTCATGGAATACTTGTCAATTCACTGTCACATCATACATCTCATCTATGTTTACAGATTACACCATGGAAATCATTGAATCTTAGGAGCATGGCTTTGCGGTGGTGCAAAAAATAAAATGGCTCAGAGGCGAACATCCACATCATTTCATATGTTTTTTAAATGAAATCCTCTCTAAACCACACCCACTGCCATTTCATAGTGCTCATGTAGTGCTCATAGACCACTACACAGAAATCATGGGGCTTTAGGCACATGAGTTTGCAGTGGCACATAAACAGCAGTCCAGTGCATAGATCTTCTTGGATCTGCATGAATTTTATATAGTCTAGGATAACAGGAAGAAAATCCGCTCCCACATCATGGGTCATATTATTCATGCCCACTGTGTCTCCTCTTCCTTTGCTCAGTATTATCATAAAGAAATATTTTTGATTGCCTTATTTTGATTTTTTGGGGGGCCAAACCATATTAATTTCAATTTAATACAAGGAGTGTATTAGATTTACAGTTTCCTAAAATTTATCTTCAGATTATGCCCAAACTACCCCAAATGGCTGGTTGGATAGTTCAGTGGTTTCGGTAACTGGCCATGGAGCCAGAGGTGGGGAGTTCAATCCCCCACTGGGCTTCCTGGGATAAGAACCTATGACAGTCCCCTGGATCCTTGAGGATACAACATGTGGCACTTCGCTTTGCAGCATACCTATGCTGTGCAGGCAGAGATGCTTGATTTTTATGCTGCTGTCTCTTAAGTCAAGTGGCTTTTGGAGCCATGTGAATTTCACATGTGTAGAACCATCAAATGTTTGATCCTATTTGTGCCCAAACACTGGCCCATGCTATCAGAGCAGAAAAATATAGATCCAAGTTACAGACTGTTACAGATGTACATAAGAGCTTTCCCCCCACTTCTCTAGTATCTTCAGTCCAAACAACAAATACTGTACTGTAACTTGAAACTCTTCACCCAGGGGAACACCATAGCACAAACATTAGTTACAAGGCACAGTTTTCATAGATTTGCTTTTTATTTTCTTCTGTCTTGGTTATCTTAAGTCCAAACTATTTTAAGTCGCAGAACATGCAGGTTCACGAACCCCCTTTAAACAGCTATGTTGGAGGCAACATAAATATCTGGTTTGCTTCTGTCCCACTGCCATGAAACCTTGGTTATAGCAAGGAGTACAAGAAACTTTTCCACACAGAGTTTCTCTTGTGGATATGGTTTAAGTTAAAAGATACACACAGAACATGTGTAACCTTGCATTTCTGGTAATGGATAATTGTAGAGGATGATGTGTAGCCATGATATTACCTCTATGTAAACGTTTTCACAATGCTTTGTTTTGTGTTTTACATATTTCTGCCTTTACACCAAAAAGATTCACAAGATAGCTCACAGAAGTATGTGTGTATGAGAATGAGGCTATTGCTTCCATATGAGATTGAACCTCGTGTCATTTTTTCATTAGTTTGTCACATTATTTGACCCTCGTGGCTCAGTGGTTAAATTGCTGTACTGCAGCTAAAATTGTGCTCACGACCTGGAGTTCATGGTTGACTCAACCTTCCATCCTTCTGAGGTTGGTAAAATGAGTACTCCATTTGCTAGTGGGGGCAATGTATAGCCTGTATTAATATATTGTAAACTACCCAGAGAGTGCTTTAATTGCTATAGGGCAGTATATAAGCAGACCAGGTGGCTTTATTTGAGTATGATTTCTGCATTTAGTACCCAAAGCTACTTTCTTAAGTGCTGGTGACTACTGCTTCAGACAAGATCAGATTAATGTGGGAGCATGTTCTCCAATGTACCCCCACTTCTTTTCCAAAAGAAAATGAGTTGTAGATATATGGTAACAGCAAAAAGTTTTGCTGCTGTTCTGTTGCTGTTCAGTCGTTCAGTGGTGTCCGACTGTTCGTGATCCCATGGACCAGAGCTCGCCAGGCCTTCCTGTCTTCCACTGCCTCCTCATTCTCTGTCGTCCTCTTTTCCTTTTGCCTTCAGTCTTTCCCAACATCAGGGACTTTTCCAAGGAGTCCTCTCTCCTCATGAGGTGGCCAAAGTACTGGAGCCTCAGCTTCAAAATCTGTCCTTCCAGTGAACATTCGGGGTTGATTTTTTTCAGGATGGATAGGTTTGATCTCCTTGCAGTCCAGGGGACTCTCAAGACTCTCCTCCAGCACCACAGCTCAAAAGCATCAATTCTGCGGCGATCAGCCTTCTTTATAGTCCAGCTCTCACTTCCATACATCACTACTGAAAAAACCATAGCTTTGACTATCCTGACCTTAGTTGGCAAAGTGACTGTATTCAGTCATCTTCTCTTTCTTTAGTCTTGGCCACCCGGAAATGAATTACAGAGAGCCAAGTATTTTTAATAGTCCTTAAATCTTGACATATCAGCCTGTTTTCATAGTGGAGGCTACCTGCCTTTATTGGTGGAATCCAGGCAAAGTTAAATACCTTTGTGTTCAGTTCACTTCAGTAGAGTTTGTTGAGCACACATTCAAATCAGTTGCCTTTTAGTGAAAGAGAACATTAGAACACAACTACAGTATAATTGGATTAGGCCAGGGCTGTCCATCAGCATTGTTGTTGTGTTGTCTGACAGATGTAGGTTTTTCTGTGCTTGGGAAGAGAGATAGAAGACAGTGTATCTTGCCTTCAGCAAGGCTTTTGACAAAGTGCCTTATGATATTCTGATTTACAAGCAAACTAGGTATGGGCTGGATAAGAACAACTGTCAGGTGGATGCACAGTTTCTTACAGAATCATACTCAGAGTGTGACACAATTAATGGGTCTTTCTCAAACTGGGAGGAGGTAGATCAAGGAGTTCACGGAATGCTGATTAAATTTGCAGATTACAGAACATTTGATAGCGTAGCTAACACTCTGGAAGACAGAAACAAAATTAAAATGAATCTAGATAGGCTTGAATACTGAAATAAATGCATAGTACATAGTACATGGGAAAAAGAAAGACAGAAGATGGGGAATATGTGGCTTAGCATTGATACAAGCAGGAAGGATCTTGGAATCGTCATAGATGACAAGCCTAATATGAGCCAAAATGTGCGAGGTTGTTTAAAAAAAAAAGAAGTAAATGCTGTTTTAGGATACATTAATAGAATAGACATCAAATCCTGTGAGGCACAAGTTCCGCTCGATTTGGCACTGATTAGGCCTCAATCTTGAGTTCTGGACATTGCACTCCAAGAAGGATGTTTACATACTGACGACAGGGCGACAAGAATGATCAGGGGACTAGGAATTAAACCCTGTGAAGAACGACTGAAAGAGCTGGGCGTGTTTAGCCTAGAAAAGAGAAGACTGAGGGGAGATATGATAGCACTTTTCAAATACAGTACTTGAAAGACTGTCATGTAGAGGAGGGACCGGATCTGTTCTCAATTATCCCTGAGCGCAGGATGTGCAACAAGTTACAGGAAGCCAGATTTAGGTTGAATATCAGGAAAACATACTGCAATGGAACCAATTACTGCATTTCGAGAGGTGGCAGCGAGTGCTCCAACACTGGAGGCATTCAAGAGAAATATAGACAACTTCTTGGCTGATAACCTATGATTTGTATTCCTGCCTTGATCAGGGCGCTGGACTCAATGGCCTTATAAGCACTTTAGTATTCTGTGATTCTAAGAAGGGAAACAGTTTGTACCCAATTTCTTTTGATTCAGATCTGTTTTAAGATTTGAGCTTGTTTTATGTTGATACTACCTTTGCATATGGGATCAATGTACATTCGAAATACAGTGGTACCTTGTATAAAGGAATTAATTCGTTCCAAATGAAATTATGTTTAGCAAAATTTCCTTTATACAAATTCCCATAGGAATACATTGAAAATGGATTAATCCCATTTTTATGTTGTACAGATTCTCCCTATAGGCGATTATGTTAAGCATATTTCCCCTATCTCTGGAATTTTTTATGCTGTACAGATGTTATGTTATACAAGCTGTTTGTTATACAGGGGTCCACTGTATAGTTGAAATAATAAATACTCTGCCTTCATGCTTGGGGCTGCTAGTCCCCAAGAGTGTTCTCCCTTGTCTGCCTCGGGATAACATTCTCTGTTGGGTGTTGATCATGCTGAAACCAAACAGTGTTTCTTTTTCTGTATTTTCAGTACATTCTCAGACCATGTCGGCTCAAGAACATCTGATGAACTCCTTGAAGAAGGAAGTGCGGTCAATTCTGATAGCAGCAAAGGAAGGCCTCACTCCTTCTAATTTAGAACAAGAATTCAAGTCTATGATAGGGGAACAACTTCCATTTCGTGCGCTGGGTTACCACTCTGTCATGGAACTGGTACAGGATATGCCTGACGTGGTTAATATATGCGCTCAGGGAAATGGCATTGTCATTCTCAAAGGTGGGTGCAAGAAACTAGTCTGGTGAGAACAGGGAAGTGTATGAAAAGTGATGTTTTTAGGGTAGGATTTAAGATAGATGTTGCATTTTTATGCTTTATATAAAACCAGAGGCATTATGTGTGCCTGCTAATGGGACCTAGCATCCCAGGAAGGAGCAAAGCAGTTTTTCTAACAAAATGGATGCTCCCTTTGTACTTCTATTAATTAATTAATTAATTTAAAACATCTGTATCCTCCTTCTAATCGAGAAATACCACTGATGAGTCATAAAGAACAGCCATATTACTTTCCAGTATACAATCTGAAATACACAACCCAATTCTGAGAAGGGCTCCATATAAATTAATTAATTAATAAATATAAAGAAATAAAAGACAACACTGAAAGCATTTGGGAGGAGGGAGATACAAATGAACCAGAGAGACTCAGGGATCAATTATTGAGTTGGATCAACATGGAGGGATGGTACATGTGAGGAAATGAAAGGTATGGGATTCTTTTTCATACGCTTTCAGTTCTGCTAGAGGGTAATAGGGGTGTGTGTTTCAAGAACTCTGCTAGGTATTTGTACTAATATTACAATAGCTGGTTTTATATCTTCAGCAGTAGCATCCATAGGAGGCTGTCAAGAAGAAAAAGGTGACTCGTGGAAGAAACAGTTTCCAACATGACCCAGTGGGATTCTTTCTTTTAGCTATTCCAGATGAGTCCACCAAGGGGATCGCAAGCTTGGTTGCGAAACAGAAGAGTCGTCCGAAGCCTCCCAGATATAGGCTGAACTTCTCTCTGCTTTCCACATCTTGCTCTGGATTGCCTCGACGCTCCCAAATTTCTTCGAGATTACCGTGGCGGGGCCGAGTTCCTCCCACTTTACCAGCAGGCGTAAGAAGCGAGCTGAAGGAGTTGCTAGGATTTTCCCCTGTCTTGCTATCAGATTTTGATAAAGCCTTTGTTCGGCGCTTTGGACGGCCATTTGACTTTACGCGTTATGGGTTCTTCTCTATGTTTGAGGTGTTGAATGCTGCTTCGGATATCATCACAGTTGTGCAAACAAGGGCAGGTTCCATGTTGACGTTAAAAAAAAGTCCTCCTCCTAAGAAAAAGCCAGGTAAACTACCAACGTGTAAGACAGCAGATGCTTATGTTTTGCTCGGGCATGTGTTGTCTAGGGGAAGGGGGAATGTGTATTTGTGCTTTGTACCAACTTTTGATTTATGTACTAATAATACTATATAGAGGAGTCGTCTACCTGGTAAGAGCCCTTTCTATTTTATTTTAATTAAAGCCACAAACCCTGGGCATTCTACGGCTACAATCCTTTTCCATAAAATAGTAAGTTGTATTCTAGTAGGCCCAGTGAATCAGTGAGAATCTGGTGAGTAAACTCAATAAGTTCTGTTAATTTAAAACAGGCTGTTCAGTTTCACATAGCAAGTTACAATTAGCATCAATTGAGCTTATGATGAGTTGAATCACCATCTGCTTAGCTTCAGTTGAAATCAGTTCTTGCAATAGCTGATTGCCAACAAGATGAAGCAAAGTAGACATACTTGTTTTGAAACAGTCTTTAGTGATATAGTAATCCTCCACCTATCGTGTGGGTTAGGGACCCAACCAGACCCACAATAATGGAAATTCCATGATATGTGTATGCTGGGTCAGGTCAGGACTTGGGGGGGAGCTATCTGGGGCATTCCTGCACTTACCCCAGGACTGGCGTTGCCCTGAACAGGCCTCCAACAGACTTCCTGGCCCTTTCTGAAGCCTCAGAAGTGGTCTCCAGCAATCTGGAAGTGACTTCCGGTTCACCGGAAACCACTTCTGGAGCCTCCAGCAGGGCCGAGAAGTCCATCAGAGGCCCATTCAGGGCAGCGCCAGGCCTGGGGTAAGTGCAGGAGGCCCCAGATAGGCCTAGCCCTATGCCTTTCATATACTGTGGCCCCGCGATATACTGGGACCACAGTATATGAACCGCAAAATGGTGGGGACCACTGTATTCTTTATGTTACAAAGCTTTTTGCACTTCATTACAGCTTAATGCTATTGTTGTGGACAAGAGTGTACATGTACGTTCTAAACAGATAATTTATATAGATTTTGTATGTATTTTTCTCAAGTCTTAGTATATAGCAAAAATCTAGAAAGGGACTGGGGATGGGGCAGGGCTGCAGGGTCAAATATGGAGTGCAGTCCTGGGAATTCTTAACTTAGAGTGCATTCCACTGAATTCTTAGGATTTGCATATGAGTACACATAGGATTACTCTGCAGACTTGTTAAAGGCAGTATTGGGAATCTGCTCAAATATTATATAAATTTCTCAGTGTGTATTTTTTCAGTGGAACGGGGTGAAATTATGCCGAAAATAGGGTTTAAAGTGAATCTTACAGAAAGTAGCTTTCTTTTTTCATTAATGGGATACTTTCCCAAAGGCAGATCATTGTCCTAAGCCCCACATATTTTAGTAGATGAGAGGATCATATTTCAGTATATCACAAAAGTGAGAGCACTCTCTCGCATTTCATAAATATTTTAGTATATCTTTTCATGTGACAACACTGAAGAAATGACACTTGGCTACAATGCAAAGCAGTAAGTATACATCTTGTATAACAGTGTAAATGTGCTGTCCCCTCAAACTAATGCAACACACAGCCATTCATGTCTAAATCGCTGGCAGCAAAAGTAAGTACACCCCTAAGTGCCAATGTCCAAATTGGGCTCAAGTAGCCGTTTTCCCTCCCTGGAGTCATGAGACCCATTAGTGTCACAAGGTCTCAGGTGTGAAGGGGGAGCAGGTGTTATCGCTTTCACTCTTACATTTGGTGTTATCTCTCTCGCTCTCTCATACTAGTCACTTGAAGTTCCACAAGGCACCTCATGGTAATGAACTATCTGAGAATCTGAAAAAACTAATTGTCGCTCTATAAAAGAAGGCCTAGAGCCTATAAGCAGATTGCCAATACCCTGAAGCTGAGCTGCAGCACAGTGGCCAAAACCAGTTTAACCGGAGAGGTTCCACTAGCTATGGTCGACCAAAGAAGTTGAGTGCCCGTGCTCAGCGTCATATCCAGAGGTTGGCTTTGGGAAACAGACATGTGAGTGCTGTCAGCATTGCTGCAGAGGTTGAAGGGTTGGGGGGTTCAGCCTGTCAGTACTCAAAACATATGCCACACACTGCATTGTTGTCCCAGAAGGAAGCCTATTCTAAAGATGATGCACAAGAAAGCCCGCATACGGTTTGCTGCAGACAAGCAGACTAAGGACATGGATTTCTGGAACCATGTCCTGTGGTCCGATGAGACGAAGATAAACTTATTTGGTTCTGACGATGTCAAGCATGTGTGGCAGCATCCAGGTGAGGAGTAGAAAGACATGGGGGTCATGCCTACAGTCAAGCATGGTGGTGGGAGTGTCATGGTGTGGGGCTGCATGGGTGCTGCCAGCACTGGGGAGCTACAGCTCCTTGAGGCAACCATGAATGCCAACATGTACTGTGACATACTGAAGCAGAGCATGATCCCCTCCCTTTGGACACTGGGCTGCAGGGCAGAATACCATCATGATAATGACCGCAACCACACCTCCAAACTGACCCCTGCCTTGCTAAAGAAGCTGCTAAAGAAGGTGAGGGTAAAGGTGAAGGGCTGGTCAAGCATGTCTGCATACCTAAACCCTATTGAACATCTGTGGGGCATCCTGAAATAGAAGGTGGAGGTGTGCAAGGTCTCTGACATCTACCAGCTCAGTGATGTCATCATGGAGGAGCGGAAGAGGACTCCAGTGACAACCTGTGAAGCTCTGGTGAACTCTATATCCAAGAGGGCTAAGGCAGTGCTGGAAAATAATGGTGGCCACACAAAATATTGACACTTGGTGCCCAATTTGGACATTGTCACTTAAGAGTGTACAGTACTCATTTTTATTGCCAGCAGTTTAGACATTAATGGCTGTGTGTTGCGTTATTTTGAGGAGACAGCACATTTACACTGTTATACACACTATATTCACTGCTTTACATTGTAGCCAAGTGTCATTTCTTCAGTGTTGTCACATAAGAAGATATACTAAAATATTTACGAAATATGAGAGGGTGTACTCACTTTTGTGATATACTGTATATGTCCTGTTCAAGCATATAAGTAATAAAATGAAACCCCTGGCTTTATGATTTGTTGTTGGCTTAAACTGAGTATTGCTACTGATAAGAACGTGCATAGAAATGAGTGTGATTCTTCAAGTGTTGCCTGCCTAGTTAAAATAGAAGGGTGTCAGGTGAGATAGATCATGACTGAAATTCTTCCTTTGGCTTTGCTAAGGTAATGTTGTAGCTCAGCCAGATAAACAGAAACAGACTGTGCCTGCTGCCATGCCAGCATCTGCAGTGAAGACAGCTTCTCCAGCATCTGTCCTGCCTATGGAGAATCAGCCTGTGGTGTCAAAACAGGAATCTGCACCTTCACTTGTACAATCGAAAGTGGAAACTGTTGAGAGAATGAAGCAAGTAGGTAGCAGAAATGTTATGCTTGGGATATGACCGCTTGGTTACAGATAGAAATCCAGGAGACACTTCCAGGCACTTGGAGTTCTGTTTTTTTTTTTTTTTTTTTTTTGTCCTTTGGTTGCCTCAATGGTCTTTGGAGGATCTCTGGGGGCTGAAAACACTCCAACTTGTAAAAGTGTCATTACCTATCCAAGAACGAGACAAGGTGTACCTTTCTGGGAAGGTCTTGTGGTTGCTAACAGGAACTTTGAAATTAAATGGGGCTCTTAGCACTAGTAGAGTGCCTTTATGATCATGGCATCTCCCCTGTGATGAAAGTACTTTTTTGATTTTCTTTTTCTTCTCTAGCTTTTTTCATCTGCATAATGAGTTCAGAGCAAATACAAGAACGCTTTAAACAATGTGTTACACACTATAATCAGGAGGTGCTTAAATAGATAGGCGGTTGGCACTAGTTAATGTAAGTAGATTCAAGAGGATTTTTTAAAACAAAGAGATATATAAATGTAATAAATAACTTCATTTTAAAGGCACGCTCTGATTTTTTTTTAAATCTTCCCTGTCTAGTTGTATCACTCTTAAACAACATAAAAGTTGCACTTAGAAAAATGACCCTTATGATTTTGTGGAAGGGTAACTCTATGGTTTATAGCAAAAGAGAAATTCTAGTTAATAGCACGAGCAGCCACCTATTTAGAAGGAGTGTTGGAATACTAGTGTCTCCTGCAATTGTATCTGTACAAAAATGCACTGAAAAATCAGTGAAAATTTAGTTCCCTGCTTTATCAGAGCAAGAGAATCTGTACTGAAATTAAACAAATTGAGGAGCCGTATAGCCATTACAAAAACCAAACACAAAAGTAGAACAGGTGATACCTTTAGGCTACTAGAAAAATAACAAAAAAGTTCCTAATATTTTGAGGTCAAAAACCCTCTTCTTTAGCTCTGTACCAACAGGTTAAAACATGGCAAAAAATGGAGTTGCCAGGAGTTATTTCTTAGATGTAAAGTCATTGGTAAGATGGAAAATATGCCAGGTAGTTTCTTAGTTGAGGCCCGAAGCTTATATGAGCCTCTGAAGTAAAGGATGGTGTTTTTATTGTCCAGCTCCTTCACATAACATTACTAAAATTGCTATCTTAATAATGAGTTTATTGTTCATATACTATTACAACTTCAGAGCAAGCCTCTTTAAAGTTACGGAGCTTATTTCTGTACAACTCCAGTGTTCTTTTAAAAATATAATATATGATTAAATTTATATTGTGCACTAAATTGGGGATCTATACATCTGCAGGGAATTCTTTGTTTCCAGGAGCATCTAGGTGGCATTAGTTACTTGAAGACAAATCCTGTGAGGTTTGTCAAAATGTTTTGTGTTAACCTTCCTTGTGCAAGAAGACCCTCTGTGGCCAAAGCAAAATATGATTGGAAATTGAGATATGGTTGAATTAATAGTCTGCAGCATTTGTAACTAGTATAAGAACATAAGGGCTCAGTTCTTCTTATTGATGAATCCAGGGAGTGTGATTTCATCCCTGTCCATGTCTTTTGGAATATTTATATAGCCTCTATTCTGGATCTTACTAGTTTCCCATTCTATAGAGCAGTGGTTCCCAGCCTTGGGTAATACAGGCATTCCTTAGAAGTTGACTCATGGTAACTGGACTTCTTTTCTTGTGAGATTGAAATGCTTCACTGCTCATCCAAGTATCTGTCAGTTGAAGGAAAGTTGTTTCAAGGCCTCCTTGATTTTATGCCGCCCTGGTCTGAACAGGCTCATGAGTTGGAGAGTGGTCTGAATGGGCTTCTAGGCAAGTGTGAGGCTGAATGTGGACAAGTGACTGAGGACAAAGATCTGGTAGCCATGGTACATGGGATGAGTGCGAGTGACATAGGTGATCAAGAGAAGAAAGATGTGCGGAGCAGCGGTTATAAGGAAGCGTGTGCAGTAGAGCGTTTCGTAGCAACAGATGAGGGAGGACTGAGAGAAAAGATGGGAAGTATAAAAGGGAGATAACGGGTAGAAAACAAGCGTTTGGGATGCAGGTGAATCTGAGGGAAGAGAGGAAACCAGATCCCACTGAGTGGAGCGTTTACATATTCCTGAAAGATCAAGTATTATGGCCACGGGAAGTCAAGGAACTCTATTGCGAAACAGCATGGGCTTGTCACCCATGTTGTGGGACTTTGTGTTGAGGGTGAGGCCCACCGACTTGGAGTGGTTCGAGAAACCACAGCATGCAATGACCTGAATAAGCTTGTTAGGTGGACAGTGGCCTGAAGAGACTCGTTAGGTGGACAGTGGCCTGAATAGGCTCATAAAATGCACAATGGCTTGGGGTGTGCGGAAGTCCCACCTTTCATCAATCCTCAGACAAATCAGAACCACTTGACACCTCCACCAGGAAGGCCACAACTAACAACCCATACTTAATGGGTGTTGGGAAGGATCAAATAAGAGGGAGTTCCGCACACTCCAGGCCATTGTGCATCTTATGAGCCTGTTCAGGCCAGAATGGCATGAAACCAAGGTAAACTATAAATTGGAGGCCTTGAAACAACTTTCCTTCAACTGGCGAGTGGCGAAGCTACTTGGATGAGTAGTTAAACATTTCAGTCTCACAAGAAGTCGAGTTGCCATGACTCAGCTAACCCTAACCCTAACCTCACCTGGATGACTGAGAATCTTCACAGACATATATACAGGCATTCTTGGGCTGCAGTTCCTAGAAGCCATCACCACTAGCTATGCTGGCCAGGATTTCAGAGAGTTGCAGTCCAAGAACATCTAAGTTACTCATGGATGTTAACCACTTCTATACAGTGTGCAGATGTGATCCTTATCGGGTAGACTGTGGGATCAAGCTTTGAATTAAGAGTGTGGTTTGTGTGAGGCTCAGTAGGAATGGCCAAAAGGCATTCTGTGTGCCTGTTTCTACACATACCTATCAAACTGTTTTTCAAAAATGGAACTTTTCCTCCAATAATGTATGTTCCAGTTACGTCCCAACACAGACATTGAGAAAAGGAAAGAACAGCTGTTTTTGTTTTGTTTTGTTCTGACAGTGATGTACCTATTGGCGTTTGACCTAACAGTTATTGAAGAGAACACTGGGTTTGATGGATTCTTGCTGTTGCTACCCTAGATTTTTGATAGGCATGTAAACTGTCTAAAATGACATGGGTTGGAATCCTGTGGCATAGTTATGCATGTGGCACAACTTTTGGAAATAAATTGCCTTAAATTAAGAAATCTCCATAGTCATAATCAGTTATATACAGAGTCACACAGCTTGGTTTGTAATCGAGACTTTGTAACTTAACAGCAATACATGTCTGAAAATTGCCCATTTGTGTACATTTGCAACAGGATTTCAGCCACTATATTGCTACAGTTAATACATTATTTCTTGTTTATGAACTTGCTTTATAATTAGGCTTCTGGCCAGATGCATTAATAATTGCTTAAGTTTTTTGACATGGCAGGTGTTCAAAACTGAATGCTGGTTTTCATATACTGACATATGAGGTTAGTTCCACCTTCATGGTCTTTCAGTCGGCACTAACATCCTGGTTCAGACTGGCTTTTGGTTTTTGTTTCTGAGCTAAGTTTTAGGGTGATTAGTGTGGCACTTTCCTTGTTGGCTTTTCAAATTTCTTCTGTCTTTAATGCCACATTTAACGTATATTTATTTTTAGCTGTACTTTTATTTTATTAGCATCTTAATTGTTAGTTTTGTTGAGCAGTAATTTTAATGGGGGGTTTGGTCTATAAATTTCAGAAACAAAGTAATAAATGTATATTTTCCCCACGCGCTTTGCCTGTCTGTGAATTTCCTCCCTCAAAGCTAGAGAAAGATTTGAAAGTGGTACTTGCTCAGAAAGGACCTGGAGGGACCGTCAGCTTAGACCTTAAAGAAAAAATCAGAATGGTAAGTATTTGGATGAAAGAGGTTTATTTTAACTTTTAAAGATGAAGAGAGTTGGTTCAGACAAGACCATGTTTAGCTGCTGTGCGCAAGAGCCTGGAAGAGCCTTATATTCCTGTCATGCTAAGCTAGGGTTTTATTGGCACTATTGTGATATATACGCTTGCCTGAAATTTAGAATTTGAAATTAAGAAAGAATGCCTGCCTGAATTTAATTTAAGATACAGCATTTGTCCCCTTCTACTTGAACCATAAAGTTATGTTCTAGACAACCTGCAAGTTCTCTGTAAAGGCGATCTTAATGGAATTATAGATAACCAATGACACAGTATACAAGCTCAAATAGAGAACTAGAAATCTTTTTGTTAGCTGGTGAGATGTATTGGTTGTGGCTTGACTGCATTTTGGAAACTGCTTTTTAATTCCAGCGTTTATTTCATTGACAAAATTCTTCATTGGCTATTTGGAATGATATTTTTCTACAGATCAAAATAAATTATATCTTCCTCTTTTTCCTTAATTCAGATTTTAGCACAACACCCAAAAGGCCTGCTTGCTTCAAAACTTCCTAGTGAATTTGAGGTATGGATTCTCCCTTAGGTAATAGCCTTACACAAGCATGTACTTGCTTTTTTTTGTTCTTTAGGGCTGGAATGCTTGTCCTGAAGCCAGTATTGAGCCACAAGTCAGTTCTGTTACGGATGTTATATTAAATCATAGTTTGAATTTCCAGACATGCAGGAAGCAATCTGTACCCTTGCTTTTCTGCATTTTTCTGCCAATTCACTCAAGCTTTTAAAGTTCATTCTGCTACCTTGGTGATCAGCCTTTGGGAGTAGAATGATGATTGCAACTTTAGTTTGTCAGTTCTGGCATTATTCCAAACTGGTTTGTAAACCTGTCTTTTCAGTGTCAGTTTTACTGGCCTATTGTAAATGGATGGCCTGTTAATTGAGAGACATCATGATCTGCTAAATCCTACTTAAACTTTAACTGACTGGTATGTTGTTTGAATGATGCCTGTTTGACAAATTTTCGTCTTTTCATTGTAACATGGGGGAGCAACTTGAGTCCCGTTTAATTTGATCCTGGCTGCAATCCTGTTACGTAGTGTACTAAGCCTCATCTGGAGTCGGCCCATTGGATCAGTGGAATTTACAGAGGAGTTAACTCACTAAATCCCCATTGGTTCAGTGGACATACTCTAGTTACAACTTAGTACACTAAGCAACAGGATTTCAGTCTCTGTTTTGTAGAACTTCCCATTTTCATTTCCCTTGCTTAAGGCTATTTATGAACTGATCAGGATTTCAGTCTCTGTTTTGTAGAACTTCCCATTTTCATTTCCCTTGCTTAAGGCTATGAATTGATCAGGATTTCAGTCTCTGTTTTGTAGAACTTCCCATTTTCATTTCCCTTGCTTAAGGCTATTTATGAACTGATCTGAGCGATAAAAGCCTGTTGATACTGATGCGAGGATGGAAGAGAAGATATCTGCATCACACCAGTGGGCCATGGTGCTTCTTGACACCCCAAAAAGAAAATACCCTAAGATAAATAAATAAATAAATAAATTCCCCACCTGTAGATCTGGGAGAGTCAAATTCAAAGCCAAGGAAAGGCAAAACAGTAGAAAGGCAGAGAAGAATCTAGAACTTGAGGAGGGACATCCTTGAGGAAAGAGAAGGGGGGAAAAGATAAAAAATGGGCAAGAGGGCACAATCCAGGGAGAAGGAGGAGGAGATATGGAAAGAAACAAAAGAAGAACCTCACTGGAAGACATGTCACACAGAGGCAGCAGGAATAGCAATGGTGAAGCTTGAGAGCTGGTTGAAAGGGAGGACCTCTAGACTGGGGAGTTGTCCAGCTGCAGTTACCACACAAAGAGTCTGAATGAGCATGTCAGGTTAAACCCCCTGAGATGTCTTCCTTGTGGGGAGGGAAGGGAAGAGAAGAGAGAGAAGAAAAAAGTGGAGGAACACTCAAGAATGAGGGAAGAGGGAGGCAGGGGGCCCTTTGTCAGCTCAGAGATCCAAGACACCTCCAAGATGATCTTACACCCTCCAGCTCAGGGAGAAGACAAGCCAGAGGGAGAGAGATTGCCATCAAGAGGTGCATGGCCTTGGCCATCAGTCACTCTTGTTGTGGGACTCCTTGTGTGGCATAATATCTCTGGGATGGCTTCCATGCCCTAGATCAGTGATGGCGAACCTTTTAGAGACCGAGTGCCCAAAGTGCAATTCAAAACCCACTAACTTTTTTTCAAAGTGCTAATACAGTAATTTAACCTGTATACAGGTGGCTATGATGGGTGATGTCGGGTGCCCACAGAAAGGGCTCCAAGTGCCACCTTTGGCACCCGTGCCATTGGTTCGCCATCACTGCCCTAGGTGGCCAAGGAATGGCATCACCCAGAGAGCCACAAGAGTGAATTGAACTCTTGGATCACAGAGACTGTTGCTGCACTGATTACATATTGTTACCTATCCTTTCCCAGTTAAACAAATTATGTGTGTTTACTGCATTTCTTTGGAAGAGGCCTTAGTTGGACAGCTGGGGGGTGGCGGGGGAGTCCACAAACACAAAATGAAAAACAAAACTGCTGTGAGAAGAATGTTTATTGGCTGTTTCCTTGGCTCAAGAGCAGAGATGCTTTCTTCTCACAATAGAGATGTTCTTTCAGTAGTTCATCTACCTCAGCTTTATATCTTAGATCTTAGAACTGCAAAGTTGTGAGAGACTTTATGGATCATTGAGTCAGGCCCTTGTCAGGTAGACACAATGGGGAATTGAACCCCCAGCATCTAGCTTGGCTGCCAAGTACCTAAATCACTGAGCAGTCCAGCAGTCCCGTATCTTTTCGACTCCCCCCACCCCACCCTGCCAGTTTCTTTTAGCTCCAATTGATTTTAGTAGGAGTCGAGCTAAATCTGATGGTGATATGTCCCCCCCCCCCCATTATTATGTACCTAACTATTGCAAGAGGACGGCTTTGATTTACAGTATTTTCTTTCAACCTAGGCACATTTCAAAGAACCACTGCCAGTCAGGAAGCTGGGCTTCTTAAACCTGATGGAGCTTGTTGGTGCTCTTGGTGATATTCTCCAGATTGAATGCCAGGAAGGAGAGCAAGACTGGCTCATCTTTGACGTTGATTCACAGTCCTTAGCAGAAGGTAAACTGAGGGCACTGCATGTAGAAATTACTTGAAAAATGCAAGTGACCTTCCCCATGCACATTTTTTTTTTGCATGGTAATAAGTCAGAATTGACTTGATGGCACATGATGATGATGATGATGATGATGATGATGATGATGATGATGATGATGATGATTTGAAATATCTAAATAAGCTTGGTATGTTGAAGTCCTCCTGTTCTGTTTTAACCATTCTCTCTCAGGAAATCAAAAGCCATGCAGTCATCCAGTAAGCGTATCTCCCATCTTTTTTAAAATAAGCAATACATCGTGTGGAAATTTTGCGATGAATATTTATAATTTACTGTTTAATATCTAAAGAGCCCTTCATGCTGATTGTCACAAGTAAGGAGTGATTGAATTAAATTGGTGTCAGTCACAGTTTTGCATCTGAGGAAAAAACCATAAATGAAAACAGGAGTTTTCTTTTAGGACAGTTATAATTTTTTCCATAAATTGATTTCTTCCTGTACTGGAAATGCAATAGACACTGAAGAGTTGTGGGGAGAAGAAAGCTGAACATGAACAAGGTCACCACACTAGTAGCCTTTTTCCCAATTTTTGTAAGTGTTAATGTTAGTATTTTCAAACCTTGAACTATACCATTAGCATACTTGTGCATGTTGAAGACATTTAGCATAGGATTTGTGTCTCCACACCCATGTCTTTCCCTCTGAATTTGGTTCTGTCA
The DNA here is from genome assembly GCA_023846285.1 of Phrynocephalus versicolor. Taxonomy (NCBI): domain Eukaryota; kingdom Metazoa; phylum Chordata; class Lepidosauria; order Squamata; family Agamidae; genus Phrynocephalus; species Phrynocephalus versicolor. The sequence continues at coordinate 1,393,320 of JAHTLZ010000129.1, read as the reverse complement.
TGATCTGCTTTACCCCTGGGCAAGACAGTGGTCGATCTTGGCTCAAAAAGGGAGGTGGGCAGGTTAAGGTCTGGATGTCAAAGAAGGTTGGATATAGCCTTTTTATATTTATTGCTTCTATAGTTTCACCTGTTGAATCCCAAATCTCCATGACACTGACCAGAGGATTATTCCAGTCCTGATCAAATATGGCTGAACAAAATTCTGTCTTTTCCATGTACCTCTTGTATGTGAGCAGGATCCAAGGGACTTTCTGCCAATGTTTGTATTTGCAGATGCATTCCTTATTCACAGATTATCTGTCTGCATGTGTTTTGAAGACAATGGTACATTGATTTTTAATCTTTTTGTCTTTTTCTAACACTTCTTTTGTATTGTTTGCCGAGAGAGAGAGAGAGAGAGAGAGAGAGAGAGAGAGAGAGAGAGAGAGAGAGAGAAGCTGGAATAGCTTCTTGACTTCTCAATTTTTGATCATGTTTTTTTGGTCCTCATTAGAGCCATGCAGTGATGTTCTGTTGAATGGCAGCCCCTGCTTAGCTGCTATTTGCACCTATGGTCCATAACAGGGGGGTAGGGGCAGTTTTTATGCAGTGGGCCTCTGTTTCTGAGTACTGTCTTCTTTTCCTGCAGTTGAATTTGGGGAACCGTTAGTACTGATTTCTAATTTTGCAAATTGTGTGTATCTTCTAACATAAGCACGTGTGTTTCTGCAGATGAGCAAGTAAACGGTAAGATTGCCCACTCTGATAACCCTAAGCTGACCTACTTGGATTTTCCTTTGGAAGACTCTGAGGATCCAGAGACCAAGTTCAGTATAGTGACAAAGATGGTGACACCGGTAGGATGATACTGCCATCATATCCTGGTTGCTGAGTATTTGGGAACTGAGGACTAGCAATAACAGTTAATAATTTTAATTGGATCATGGCGTTCCAAATGTGGCAATATGGAGTGTTCATTTTATTGTCTTTAAATGGATGTTTAAGGCAGAATGGCAAGAAGGGAGACAGCTTTGAGCATGCAATCGGTTTCATTTCCTTGAACAGTGGACTTCTCACCTTCTCCACCCTGATGGCATGGCAGGAATGCCTGAAGCAAATGGTTGGGAGGGACATGGGTTGGTGTGTATTGGTGGAAGAAGAAGAAGAAGGGAGATGCAAAGGCATCTTGGCCAAGGGAGGATGCCTGCAGTTGGCACCTCACTTGGGAAACATCCCCCTCTCCCTCGGCTGCTTTTTCTGCCCTTAGGCTTTCTGTGGCCAGCGTTTTCATGTGGTTGCTTGGACCTCTTCTTCGCTTTGTACTAACAATCTTGTCCTTCAGTTTATTTGTTCTTTATCTTTCATTTCCCCCAGAACTAGGACATAAGGTACACTTTCTATGGACTGTATTTCTAGGGATTTATGTCTGCCCTACAATTGGGTAGCACTTGGTTTCTCCAAATAGTGGGGGAGAGTTGGTTAAAAAAACACACCAAAAGAGCAGGATGTGGCGTTCAAAATGCATGGCTGTTAGAGGAGAAAAGGGCTATTTTGCTGCTGCTGCTGCTGCTGCTGAGGTCAGAAAGGGACAAGGGAAGCTGAGGAGCATTTCTGGGGAAGATACTTCCATCTGCCAGCAAATTCCCGGACCCTGCTTCAGGAAGCAGCCCTCCTCGTTTCCACCTGCCTTCAGCAGCTGACTCTGAAGTTGTGAGAGAAGCCAGAGGCAGCTGGCCGGTCGGCCTTCGGAGGGGAGTGGCTCACCCCTCTTGTTTTCACCTGCCTGCAGCAGCTCTCTGAACGTGTGGCAGGCGTCAGAGGCAGCTAGCTAATGTACCATCAAAGGGGAGGGGATGGGGAGGGACACTTGATCAATGTTAAGCTTGGATACTGTACCACTACCCCCCTCCGGGTAGAGGTGGTGGTGCGATTATGGAGCAGAATGGGTGGATGGTTGTTTTATTTTTGCTTTGTTTTTTTCTTTTCCTTGTCATCAGTTATAGGCGGTAGGAATCCAAAATAGATCTAAGGGAACAGGAAGGGGGGGAGGGCAATGGAGGGGGCAGCCATTGAAACTGTGCTGGGTAGGGGAAGGTATGGCGGTAGGAGTGAGTCTGATCGAACACAGCTTAGAGCCCATTATTGGGCCTATTTCGTGGCAATACGGTTGGCGAAAAGGCAATATTTCACAAACCGTATTGCTTCCTCAGAGTGCCGTCCAGCAGAGCTGTTTCGGGTGGTCCAGGACCTTCTTCAACCTTCAACGGGGGAGGTTCTGGACAACTCATCAGCCTGTTGTGACCAGTTTGCTGTTCACTTTGAGGGGGAAATCGCTCAAATTCGCAGGGAATTGGACTTCACTATTGGTCCAGAATCAAGGGATGTGTCCAGTCTGCCGTGCTTAGGTCCAGTATTATTGGATGAGTTTCACTTATTGGGACCCGAGGATGTGGACAGGGTGCTTGGATCTGTCCGTGCTACCACCATGCCACTCGACCCTTGCCCTTCTTGGCTAATTGAAAGATCTGCCAGGGAGGTTTGCACCTGGGTCCAGGAGGTTGTTAATGCGTCCTTAAGAGAGGGAGTGGTCCCCACCACCTTGAAAGAGGTGGTGATTGGACCACTCCTAAAAAAACCAAACCTGGACCTAGGGCTGGTGGTTAACTACCGACCAGTAGCGAACCTCCCTTATTTGGGCAAGGTGTTGGAGCGGGTGGTGGCCGGACAACTCCAGGCGCTGCTGGATGAAACTGATTTTCTAGATCCATTTCAATCGGGCTTCAGGCCGGACTTTGGTACAGAGACTGCCTTGGTCGCCCTGTATGATGACCTTTACCGGGAGAGAGACAGGGGGAGTGCAACCCTGTTGATACTCCTGGACCTCTCAGCGGCTTTTGACACCATCGACCATGGTGTCCTTTTGGATAGGCTGGCCAGGTTGGGGGTTGGAGGCACTGCTTTGCGGTGGTTCCAATCCTTCCTGGCTGACCATGTCCAGAAGGTGGTGCTGAGGGACAGTTGCTCTGCCCCATGGAGTTTACGTCACGGGGTTCCTCAGGGCTCCATACTGTCTCCCATGCTGTTCAATATCTACATAGAACCGCTGGGAGAGATCATCAGGAGGTTTGGGCTGAGGAGTCAGCAATATGCTGACGATACTCAGCTCTACCTCTCATTCTCCACCAATCCAGGTGAGGCGGTTTCTGTGCTGAACTCGTGTCTGGGCCAGATAATGGACTGGATGAAGGTTAATAAATTGAAACTCAATCCAGACAAGACGGAAGTGATGTTAATGGGTGCTTTGCCGGACAGGTTAGAGGGCCATCTTCCTGTCTTGGATGGGGTTGCACTCCCCCTAAGGGACAGGGTCTGCAGCTTGGGGGTGCTCCTGAACCCCGGTCTAACTCTGGAAGCCCAGGTGGACTCAGTGGCCAGGGGTGCCTTCCTTTACCTGCGGAAAATATACCAGCTCCACCCCTACCTAGATGAGCAGAGCCTCATGACAGTTACACATGCACTGGTAACATCCCGTATTGATTACTGCAATGCGCTTTACGTGGGGCTGCCTTTGAAGATGGTCCGGAGATTGCAACTGGTTCAGAATCGTGCGGCACAGCTGGTAAGTGGTGGAGCCGCCAGGGATCACATCACGCCGATTCTGCGTAACCTGCATTGGTTACCAGTTGCTGCCCGAGCCCAATTCAAAGTGCTTGTTTTGACATATAAAGCCCTAAACGACTTAGGACCTAGATACCTGAAGGACCGCCTCTTTCCATACGAACCTACCCGATAATTAAGATCGAGCCAGGGGGCCCTCTTGAAAGAGCCATCCCTTAAGGAGGTGAAGGGGATGGCTTGCAGGAATAGGGCTTTTTCAGCAACTGCCCCCAGACTATGGAATGCCCTCCCAAATGAGACTCGCCTGGCACTGACGTCGATAACATTTCGGCGCCAGGTAAAAACCTTCTTGTTTCAGAAGGTTTTTAATTGATACAATATATACTGTGGGTCCGCTGATGACAATTTTAGGATAATGATTTTAATATAAGGTTTTTATTACTGCTTGATGATTTAATGATATTTTATTTATAACTATTTAAATTGTTTTAATTCTTTGATTGTAAGCTCCCCAGAGACCTTTGGGTAGTGGGCAGCATATAAGTTGAATAAATAAATAAATAAATAAGTGAAGGAGGGAATAGGATGTGTGCTAGGCTATAGGGTGCAACCCTTTTCTTTGATGTGGGGCAAGTGCATTCAGTGCTGAGTGTGCTGTGTTGGGGAAAATGAGGGCTGGGGCAATACTCAGCATTCTTGACTTGGCCGGCCAGCTGGGATTTTCTAACCATGGCAATTTGTCTTGGATCCTGCATGAACAAGGATTTCATTTATTATCATTTCCTTGTGTTTTCAGCGCCTTGGTATGGAAGAGCTTCACATCATGCAGGAAATAATGGAAAAAGAAATCCCGCCAGATGCTGCCCAGGGCCGAAGCCTTTACAAACTCCCTGAACTGGAGAGCAGTGCCTTGGTGGGTTTATTTGTGGAATGCATTGTGTCTCCTTCGCAATTCTATGTCCGAATCCAGAGTGAGGAAACTTCTGATAAATTGATAGACATGATGATAGAGATGAGGTGAGCATACCTACGTCCTGTTCTGCCAGAGAGCGGAAAAGTCTGGCCTTTGTATATATGCTGAGTAAGGCAAATAAGAACCCAGTTTTCTTGTGTGTCTTGATGTGCTTTGGCATTTGTATAATTATTTGTAATGCTACTAAATTGGAAGTGAAAATGTGCTAATTTGCATCACTTACAAAAAAAAAAAAGGAAAACTTTCATTTTTGATTTTGTACAGCTTGCTTAAGTTATTCAAATAATAATATTACCCTTGGAAAGGAAAGTGCTGAATCACTGAGTCCAGCACCTGTCAAGGAGGCAAAGTGGGGAACCAAATTACCAACTTTTGGTTCCACAGCTAGATACTAAACCACTGAGCTGTAGAGCAATTTGCACGTCAAATGAGAGATTCACACAAGCACCGGGAGTTAAATAAAAATAATAGGTTGCATTCAGGATAAGCTACTTTTATGTAAAATCCAAAGAATCAGATGGACTTTCATGGGGACAAAATACCTTGACTTGGTACATAATTTCCCGATTTTGCATACAACAACATACAGTATTCTATGGGCTTCAGTCATTTTTATTCCTTTCTTCTTGTGACAGTAAAATACATACTCTGTTCCCAGAAGGACAAGTACCCAAAATGCATATATTGGCTACATATGGCTCAGTATGCTTGATGTACTTGTAAGTCTTCATCTCTGAGAAATAATATCCCAGTTAGATATTAGTCATTTCGTAAAAGAATTAGATATGCCAAAAATATCAGAAAATCATACAACTTGGCTTTCTAAGTTTGGCATCCTTTTACTTCCTAGTAAAACAAATTTAATGCCAGATTTCCAACAGTTGTTACAAACAAAAGTGACACCAACCACATCTTTGCAAAGCTACTTTTCACTGCTACCATAAGCTGTAGGTTGTGTTAATCTAAGGTGTGTAAGCAGTAGACTAAGTTTTCGTGTTTGTTGCTCACCTTGAGTGCTATTTTTAATGCAAGGGCAGTATATATAACAAACAATTAAAAAAAATCAAATCAGGCCATTAAAATCATCCAGTCATAAAAGTCCAGATAGAAAAGGTAGTTTCTTCACATCCTGTCTAAAACCGGTAGAGTAGGAACTGAGGGCAGTTTTGAAGGGAACCAGTCACAGAAGAAGGCCTTATTTATACAGTATGACCATAACAGTTGATGGAAAGTTCAAAATGGTGTCTCTTGAACTTGCTCATGTCCATATACTGACTGAAGTCCTGTTGCCTACCTTGACACCACTAAATGGGGGTGATGTCAGCAGCAGCAGCTGCTGTTTCAGGGCAATAAAACGTTCCCAGAGTTCCCATCTCAGGTTTTAGGGATCCTTTCAAAATGGCAGGGGGAATGATTTAAAGGTGGAAAATGGCTTCAGGGCTTCAGTCAGTAGCACTGATTTCCCAGCTTTAAACTGTTACCCCTCCTGTTCCATGAATCCAAAAGGCTTCTCTAGGACATGGGAGGGGGTCCCTAGAGGATTCCTTGAAACCTTGGGGGTGGGTACGTCTATGGCTGATGATGGAATCCTTGTGGTATGGCATAGACATCCAGCCCCTGTACATTGGTGGGCGCTATGTGGAGAGGATGGCTCCCTTTAAGCTTCTGGGAATTATTACTGAGCAGGACCTGACCTGGGGCGCTAATACTATGGCTGTGGTGAAGAAGGCCCAGCAGAGAATATCTTTGCTCAGGCTCATAAAGGGAAATAATCTAAGCAAGGAACTGCTTCTACCGCTGTTCTATAGAGAACATTTTGACATACTATGTCTGTGCTGGGTTTTCTAGACAAATTAAAATAAGAACAGATTTAAAAATAGTTTTTATCCAAGAGCTATAATCACCTTGAATGCTGCTAAAATTTGAGTGCTTAATTAAATAGTATAATCTGAGGGAGTCGTGGTGGATGGGTGTGTGTGTTTAAATTCTTCTTTAGTTATATTTGTACTTCAAATTAAAGTAATTGTAGAATTGTTCATTGTACAATGTAGTATGACTATTATCTTTATTCCACCCACAGGAGTTCAGCCATAGATTCATTCCAAGTGAGTCACAGGTGTATAAAAAGTTAAAATGAATACAGTAATACCTTGGTTTACAAGCATAATCCATTCTGGAAATATGTTTGTAAACCAAAGCACTTGTATATCAAAGCAAATTTCCCTGTAGGATATAATGGAAACGCAGATGATTCATTTTGGGGAGCCATAGACTACATACTGTGTGCACAAAATGCCAAAACTCACAAAAGAAGTTGGCTAGAAATACATGTCCACACCGTGGTGTAGGTAACTTGCTGTGGAATCTGCTCTGTTTGGGACTAACAACTGGGGGGGGGGAGAGAGAATTGGCTTGTGATCATGCTCCAGTGCTTGTATTGCAAGATGTTGCTTGTTGATCAAGGCAAAATTGATCAGAAATGGTTGCTCATCTTGCAATACACTCTTAAACCTAGGTATTGCTAATGTCTTGAATTGGACCCAACATGCAATTGGCCACCATGGTAGGCTTTTCAGTTTTCGAATAACATGACTAATTCCATATGCCAGTTCAAGTAGAATACACTTTAGTATTTGAGGTGCTATGTATCTGGGGCATGCATGGCCGTAGACAAGTCAAGCTGATTCATGATATACAAGCGCTTGTTGTCATTGTTGCTACGTGGAGGTCTATAAGTGATGCATTCAGTAGGTGCTCTTAGACTATGACTCTGATATTTCAAGGAGAACATTACCTTTTCCAGAGTGTGTTGAATCCCAGCCTATGGCCTGGTCTTCTTACTGACCAGCAGCATTTGGAGTTTATCAAGGTATAAATGCATAAATGTATCCGGAGGAGGTACTAGCTTGTGATGTAGAGGACTGCATTCATTCTTAGCAAACTATTTGAATCTTGTCTTTCAGACAATGTTATTCCAATAAAAATGTAGCTGACCGTTATGTCATCCCTGAAGAACTAATTCAGCCTGGCTACCTTTGTTGTATAAAGTCTTCAGAAGACACATGGTGGTACCGAGTTATTGTTCATCAAGTACTCAGTGATCAGAAAGTGGAAGTGTTTTACCCAGACTTTGGAAATATGGAGATAGTCCAAAAATCTTTGCTGAGATTTCTCAAGTAAGTAAACTGTGTGTTAGCTTCTGTCGACTAGTCACACAGTTGTATTCAGGGTAAATGCTTTTTTTTAAGCATGGTTGAGTCTGGAGACTAGACAGCTCAATGAGTAGGGCTCAGGTATTCTGAAAGGATGAATGGATTGTGCCGTTGCACAGGCAGGGAGCCCTTTGCCCCCAGAGAGCCTGGTCTCAGCTTCCCTGTAGAACCTGTTCTTTGTGGGGACTGAGATGAGCATGCTGAAAAGGCAAGTCTTGACTCCATCTGTGGTTGTGGTCTGGACTGATCAACTAGGACAGCCTTGTATTCCCATGAACATGTCAGAAAAAATTCCCAGTGATACCTTCCTGATCAGCCCTGATAATGGCTTGTATGGTGCCTCAGGGTGGTATGTGTGTGTGTTGTGTCATTACAGTCGTGACTGGCTCTTCGTGACTCCATGTCCATGGAGTTTTCTTGGCAGGAGTACTGGAGCGGTTTGCCAGTTCCTACTCCAGGCGCCTACAGCACCTGGTATTCCCTGGTGGTCGCCCATCCAAGTACTAACCAGGGCCGACCCTGCTTAGCTTCCGAAATCAAGCGAGATCGGAGGTGCTTAGGGCATCTAGGCAGCTCGCCTCAGGGTGGTATTAAACCATAATTACAGTAATTTTCCTTTTTGGCTTCTAAGGTGAAGGTAAAGCAGGCATGTCCAAACTTCGGCCCTCCAGATGTTTTGGACCACAACTCCCACAGTCCTTTGCCACTGAAAATACAGACTTGAAATTCTGGGAGTTGTGGTCCAAAACATCAGGAGGGCAGAAGTTTGGACGTGCCTGAGGTAAAGCTTTCCCCTGCACATACGTGCTAGTTGTATTTGACTCTAGGGGTGGCACTCATCTCCATTTCTAAGACAAAGAGCCAGTGTTGTGCATGTCTGTGGCCATGTGGCTGGCATGGCCGAACGCATTTCTATGCATGGAACGCTGTTTGCCTTCCCGCTTTTTATGGTGGTACCCATTTATCTAGTTGCATTTACATGGTTACGAACTGCTAGGTTGGCAGGCGCTGGGGCTAACAATGGGAGCTCACTCTGCAGCGTGACACCTGGGATTCAAACCACAGAGCTGCTGACTTTGCAGCTGACAGTTTCAGCGCTCTAGCCCGCTGAGCCACTGCACCCTCTTGGCTTCTACAGGCATAACTAAAAACCATTTAGTGGTCTTTAGTGGCACCTGCTATGTTAGATAGGAGATTTTAAGAACTATTGGCTCTGTCTGTGTACTGAAGCAGTCAGATGCTATATGTTGTGCTTTTTGTTCTTTGTCCCATGAATGTGTTGCTCAAAGCAGTCCCTTCCTTCCTACTTGAAGATAACACTGTTTTGCACCAAAGCTCAGCTATTGTCTCGTGCATCTTTCTGCATACCCACCACAAAATGGAATGGCACCCAAGGTTATGAAGTTCTGTCCAAAGGACGCAAAGCATTGAAGGCAGCTGAGTACTCTTTTCATGTCCTTGGGATATCCACCAGCAGAATTTTCATTATCCAGATCAAGAGATACAATTTGGACTGAGATAGCAACACACACACACACACACACACACACACACACACACACACAGAGAGAGAGAGAGAGAGAGAGAGACCCCTGTTCTTCATAGTTCATTATATGTTACAGGTCCTGCTATGCAAAGCTACCTGCCCAGGCTATCCCTTGTTCTTTAGCCTGGGTGAAACCCAGAGAGGTATGTGTTTATTTCTCGTCTATTAGCTTTTTATTTTGTTTCTCGAAAAGAGTGATACTTTTATAAAGATACAGTAGTCCAGCAATGGTGAAATCCCTGGTGACAAAAGACAACCCAAACTTGGGCAAGAATGGGGAAGTAAGGGCATATGCAGATACTGTCATTTGGATTGTTCTTTTGTGTATGCAGTATGCAGAAAGATGGAATAACCATGCAAATACAGTGATGCCTTGAATTATGAAATTAATCCGTTCCAACAGAATTTTTGTAATTCAAACTTTTTGTAATTTGAAATGCGATTTTCCATAGGAATGCACTGAAAACAAATCAATCCATTATGGTGGTAAGAAAAACAGCAAAAAAGGGGAAGGGATTACATTCGTTTTCAATGCATTTCTATGGAAAGCTGTCCCAAACAGCTTTCCCACCCCTCTTTGGTGGTGTTGAGTTTTTTACGGCCCCTGATCGCAAGGAATGATGGGAGGTGTCAAAAATCCTCTGCCCTCAAAGACAGAAAAGGACTTTTGCCCTCTTTGGGGGTGGGTGGGTTTATGAAATCATGCCCCAAACCAGCAAAGCAGGGGGAAAGCTTCTCCCCTTTACTGGTTTGGGGGGGAAACCCTCTCAATGAACTGGCAGCCGAAGGCTGCTATGCGCAGCCCAACAGACAGCTGTTTTTGACAGCCCAGGCTGTCAAAATCAGCTAACTGTCAGTACAGGAAATTCAAAAGCCTGGACTATGATAGCAAAGCAGAGGAAAGGCTTTTTTGCAATCAAAATGCAGGCTTTCAAAAGACCCACGCCCACTCCTAAAGAAAGATTCAATTATCACTAGCTACAGAAAAATACTAGCACTGAGCAATAGGAATTTTCATTGCCTGTACTCCAGGAGCCGCATATGTCAGTAAGGATGGACATCTCCGGAAATGAATCCATTTGGCACACAAGCCATGCCTAACAAATGTATTCAGTAATGTCATTGCCAAAATCTCTGCATCTTTATTCAGGGCTGCCCAATTAGGTCCCCTTTCCAATTACACTCCACTGGAACGGGTACAATCTAAATTTGTAAGATCGGCCTTACAAGTTCCCAAATGTGTCCCAAATGTTACTCTCCGATGAGAGTTAGGCCTCATGAAAGTGGAGGCTAGAGCTTGGGTGGCTATTCTTACCTATTGGATTAGACTGCATTTCTTCCCTAAGGGTTTAACCCCCCTTATTAGAAAAGATGACTTTAAATCCAAATGGGAAGGGGCTATAATATCTAAAATCCTATCTTTAGGTCTGTCCCAAGACATCCTTTTTACCATGAAGTATGATAAGGCCAACACACTTATTAAGCAGTGGGTTACCGACTCAGAACGACAGCTGGATCTAGCTAGCTCCCCTGCCTTTATTGTTAATGACTCCTGCAGGTATCTATCCTTCCCAATGAGATACTTAGCCAAGCTTGAGATACCCACCCACCGGAGGGCCTTTACCTTGGCCCGATGTCATGCCCTCCGTTCTGCTGTTCTTGAGGGACGATATCGGAGATCTCACTATTCGGAGAGGCTATGTCCCTGTGACTCTGGTGATATTGAGTCAACAGAACATGTACTTCTTCACTGTTCCTTTTATAAAGACACCCGGGCTAAGCTTATATCTCCAATAATCTATAAATATCCAGGACGCTCTGGTCATTATTATACTCAGTTACTTCTATCAGTTATGAATTTTTCTATAACATATAGTGTGGCCAGGTTCTGCGCCACAGCGATCAAAATCCGCAGCACAATGACCAGCATCATCAATTAACTAAAAGTATCACTTACGATACATAGCCCCTAAGTATCAACAACTCCTGATTAACAAACAAATGTGGGATGTCTTATGTGTATGGAACAGTATGTATATATGTACCCTGATGTCTTTTGTATCTATCTATCTTGATCTTCCTATATGGCTCGTTGACATCACTAATTCTTCAGATACTAATAAGGTATAGTTTCATGATGGTCAGGATGGATTTGTGGGCAGTTTTTATATTATATTATATATTTTATATATTATATAATTTATATTCTGTATCTTATATCTTATCTATTTTACTACTATTTATATACCGTATCCTATTGCTGGTCACTGACCGTAATAAAGTTTGATTGATTGATTGATATTCAGGGCTGCATCTCCAAGAGAAGCATCATTTTATTTAGTATATGCTGAGCCCTTCGTTCTTTGTGGCATAAGTGAATGCACATATTAGGGTTCTGTGCACCTGTGCAGAATTCTAAAGCTTTCTGAACTGTTAGTGCCTGTTCTGTTTGGGAGAGTCCCACCAACCATACTCCTGTTCAGCCTGCAGACGACTCACAAAACCCGCTTTGAAACAACATCTAGATCAACTCCAGGCTCATCTGTGGGAGAAGTCCCTTAGGCTGATGGATTCATTACCTAACATTCAGCCTGAGGCCCCACCTCAGGCGCAGTGACTCCTCTGACTCCTAAACCTGAGCAGAAAATGGGTCTAAAGCCAAAGTCCTCGACATTGAAAGTTGTCCCAAAGCCCTCAACATTGAAACTGGAGAAAAGGAAAAAGAAGGTTCTGGCATTGACTCCGAGGGAGGCTTGCAAGCTGAGGCTAGCTCAACAGCCTCCTTCAATAGCAAGCACCACCTTCTCAGACACCTGCGACATCGAGCCGGTCTTGCTCAACTCCCCGTCAGCTGATGAGATACATCTTACTAGACCCAAACAGGCACCTTCCCTACAGTTCAGTCATTCTCCTGACTGGGGAGAACCCTCTGTAGAGGCTACTACTATCATTCAAGTGGCGCCAGAAAGCCCTGCTTTTCCTCTGGGCTTGCCTTTGAAATGGGATTCGACCCTCCCCAACCTCAAAAGAGCTTCCTCACATCCCACCATACTTGCTCGGCTCACACGGATCCTGATGGGATACAACCAACCTCAATCCTTTGACATTGGGATCATAGCCATAAATGGGTTTGCCTATATGAGCAGCCCATCTACTATGAGTCCTCCAGGACTCATCACAAATATGCCCTTCATTGATGTTGAGAGGCTCAACAACACTGTGCTTACTACTATTATGAATCTTCTTTGTCATCTCCTCCATCTCCATCATGATACAGAGAGAGAGCGAATCTCTACAGTCTCCCACCTTTATACCAAGGCCAGATAGATGCCTATCATTTCTGTTTATCTGAAGATGAGTTGCCGGTTGGCACCAATGCAAACGCTCTGATCAAGAACCTCATCACGAGTCATCTTCCTGTTCATCAGACAACGACTCACCGGTTTCGACTGCTCCACCTCGACATCAAGAGCTCCTATCAACAGCCTTCTCAAGAGCAACCAACTGTTAAAAGATCCAGACACCATGACCCAACCCCAACCTCAGTACCAACCACAGTATCAAGGACCTCTTCACTACAAGTCACTACGACCTATAAGGGTCCCCCACCATCTTCAACTATGATAGCTCCAACAGTGCTTCATTTGAAACATTCTGCTGGTAGTAACAAACGGCACTGCACATCAAAAACAATGGCTTCTTCCTCTCCAGACCACCTGGTCCAACCTGCCTAGTCTGATTCTGAGATGTCTTTACAACGCTCTCCATCATCTTCCCCTGCCCATTTACTCCATCCCCATATTCCCATGTGGCTGACAACTACCCTTCTTCTCCTTCAGAGTACTTCCAATCCTATTCTCAATTGATCCTTGAAGTTGCCAAGGTTATGGATCTTGTTATTGTGCAACCTCAGCCACACAAGTCTGATGAAGTACAGTATGTGTGTGTTGTGTCGTTACAGTCATGACCAACTCTTCGTGACCCCATGTCCATGGAGTTTTCTTGGCAGGAATACTGTAATGGCTTGCCAGTTCCTACTCCAGGTGCCTACACCACCTGGTATTTTCTGGTGGTCTCCCATCCAAGTACTAAGCAGGGCCGACCCTGCTTAGCTTCCGAAATCAGGTGAGATCGGATGTGCTTAGGGCATCTAGGCAGCTTAAAGCACAGTATATGAGGATATAAATCAAGACCAAATGCCACCTCTCTGTTTGAGCTTCATTTCCTCACTGCTCAAGCATGTTAAAGAGGCTTGGGGTACCCCATCATCTATCTCTTTGCTCTCCAGAAGGGTGTAGAATCTTAAAAAAACACATGGAGAGGATACCAATTTTTTCTCAAAGCATCCTTTGCCTAACTTGGTAATAGTTCATGCTACTCAAAATAGATCAAGAAATCACTCTGCCTCTGATCACAGTAATAAAGAGGGAAGGAAGTTAGATATCATTGGCTGCCGTCAGTACTCTTTGGCGTCTTTCACTCTCAGGATAGCTAACTATCTGGCTGCCATGCGTGCTTATCAGGGTAGCTAACTATCTGGCCGCCATGGGTGCCTGGAACAGAGTCCTTCCATTTATCAATTCCCTGCCTGAAGAACAACGGTGAAGACCTCTCTCTTACCATCAAGAGGCTGGCCCTAGACAAACAAGAAAGAATTGCTGCTCAACATATAGTAGACGCTACTTCTGTTCACATGTGACACCATGCATGGCTTAGGTCAGCAAACATTCCCAGTGATATTCACCATCAAAGAGAGGATTTGCCTTTTGATGCCAATGGTCTCTTTTATCCCAAGACCAATGAGATACTTGATAACCTACAAAAATGAGAAGAACAGCTTGCTCTTACAACACCCAAGGGTATTACAGCCATAATTTCTACAGACCATCATGGCAACCCTGGTGACAGCCATACTCCTACAACCTTATAGGCAGGTTGACTGTTAGAGACACCAGATGCCACCCCTACCTTTCAATCCATGGCTTTTCAGCCCCACCAACTCCAGCAACAATCTCTCCACAAACCTGAATGGAAATACTGTATAAGCAACCTCTTTGACTTCCCATCACCACTCCATTCTCCTTTCAGCGATAGACTGCATCCCTTTCTAGCAGCTTGTTCCACCATTATATCAGATTCTTGCATCCTTACCATCATTGTCTCAGGATATGGTCATATCATACTCACCACCCCTTCCAAAACTCCCCAAGAAGAAATCCTCACATTTCTACAAAAAGATGCTATAGAACTTCTGTCCCCATCTGACACCACCCCATGGTTCTATTTGAGATATTTCATTGTCCCATAGAAAGAAGGGAGCCTACAACCTATTATGGACCTCAGAAACCTCAGTTCTTTCATTTGGCCCAAGCATTTCAGGATGACAACCCTTGAGAATATTCTCCTCTTTCTCCAATGGGGACACTGATTTGCAGCCATAGATCTGAAATATGCTTATTTGCATGTATCAGAAAACACCATCACAGTTTTTTCAGGTTCTGCCTCCTAGACACCACCTACCAGTTTAAGTTCCTCCCTTTTGCACTCTCTACAACAGCAATGATGTTCACCAAATACCTGGCTCCTGTTGCAGCTTTCCTCCATCTGAACACCGTACATGTTTTCCCTTATCTCAACGACTGTCTTCAATCCAAGAAACAGGCCACAAGAGATGTACTGTTCACCATGGATGTCCTCATGTCACTAGGCCTTCAAATGTGGACAAACCAATTTTAAGCCCTACTCAAACAATCTCTTACATAGGATATGTGATTGATTCCCTCAAACCAAAAGTCTTCCTTCCAGAAGAGAGGCAGCTCAAAATCTTCAGTGTTATTCAGTCCTTTCAACTGCACACCCTCGTCACAGCTCACAGAGTGCAACACTTATTAGTCCTGATGGTGTCAACAACATTTTCCCACATGCACTCCTCAAGATGAGAGACTTGCAAGTGTGGTTTCTGTCCATTTTCCACCCATTGTTTGATCCCCTGAACAAACTTCTCTGTGTTAATGAAGAGTTGGAAGATGAACTTCTTTGGCGGGCCACTCCACAGAATTTGACTATGCCCCCCCTTCAACTTACAGTATGCATCACACTGCAATGGCTCCCAAATTCATGGTCTATAGACCCTGCAAGAAAGCCGACTACATATCAGCCACCTAGAACTTATGGCAATTATAAAAGCATTCAGGGCCTTTGAGCCTTTGATAGAAAAGGTGTACATGTAGTGATAGAAAACAACACTGCCATGTAGCATGTCATCCATGCCAATAGGTTGCGGTATATAAGTCTGAAAATAAATAAAATAAATAAATAAATCAAACTCCATCTTACTCCTCGAGAACCCTATCCTGAAACAATTCCTTAAGGGCCTAAAAAATATCTGGCCCCATATTCGTCACCCCCATTCCATAGTGGTCCTTAACACTGGTGCTAGCCAGACCACCATGTAAGCCTATGGCTACAACATCCGAGAGACTTTTGTCATTAAAGACTGCCTTCTTGGTAGCTATTCAGCACAGCGAGCCTAGGAGTTGACCGCCCTCAAGGTGGACCCCCCCCCTTTCATTCAATTTCACCTGCATAAGGTTACCCTGTACCTGGATATTTCCTTTCTGCCAAAAGTAGTTTCAGACTTCCATCTACGACAACCTATCATCTTACCTACCTTTTTTTCCTTCTCCATCCAATGACCTTGAACACTCTCTTCATGCCCCAGATGTTCAAAGGGTGTTGGCTTTCTACATCTTGTGCACTTCCTCCTTCAAAAAAACAGGCTGTTTATCAGTGCTCATGGTTCTTTCAAAGGTTGCCTCATCTCCTCTCAGACCATCTCAAAGTGGATATATGCGACTATTCACCTGGCTTATGAATTAGCGCATGCCCAACTGCCCAGAGTGCCTGTGGCTCACTCCACTAGAGCGGTAGCCTCCTCTACAGCCTTCCTCAGAAGAGTGGACCTGGCAGATATCTGTAAGGCAGCAACATAGTCTAACCTCTCCACCTTCGCTAACCACTTCAAGCTGGATGTACGGGCTGGAACGGATTCATCCTTTGGCTGCACAGTTCTTTCTGCTGCTCTGCCGTGATGACCCACCTCCATTAAGTCAGCTTGGTAATCATCCTAATGTGTGCATTCACAGATGCCATGAAGAAGAAAAAGAAGTTACCTACCAGTAATTCTGGTTTCGAGTGGACATCTGTGAATTCACACTTCCCACCCATTCTTCCCCTCTATTCATCACATATGTCATATGTTTTATTTAGAGTGGTAGACTAGCGGGGAACTGAGGCTCCATTGGTGAGGCACGCACATTGGGAAGAGGAGGTCCCTTACAGTTCTGAAAGCTCTAGAAGACTCCAAGTGCATTCTGTGCAGGAGCACAGAACCCTAACGTGTGCATTCACAGATGTCCACTTCTTTTTCTCAATCTGCCATTTGTCAGGGTTTCTCTGTATTACCTAGCTTAAGCTTCAGTTGGTTTGCTCTCATCCACTCTTGTTGTTAAATAATCAGAATAAGAAAAGCTGTACTCCAGAACTAGACTGGAAGTCAAATTTCTATTGGATCTAGATAATTTGTACCTTTCAGAAACATCACCTTGAGCTCAGATGTCACACAACAACAGCAACTAGCACATAAAATTCATCCTGGAAACAGATTGGAATCAGATGATACTATTCGACATCCTGGCTGTAAACATTTAACATTATTATAAAGCAGTCGGCAACTTGTATCCTCCGGCTATGCAATTCTCAGAGGAACCACCTTGTCTGTTGCCTATTCTAGTAGTAGAATGATGGTCTCAAATGTCGGGTGAAAATGTATTTGCTTTTTCTGCTTAAGCTTGTAATTCTCCTTTTTCTTTTAAATCAAGGATGATTGGACCATCAGTGCCATACGTGAATTCCAAAGGCTGTGTGGACTTAAGCTGCTGGTTGGAGTCATTGATGAATACAGAGATGGCATCCTTTACCTTTTCCTTTGCGACACCAGCTCTGATGAGGATATTTACCTCCACAATGTGCTGAGATTAGAGGGCCATGCAGTTGTCTGCAAAGAGAATATTCCTTCTAAAGTAAAAAGAGGGCACACTATTTGTGGGGGGTAGATGAAATGGGAGGAAAATGGTGCTGGATTTAGTGTGTTTTGTGGGCAGGGGCCTTCAAACATCTTTGCGATTAAGGCAAGGGAGAAAGTTCCCCAAGTAGCCTTAGGAATAATTAAAGCATGCAATGACATGACATCCCATAACGTGTTTTTGTTTCCAAGGCTGCCCTGTAACAAAATAATGGGCTTATTGCTTACCGAGTGACTGAACTTTGGTAATATTTAAAAAACACAGATTTTTGAAAAACATGATAATTATAATTCTGTTTCCATTATATCATCCCTTTGTTTTCAAAGATAATGAAATCTGACATTTCAGATATCAGCTGTGCTTAAGTAAACTGAACGGGGGTGCTGTGATATCTGAATCAGAAAACTTGCGTCAACCACTTTGTCTTCAGAACAGTATAGAACCAAATATAGGAATGATCTTACAGAGCCAAGGATAAACAATTTTAATCAGTAGATTGCTTGTTGTTAATTTGGATGATGAAGTGATAGCCATGGAAGATATTTCTGTATTCTTGTCCTTTAACAGGGTTTCAGAAAGTTGAATCCATACACTCTGTATATAAAACCTAGTCCAAAACAGGATGCAGAGGCAGATAATTCCATACTTCAGCTGAAATTTCTTGATGACTTCCCAGAAACAACATATTCAGAACCTTGCAAGAATGAGTTGGTTTCCCAGGTGAGAAATATTCATTTTTTTCCTATGTTTTCTTTTAGCTTTTTAACTCTCCTAAGCTTTCCATGCCAAAGAATCCATATACAGTCATACCTCGTATAACGTAACACTTGTATAACGAAAAATCCGTACAACGGATTATTTTTTTTGCCCCCCCTCCTTCCCCCTTCCCTGTTTTCTCCTCCTCCCGGGGCCGGGGCGCCTCATCCGGAGGTGTGTGTGTGTGTGTGTGTGTGTGTGTGACTTCTCCTTTTCCAACCTGTGCCCGCCCTTTCCCGCTTGCCCCTTCCTTCCTTCCCTCCCTGCAGCCATCGAGGCTTGGCTCTTCCTTTTCGCAGCCAGGTCCGATCCTGAGAGATCAGGGAGCCAGGAAGGATTGCCCATTGAATTGCCAGGCCCTGAGTCGCCCTCCCTCCCGCCCTTTGGCCCTCCCTCCCTCCCTCCCTCCTTCCCTCCCTTCCCCTCCCTCGGTGCCGTCGTTGGTGAGCCGGCTGGACGGCTGCGGCTCCCGAAGGTCGCGCCCAGGCGGGCTTTCTGGGCGGCTTTTCGAAGGGGCGCCGTCTCCGGAGGAACAGGTAGCAGCGCGCGCGACCCCTCCCTTCCTCCCTCGGAGTGACCCAAGGCAGCGGCAGCCCAGCGCCAGGAGCCACGCTCTCCCCTCCGCTCAAGGGGCCTCGGTTGGCTTTTCCCACCCCCCATCCTCCAACCGGGCCGGACCCTCCTCGGGGCAAGGCAGGGCGGCCGGCCGGCCGGCCGGGCTCTCTCTGGCCTGAGATGGGCTCCCCAGGCCAGGCTTTGGATGGCCAGCAGCAAGGAGGGAGAGCGGGCGCGCGGGCGCGCAAGAGAAAGAGGCGGGACGGCGGCGCATCTTCCGCTCCCTCCTCCTCCTCCTCCTCCACCCCAACCCTCCTCCTCCTCCTCCTCCTCCTCCTCCTCCACCCCAACCCTCCTCCTCCTCCTCGACCACCCCAACCGCCGCCGCCGCCGCCGCCGCTGCTTCTCCACCGGCCCGGCGCTCCGGGGCTCCGGCAAGAGGTGAGTGGGGGGAGGGAATTCCCTGCGCCAGGTGGAGGGGAGGGAATTCCCTGTGCGGGTGGTGGTGGTGGGGATTCCCTGTGCGGGGTGGTGGGGGGGAGGGAATTCCCTGTGCCGGGTGGGGGGGGGAGGGAATTCCCTGTGCCATTGGAATGCATTGGAACGGATTAAATCCACTTCCAATGCATTCCTATGGGAAATTAGGGTTTGTATAACGTAAACCTTGTATAACGTAATTTAATTTGGAACGAATTAATTACGTTATACAAGGTACCACTGTACTGGTGGTGTTGTGTTTTTGAAACTGCATTTTAAAAGGTATTTTCAAAGGTAGGGGTATAATGGAGGCTGGGAGTGGGGTGGAGGGACGTCTCAGTTGATCTTGTTGAATTATCAGCAGCTTCTAATATTTTGTGATTTTGCCATATTTCTAGATAGATCTGGACACCTGGTCACAATATCAGGGCTTTCGCTGCTGTAACTCACTTACTGTCTACCTGCCTTTGTCTCTTTTTAATACTACCAGGAATATGATTATTAGTAACATTAAACTGACTCCTTTCTTGTGTTGCTTTACTAGGTTCAGTGTCATTGCTAATGATTTTTCATATCTTTATGAAGGTCCTCAGTGAAATCATCCAAGGCTTTTTGGGTCTGCTGTTTTATTCAGTAATAAAACTCTTTCCAATCTCTTCCAATCAACATTTCTTTAGATAAAGTAGGGACTATTCCAAACTCCATCTGTTGAATTATCCCCTTAACTTCTACATTAACCCATGCTGTATTATAAGACGTAACATCTCCATCTATACACTTAACCTTCACCTTATAATTATATATAATTATCTTATACAAACACAGGAGGTGCTATACAGGGCTACCCTGCCTGAAATTCCTAAAAGAGCAGAGGACATGTGTCAGGTGACCAGAGAAATGGTGAGATTCTTACAACAAAATGATGAAACATTGCAAAAGTATAAAGAGAATGTAAAAAAGGAAGGGGATGTATGTCTGAGAAGATGGTTGGGAATTAAGGGGAGAATTACTGTATTATATTGATGTAAAAGGCAACGTTAGGCTGGTGATTCCTAATGAGTGGAAAAGAGAAATAATGCAAATATCCCATGATATTCCTTTAGCTGGACACTTATCTGTGATGAAAATGGCGGAGAGAATTGCTGAGAGATTTTGGTGGCCAGAAATGAAAAATGATATTATAAAATATTGTCAAACTTGTAAGGAATGCCAGTTAACACAAAAGAAGCCTCCTCCAGGAGCTAAATTAATTTCTTCACCAATTGTAGATAAATCCTTCGATAAAATTGGTATTGATATAATCGGCCCCTTACCAAAATCTAAAGGAGGACACTTATATGTATTAGTGATTGTAGATTATGCTACTCGTTAACTGGAAGCTATTCCTTTAAGGACAACCTCTGCTGATGCACTGGCCAGAGAGTTATTGCAGGTATTTTTGAGACTAGGATTTCCTAAAGAAGTAATTACAGATCAGGGAAGCAATTTTATGAGCTTAACTTTCAAACAAATGTGGAAACTTCTAGACGTGAAGCCTTTGAGGATGACAGTTTACCACCCACAGACTAACGGATTGGTAGAGAGGTTTAACAAAACAGTGAAAGAAATCTTAAGGAAGTTAGTAGCTGAATATCCAGGAAAATGGCATTTATTATTAGGTCCTTTGATGTTCACCATTAGAGAAGTCCCTCAAGCCTCTACGGGATTTTCACCATTTGAATTGTTATATGGCCAGAATCTTCGAGGCATTCTAGACTTGTTGAAGGAGAAATGGGAACGCAGGAAAGATGGAGCAGAGACTACTTTGCAAGGGGTATTAGAAATGAGAGAACATTTAAAGAAGGCTTATGAAATTGCTCACAAGAATTTGAATTACACGCAAAAGATGCAAAGAAATAGATATAATAGGTGAGTAAGATTAAGAGAATTCAAAGAGGGCCAAAAAGTATTGTTACTATTGCCATTAGAGGGAGCTAAGTTGTCCAAATGGCAAGGTCCTTATCAAGTAATAAAATGAATTAACAAGGTAGATTATGAAATTGAGACACCCGATAAACAAAAGAAAACAGGAATAAATCACGTTAATTTATTGAAATAATGGAAAGAAATAGAAGTTTTCATAGGGGAAGTAGAATGGGATTTAGGTCCTGATGTTAGCGAGATAGTTAAGAATGAGGAAAAGGTACAAATTTGTCAGGAACTATCTCAGTTACAGTTAGAACAAGTATATGACTTGCAAGAGAGTTTTAGTGATGTATTTCCAATAAACCAGGGGAAACTAATTTAGTGGAGCATAAGATTGAGGTCATAGGAGCAAAAGTGATTAGAGTACAAGGTTGAAAGTGGCCGAAGCATTTAGTGCCAGTAATTAAGAAAGAGGTATTGAAGATTTTAGAATTAGGAGTTATAGAGCCATCCACCAGCCCTTGAAGAAGTTACCCAGTAGTAGTACCTAAACCAGATGGAAGTGTAAGATTCTGTATAGATTTTAGACAATTAAATTTAGTATCTAAATTTGATGCGTATCCAATGCCAAGGATTGACGATTTGTTAGATCAATTAGGAGAGTCCAAATTCTTAAGTTCGTTGGATCTAACAAAGGGTTAGTGGTAGATTCCCTTGAGAAAGGAAGATAAAGAAAAAAAAACACCTTTGGAACTCCTCTGGGATTGTACCACTTCACCAAAATGCCTTTCGGATTACATAGGGCTGCAGCCACTTTTCAAAGATTGATGGATAATGTGTTAGAACCTGTAAAAAGTTTTACAGTGGCTTACATTGATGATGTAATCATTTTTAGTAATAGTTGGGAAGACCACTTAACTCATTTATAAAATGTGTTATTGGAGTTAAGGAGAGCTAATTTAAAGGTAACCCCCCCAAAGTGTATAATACCTCAGAAAGAAGTAAAATTTCTAGGTTTCAAAGTAGGTCAAGGGAAAATTTACCATTTAAAAGATAAAGTTGACAAAATATCCAATTGGGTACGACCAAGAACTAAAAAGGAAGTACAGCAATTCCTAGGGTTGGCAGGATATTACAGACAATTCGTAAAGAATTTTGCAGAAATTGCAGCCCCACTTACAGATTTAATGAAAAAGAAGTTGCCTAAATGGACAGTCATCATTTGCGCTCGGAACTGGGCTGTATTCATACCGAACCCTCACAGTCCCCCACCTTGATCAGTCCAAATCACGGCAACATCTACTACCCCGATCTTCAGACACTTAACCTCACAGCATGGCACATTATTAACTGACTTGGAACTAGGTTGTTTCACATGCAGGGAAACCTTCTACAACACTACTTAATTCCTGCAAATGGAAAAACTTCACTTGCAAATGGAAGAACTTTCTCTGTGATATCACACAACTCTTCCCTCCGACTTTCCTCCAGAACTGGGTGAGATGTCACCCTGCATGTACAGGGTTCCAGCCATGACCTAAACCAAATGGGTAGCAATAGTGGCTGTGAGTGCAGAGCACCAATGCAGTGCTGCATGGCAGCACACCCATGCATCTAAGAGGGAACAGTGTTCTCTACCATCCGTGCCTACAACCCCTTCACACATTCATGAAGTTCCTACTTCCCCTCAAGCAACAAGGCCTCTCACACTGCACACTTAAAGTTTATCCTTTAGCAACAATCGCTCACCAAGCACATTTCAGCTCCCTCAATGCTCTTCTGCCACCCTGTGCTCAAGAAATTCATGCAGAGCCTCAGAAATTCATATTTTACACCTCGAGACCCCCTGGCCTCTGCAACTTGTTCTTCACCATCATCTAATGGCCCCCTTTTGAACCTTGCACAATGAAAAGTACAAAGCTTCTTTCGTTTAAGACTTTGTTTCTTGTTGCTATCATTTCAGCCTGCAGGGTGTGTGAGTTCGCTACCCTAAGAGCTGATGATCCATCATAGACTGGGGGTTGTTTGCTGTCTTTAATTCATTTCATTTCATTTTATGCTGCTTTTCTTCCAATTTGCTTTTTCTAGAGAATTGATAAAGATGATGAAACAGCATGTTTGGAACCTGAACGGTTAAAACAGGGACACAACTGCTTTACTGATTCTTCTCATAATTTATGGGACTTCCAGGAAAAATGCATCTTGAAAGACAGTCATGAAAATTCAAGCTCAGTACAGAAAGAGCAGATATTAGAAACTAAGGTGCCAGAAGCAGTAATTTTTTTGTTAATAACAACATTTAAAGTTTACATGTTTTTAAAATGTGGTTGTCAATACATTATTCAAAGTTCCCGAATGGCCATTATTAGATGGATAGATCTAAAGCAGTGGTTCATGATCTTGTGTAACTAGCTGGACTACGATTCCAGCGGGCACAGCTAGTGTTGAAGGCTCCTGGGAATTACAGCCCAAGAATGACCTGGGTTCTGGAAGGTTGGGAACCACTGATCTAAGAAACGCCTGCTGTAGGGCGGGGAGAGAGAATCAGAATTTCCTGTATGTCATTCTCAGATGACATACAGTAGGAGTGGGCTGCTTGTTTATAAGGGGTATATTTTGTTGTCAATCATCTGAACTATTATAGGTAAGTACATGTGGGTATACGTTGTTACTGAAAAGAAAAAAATAAAGTTTTTAATTTTCATTTATACAAAAACAAGAGGACAGTTATTGGCTTCTAGTAAGAATCTAAATAGATGCAGCACAAGAACAAAAGGAAAATATTTATTTTATTTATTTTGAATATTAGTGGTGGGACCTTTAGGTAGACGTGACCAAGCTCTTTTGGAATTTGTTATACAGTGGGAAGGGGAAACGACGTATAGCCAAACAACCATCTTGGACATTAAGAAAGCCTATTTTTATAAACTTAGGGAATTATTGGCTGTAATTCCATGGACCGAGGCACTGAATGAGAAGGGAGTTCAAAATGGATGAGAATTCCTTAAAAGTGGGATATTAAAGGCACAATCTAAAACACTTCCAACAACAAGAAGAAAATGAGAGATGTCTAAGGAAACCTCAATGGTTGACTAACGAACTTTCAACTCAGCTAAATATTTAAAAAAAACATGTACAGGAAATGAAAAATGGGGAATACACCAAAAAGGAATATAAGCAAATAGCCAGTATATGCAGGGGATGGTAAGAAAAGCTAAAGCACAGAATGAACTTAGACTTGCCAGAGAAGTTAAAAATAGTAAAAAAGTTTTTTTTTAAAGTTATGTCTGCAGCAAAAGGAAAAATAAGGAAATGATAGGGTCTCTGCGTGGCAGAAATAACCAATTACAGGAGACGGGGACAAGGTAGAAATACTCAACACCTTATTTGCCTCTGTTTTCTTCAGAAATGAAAAAAGAGTTCATCTGGGTCAAAGAGTAAATGATGTAGGGTGGAAATTACAGCATAGAATAGATAGGAAGGTAGTACAGTGACTCCCTGCTTATCACGGGGGTTAGGGACATGACCCGAGCTGGGGACTCTTGTACTTACCCCGAGCCTGTCGCTGCCCTGAACATGTCTACAAGGGCCTTCCAGGGCCTGTCGGAGGTGCCAAAAGGGCCTCCACATGAACCAGAAGTGACCTCCAGATCGCCAACAAGCATTCCTGAGGCCTCCAACAGGCCTAGAAAGGCTCTCAGAGGCCTCCGAGGCCTGCTTTTTGGCGATCCGGAGGTCAGTTCTGGTTTATTGGAAATCACTTCCAGTTCGTGCGGAAGCCCTTTTAGGGCCTCCAAACGGCCCGGGAAAGCCCTTGCAGGCCCTTATGGGGCAGCACCAGTCCTGGGGTAAATACAGGAGGCCTGAAACAGGCCTTTCCCCCTTACCCCAGGGTATTTCCCCCCCACATACACAGCATGTGAACGGTGAAAGTGCGGGGGGTTATTGTACAGCAGTGGTGGCCAAACTTCGGCCCTCCAGATGTTTTGGACCACAACTCCCAGAATTCCAAGCCTGCATTGGACAAAGGACTGTGGGAGTTGTGGTCCAAAACATCTGGAGGGCCAAAGTTTGGCCAGCACTGCTATACAGGAATACCTGGAAACTCTAAATGAATCTAAGTCTCCAGGGTCAGATGAATTACACCCAATGATATTAAAAGAACTGGCAGGAGTAATTTCAGAACAATTGGCAATATTCTGTGAGAAGTCCTGGAGAACAGGGGAAGTCCCCATAGATTGAAGGAGGGCAAATGTTGTCCCCATCTTCAAAAAGGGGAAAAATAGAGGACCCAAATAATTACCGCCCAGTCAGCTTGACATCTATTCCTGGAAAAATTCTAGAACAGATTATTAAGCAGACAGTCTGTAATTAACATGAAGTGCTGTCATTACTAGAAGTCAACATGAGGGTGATACGAGGTGATCATAAATGGCTTCTCAGCATGGAGAGGGGTGTCCAGTTGGATGCCCCAGGGCTCTGTTCTGGGTCCGGTGCTATTCAACATCTTTATTAATGACTTAGACGAAGGGATAGAGGCTAATTAAATTTGTAGATGATACCAAATTGGGAGGAGTGGCTAATTCCCTAGAGAATAGAATGCAGAGGAGGGTGTGCAGGATGGTTAAGGGTCTGGAAGAATTGTCTTACGAGGAGCAGCATTGGTATCTGGGAATGTTAATCTTACAGAAAAAAGGTTGAGAGGGGATATGATAGCCATGTTTAAATGTTTAAATATTTGAAAGGATGTTATATCAAAGAGAGGGCTGGCTTGTTTTCCATGGTTTCAGAGACTAGGACTTGGAGCAGTGGTTTCAAACTACAGGAAAAGAGATTCCATTTGAACGTTAGGAAAAACTTCCTGATGGTTAGAGCTGTTCACCAATGGAATATGCTGCCATGGAGGGTGGTGGAGTCTCATTCTTTGGAGGTTTTTAAGGCAATGTTGGATGGCCATCTGTCGGGGGTACTTTGAGGGGGGTTCCTGCATAGCAGGGGGGTTGGACTGGATGGCCCTTGAGGTCTCTTCCAACTCTTTGATTCTATGATTCTATGTGTTTTTAAAAAGTGGAGGGCCTGTATAGGTGTTTGAAATATCAGATGTTTCTGAGACCATTAGAAATTAATATGGTAGTTGGGATCACCTAAGGACCAGATACCATTTCAGTTAAGTTTAGACTCCTTGTCAGACTCCTGTGTTATAAAAATAATTATTTAAGTAGCATTTTATCATAGCAATTTGCTGACTTGTGTCGTGCGTTTAAACAACATGAGTAGTAAATGTTGGTGCATTACTTCTAGTAAGTGGTATCTTGTGGGAAAGTTTCCAGTGAATGAATTTTAGAAAACAAGTGTTAATTAAATGTGATTTTTGTTCTTCAAGTTGGTTATACTACAATATTGCCCAAAATCATTTTCTAGGATGCACCGATCCTGTGCTCAGACGCTGAGATGCCATACCTAGAGCCAATGGATTTCTACAGTGACATTTGGGATGAGGACTGGATACTTTCCAGTTATTATAATCAAAGGAAAAAGGGGGAGACCGGAGGAGATAAACAAAAGAAAAAGGAGGAGACAGGAGATACGCTGGGCTCTGATGTTAAAGTAGTTGACCACCAACCTCCAAAAAGTGAAGGGAGCAAGGATGAAGCTCAACACAGCCAAGATACGGTACAGAAGAAGGTGGGTGTTCGGTGTTCAGGGAATGAACATGGGCAAATCATCATCACTTACCCATACTTTCTGTTATCCAAATCGGTTTATATTTTAAGTGCCCTCCTTTTCTTTATGAACAAATGGTTAATGATCAACATATCACTTCAAGATGTAGAGCATAAAATAGCAATAAAAGCACCAAACCTAAAAGCTTGCCAATAATAATGAACCAGAAGAAGCTAACACAAATCAACAGAGAATTAATGCCAAAAATGTGCCAGCCAACTACAGCAAGTACCACATCCCAGCTGAATATGCCAGTCTTCACCTACCATCTAGAAGCGTACAAGATCAACACTTGAAAGGCCTTCGTCTGGGGAGGGCAGCTTATCGCAATTAGAGATGTGCACGAAACGAACTTTTAGTTCATTTTGTTATTCATTTTGTTACGTAATGAAACGAATAACAAACTGCCCCCTCTAAGAAGCAAAATGAAACGAAACAGAAATTTCCATTTTGTTTTATTTTGTTTCGTTTGCCGGTGTCTCCTACCTGGTGCTGCTGCTGGTCCTGGACGGTCTTTCCTGGTCTGGTGGGTCCTCCTGGCTGCAGGGAGGGGGTGTCCGGGGGTGGGGGGAGCCGACCAGCCGCGTTACAGCTGGTAGGCAGCAGTGGTCGGCAGTAAAATAAAAAAAATTAAAATAAATAAATAAAAGATCCAGCGTGCGGGGCCAGCCCCCCCAACCCCCTCCCCCCCAAAAATCGTAAATTATGCTTGGCAGAATGTGGATATTTTCGGTCCCATTAAGAGAGAAATGTTCTGGTCCAGAACCCCAGGGCAAAATCCAGAACTCCTGAAGTAAATTAGGTTGAGTTGGCTTACTGAATAAGGGTACCTCACTCGTGTATGCACAGTTTGTTAGTAAGAGGGCCAGAACTGGTTGCAGAAATCAGGATACCTTCTTGGACTCTACAGATCTGTTCAAAGTTCTAGCATGTGTTTTTCTCACTTTTCTAAGGTAATTATTCTGGTGTCTCAGTCTAGCCTCGTGAGTCATCTGCTGGTATGTAGGCAGAGGCCTTTTGGGCTTTTACCCCTGCTTACCTGTGTCCCCTCCCCAAAATTCCTAGTTGTGCTCTTGTGCAAAATCTTGTTCCTCTACCATTTTCATCAGTTCTCTTGACTTCTAAGTGTTATCAAATGGCTGGAAAAGAGTGTGTCTTATTGCGCTGGAAAGAGTCTCTTCTGTTAGCTGTTGTGAGTTTTTCAGGCTGTTGACCGTGATCTGGAAGTTTTTCTTCCTGACGTTTTGCCAGACTCTGTGGCTGGCATCATCAGAGGGCAAGAAAACTGCTAGTTCCCTGAGCTCCTTGCCCTTAAAGATGCCAGCCACAGAGTCTGGCAAAACGTCAGGAAGAAAAACTTCCAGAACACAGCCAAACAGCCGGAAAAACTCACAACTATCAGATTCCAGCTGTGAAACCCTTCAAGAATACAGTCTCTTCTATTGTTTGTGGGATTGTTCCAGCCTGGCTCCCAAAATTAGTAACCCTACATCTGTACCTTGAACCCAGATTGGAGTCAAGCCAGGCGTGCAGTTGTGTGTATATGGTGTGGTCAGTGGGAAATAGATCATTTCGAACCACTCTGCATGCAGCCCATAATGTGGTCTACTGCTCTGTGTGATCACACTCTTAATTTCTTTCAGCGGTAGGGGTTACATAAGAATAAGTAGCTGGTTCAGAGCCAGGGTGAGTGGAGAGACTTGGTGCTTCCTCTCTCTCTCTCTCTCTCTCTCTCTCTCTCTCTCTTTGTCTCTCTCCAACCCCCACCATTCTAGTCCCTGCCTGTTTCAAGTTCAGACAAAATTCTGTTCTCTCCACAATGACAATAATGTGAAGCAAATTGGCACTTGTTCTAACTCTGACTTTAGTTGTAGGTTTTAGGGGAGATTCTTTTGTACTCAAAAGTTAGGTCTAAGAAATAAAAATGGAGAACGAGAGTTTGCCCTCTCAAATGCTATGGAACATGCAGTACACAGCATGAAATATGAAATAGCTCTATCTATTACAAGCAGGCAAGGAGCACTGGGCAAACAGACCCTTCTTAGTGTCAGTTTACTATATGTACTTTTGTTTTGCTTCAAACTGTGGTGTGTAAGTTACAGCCGTACAGATATGTAGAGTTCTTTATGGGTAAAACAAGATTTCTGCCATGTTTTTTGTCAGCAGAGACAAAACACTCTTGGAGCTATGTCTAATTCTTCGTCACAAGCGGTAGAAGAGTTTTATGTCTCCATTGCACAGTCAAAGAAATCAGGAGAGTCAAACAAAACTGATTTGGATGTGAAGAATGACAGTTCCCAGTTTCCTCAGGCAGCATCTGCCTTGCATGGTACTTTGGGGATGTGGGTTTACAGCAAAAGTACTTAGGCACATAATGTTACTTGCATGAATTCTGCTTTCAGATCCTTTTTTGCTTCAGCTACATTTGACTATGCACTACAATTCCTCTGCTGCATCCCACTGCTAATCTGAGCGGTGAAACATGATCTCTAATCCCTTATTGTATGAAGCTGTAATGTTGTTCCCACAGGTGACAATGACACCTTCTCACTGAGGGGCTTGTCTTAGTAGAGCATCTAGGGACTGCCCTGACTCGTTCCTTCTCTGACATTTCTAGGGTGCACCCTTTCCCTTCAAACCTGGAAGTAGCCAAAAGTTCGTTTCCTTTTGGTTGGTGGTGGGATGGAGTTACAGTCACCCCCTGCCATTTTGCGGTGCAGGTCCCGCGGTCCCGCTACATTGCGGGATCGCAGAACCTGCACCGCTGGGGGGGGCGGGGAGCGACCAGGTCACTCCCCGCCACCCCTCACCCCCTCCGAGGTTTCATGGAGCTGCCCGGGAGGGTCGCGGGGAGCCATTGTATGGCTCCCCCCATCCCCCACCCCCTCCGAGACTTCACGGAACCGGGCGGGGGCGGTGGGGGCGGGGCCGCAATCTCCATTGCCAATGCATTTCAATGGAGAAATTTTCCCCATTGGAAAGCATTGAGCCAATGTTTTCCAATGGGGAATTTTTTCTCCATTGAAATGCATTGGCAATGTTTTTCAATGGAGACAGCCCCGGAGGAGAAGTCTCGGGCAGTGCGGGTGGGCGGCGGCGGGAGGTCAGATCCCCCTGCCACTGCCGGCGCGCACCACCCCAAGACTTCTCCGACAGGCTCGCGATAGACCCCCAGCGCCCCCCGCCTCCCCCACCCGCTTCCGCATATCGCGGATTTTCATGGATCACGGGTAGGGTGAGTCCCTAACCCCCGCGATCGGCGGGGGGTTACTGTATTTGGAACCTTGAGAGGCACGGGGAGGAGCGCTATAACCTGGCCACATTTTTCCGGGAGTGGAGGATGGTGTGGGCCACATGGTTCCTAACCACCTGATCTAGTCGTGTCACTTCTCTTCTTTTGAATCATCAGTGGTATCTCTTTCAGTAAAGTAGGACTAACTTTCTGTCTTGCCATGTATAAATTCTCTCTAGTCCTGCTCCAAAAATTGAAGTATTGATCTTGTTTTTTTTAAAAAAGGAGTCAGTAAGGAGACAGATGGGGAGAGGTAGCAACAGCTTACTTAGCGCAAGTGTTTTGAAAGTTTATTTGTGCATAGCTACTTTTCACTGGCACAAGTCTTTGTTATTTCCTGTGTGGTCATGCACAAGCTGTAAATGCTTTTTTATCTCCCTTTCATTGTAGAAGCCAGTTCCAAAGAGATCCATTCCAAAACTCCATTTGGAGTTTTTCGGGAGTGTGTGGGGTCCACAGGAACAGAACAGTGGGGGAATTAAGTGGTTGCTTTCATGTACCACAGCATGAATATTTTCGTCCTCCTGTGAGAATTGCATTCAGCTGAAAATTAACTATGTAACTTGTTACCAAGTGACTGTAACCTTAGAACCTGTCCCTCCCATGTAGTTCAAACATATCTACATAAATGATCATTGAGATGTAAAGAGAGGCCATGAGAAGGTGGTACTCCTATTTGTAACAGAAAGGCATGCAAGAGTCCATATGGTTTATTAGAAGACAGAGATGACTTTCCTCTTCTTACTGTGTAGGAGAAGCCTCTTCAGAGAAGAAGGTGGATGATGTTTCTTGGAGCCAAGCTGTGACCTTGTATAATTCTAGCCATGGCCCAGCTCAACAACCTGTCAGTCCCAGTGCCTTGGTGTTCACTGCTGAGCTTCAGAGATCTCCAACATTTTGTGTCCCTTGCAACCCTACAGTAGCCCTGGGAGCTTCTGCACGCTTAGCTGGATCTGGTGGATGTTTTCCCCTTAACTTGTGGAAAACAAATACATGAAAGCCACCAATGAATTGTTTGAATGTATTTTCAGAAAGCTTCCAATATCAGTGGATGGCTTTCAGTGTTCAGCTGTACAGTGGTTTAGGGTTAGGAGTGAAAAATCTTGTTTGAGGTGCTCATAAGAGCTTTGGTAACTCTTTCAGTTGGGACTGAATGCTGTGACGTTGCCTTATTTCTCTGTGTTTTCCCCTGTTGTACCTTTCTGTTGGTGTTCTTAATGTAATGGTTTCAAAAGGACTTGAGAACTTTGGTTATGGAAAATTCGTTTGCCACAAATCTTGTAAAGCAGTAAGGATATTGTAGTAGGTGTTCTTTGATGGCACATTACATACATGTAACCTGAACATATTCATAAAGGATCATTTTGATGTTGAATTTTGCAGAATAAAACCTGATATTCAAAAGGTAAAACATCAAAGACTTCAATTAAAGTTCTCAAAAGCAATTGTTTGTTAAGAACTAAAGTTAATTTAAAATATACTCAAGAAAACTGGAATACTTCCAAAGTGCATTGATAATGATTAGATTTTTTTAAAAAAAACTAGCCTTTTTTAAAGTGATCTTCTAGAGACAAAAAAAAAAACATGTACAACACATTCAATTCATGACTAATTCTGGCCTGAAACACTTGGAAGATTATACAGTGTATGTTTCTTTCTAACAAGGGATGTGCATATATCATAATGAGAAAAAGGAATGGGAGGGGAAGGGGTTACAATTGGGATCCTGGATACTGGGATAATAAGAATGGGGGAAGGAATAGGACCCTGGGATTGTGAGGGCATTTGGGGGCATGATGGTTGGCGAAGATAATTTCTTTCATTTTTTTATTTTTTGACAAGTGGCACGGGGCCCTGCTGCCCCCCCTCCCTAGCACCAATTAGCTGGACCACTCTGTAAAGCAAATGGAGGGTTTACAAATATTTAGAAGTTTCCAAACCAAATATGATTCAGGTTTTTCATTGTTCTTAATGGAGATAGTACAGAGTATAAAAATAACCTAAGATAGAGTTTGGATCTCCCCCCCCCCCCAAATTCTACCTTGGGTAGATTATCTTGTTCACTTGGGCGATAACTGAGGGTGATTTGAGTATGCTGAAAGGTGATTTGGGCTTTAGGAATAATAAAGGGGAATCTGTTGTTGTATCATTAATACAGGGACTCTTCCTAATGTAGGCCAGAGGAAGACAGGAATTAAAAGTTGCTTCTTTCTCCTTTGTCTGAGCAGAAGGCAGAGCAGCCACTTTGGCATCAGTCTCCAGTTCTAACTTTTCCACAGGTGCTTTATGTGAGATGGCTTGATCTCTCAGTGGTTGGAATGGAAAACGCTAGAGATGGGCATGAAACAAAAATTTTAAATTTCATTTTTTGTTTTTTGTTTCATTTCCTAACAAAAGAAAAACAAAATACTTTTTTAAAAAAGGAAACAAATTGGAAATTTTCATTTTGTTCTATTTCATTTTTTGCTTCTTTGTTTTTTGACAAGTAGCACAGGGCCCTGCCAGCCTCCCCCTTTCTAGCACTGATCAGCTGGACCCCTCTGTAAAGCCTTTCAGTTAAAAAGGCAGCCTTTCACTTCTCCTTAGACCAGAAAAGGAGGAAAAGTCATTTCTGTTACCACCCAGAATTGCATGTGGGTCCAAATGTTGCTCCCCTGCCAGAGGCCATACTAGATCCCAAAATGCTGGTATAGCCATTTAAAATGTAAAAAAAAAATGTGATGACAGAAACTTAGGGAGTCCTATAAAGTCTCTTCTACAACAGTTTATACCCCAGGAAGCTTTGATGAGTACAGTTAGGTACAATAATTCCCTGTTTATCACAGGGGTTAGGGATCCAACCCAACCCAACCCACAATAAAGGGAAATCTGTGTTATGCAGATGCTGGATCAGGTTGGGACTGGGGGTCCTTTTTGGGGCCTCCTGCACTTACCCCCAGGCTTGGAGCTGCCCCAAGGGGGCCTCCGACGGGCTTCCCAGGCCTGTTGGAGGCCTGCTCGGGGCAGCGCTAGGCCTGGGGTAAATGCAGGAGGCCCCAAACAGGCCCACGCAGCTTGCCCCAGGAGCCCTTGCCTTCATATACTGCAGTCCCACAATATATCAGAACCATAGTATATGAACTGCAATATAGCGTGGGACAACTGTATTTTATTATTTATTTATTTATTTACAAGATTTTTAACCGCCCCACTACCAGACCAGGAGAGTATTTTAAAACTATTGGGAATCTCTGTCTGGTTTGGACTTGGGGTGGCACCGGATTTCCCTAGAGGATACCTGATGTGTCCCACCCCCATCCTGGCTTAGATCTAATACTAGACTTGGAGAGTTTGGTAGAGATGTATTCTTAGATTTAACACACTAAAAGTAAAAAAAACAAGAAACATCTTTCATCTCTAATTGCTCTGTTGAAAAAATCAATGTAAGACATTACTGGTGTGTGCTTTTGAGCCTATCAAAATTGCAAGATCTGTAATTTTGGAAGTGGTAGCTTGGGTGAGTGGCCAGAAACAGGATGAGACATTGAGAGCTGTAAAGAAACTGTAGTCTTCTGATAGTGTGCTCACTCACTTTGACGAGAAGAAGCCAATAATTCTAGCATGTGATGCATCCAATTTGGAGTGGACACTGTGCCGAGTCATTTCATGCCAGATCGGTGGAAGACCCCAATTGCATATTTTTCAAGGACCTTATCAGTAACTGAAACGAATTATGCACAGATTGATAAGGAAGCCTTGGCCCTTATAGCAGGAGTAAAGAAATTTCATGATTATGTGTATGGTTAGTGTTTTGAAATTGTTACAGATCACTAACCATTGTTAGGAAACCGCCCCCCCCCCCGACTGACAGATTCCTCAAATATTGTCTCCCGGATGCTGTGTTGGTATGTGTTTCTGGCAGCATATGACTATGTTATGCCACCAACCAGGAAAGGCAATGGGACATGCCGATGCCCTTATTCAATTACTGCTGTTATGTATTGAAGAAGATCCTGCCCCTGCACATGGCATCATGTTAATAGAGGACCTACCAAATCCACTGCTTCATGCATAAGATGTAGCTTACTATACAGTGAAGGACCCAGTACTATCTCAAGTTTTAAATTGGGTATGGAAGAGTTGGTCTTCATGGAATTTAAGTTTAAGCCTTTTTATTCATGCCACCATGGAATTTCAGGGCATAAATGATGTTTGCTGTGGGCAAATAGGGTCATCATTTCACCCAAATTGCAGAAGAAGGTGCTGGAGGCACTACATATGGGACATCCTGGAATAGTACACATGAAGGTATTGGCCACACTTATGTGCGGTGGCTGGGAATAGACCGAGCTATTAAGGAATGGGTTCAAGTGTGCCACTCATGTCAGAAGTCTTACCCAGCCATGTCACAGGCACCCATACAGCAATGAGAGATGACAAGGACACCATGGTCGAGACTGCCTATAGACTTTGCCAGGCCTTTTCAGTGTCAAATTTTCCTTGTTGTAGTAGATTCATATTCAATGTGGTTGGAAGTAGTCACCATTTCATCAGCTGTTGTGATTCGGGCACTACAGTGGCTGTTAATCACAAATGGGTTACCAGACACGATAGTGTGAGAC
Organism: Phrynocephalus versicolor; assembly: GCA_023846285.1. Lineage (NCBI taxonomy): Eukaryota > Metazoa > Chordata > Lepidosauria > Squamata > Agamidae > Phrynocephalus > Phrynocephalus versicolor. Next base: position 1,358,596 of record JAHTLZ010000129.1, on the reverse strand, counting down.
AATGGCACACAGTTTACTTCAACTGAGTTCCAACACTTTATGACAGCAAATGTGATCCACCATATTACAGCAGCACCGTTCCATCCATCAACAAATGGGCAGGCTGAAAGAATGGTGAGGATGACCAAGGCATCCTTGCAGAAAATAGTTCTCAGGGATTGGCAATTGTGGCTGGCTGATTTCTTACTGCAGCAGTACATTACCTCACATACCAGCGTGGATAGGAGTCCCGCTGAACTGTTAATAAACAGAAGGTTGATGGCCTTGTTGGACAGACTGCATCTGGATTTGACATCAGACCATGCCCCTCAGTGTGAAACCCTAGAGGTCCCTCAGTATTTTCAAGTGGGTGATTGGGTTTATGCTCGGAATTATAGTGGAAGGCAGAACAGATTCCTGCAACTGTGACAGAAATAAGGGGACCATTGTCGTATGGGGTGACCATCAGAGGAAATGTGCTACATTGGCACGTGGATCAGCTACGTTAGTGGGTAGACAGTATAAGAGTTCCAGAGGTTGATCCAGATGAAATGGAACATTTGGTAGCACCAGGAGAGTAGGGGGAGAGTCCACCATTGGCAGAAATGAGAACAACGGAGACAGAAACGATGGAGCATGGAACAGCTTCAAATGGGGAAATAAATTCAGCAGAGACAGTGGGTAATCCTACAATGAGGGATGATCAAGAACCAATGGGAACTACTGTAGCTGAAGAGCCACAACACTCACAAGTGAAGCGCCAATCAAAATACAGTATTTACAAGATTTTATTTGTAGTTAGATTTTAGCAGAGGGGGAGGGGTGTTATTTAGTGAGATAGGTATTGCTTGTTGGCCAGCTGCAGATAATTAGCCACAGGGAGGGGCAGCACCTCTTGGCAGCATTTGTATAAATACTCATATGTGTTTTTACTATTCCATTCCTTATCTGACTGTCAGAGGCTTGCGAAATAAAGGCATGCTGATTTATCTCCTGGCATCATAAACCCACTATTTAACACTGTACTTAAATGTGTACCCTGCCTTTGTTGGGCACGATTCTTTCCTTCTGCTTCAGGAGCTAAAAGTCACCCCTTCCTTTTTTTTCCAGCTGTAAATAAATGAATGGTTGTTGGATCTCTGCTTGTCTCAGAAGTTTTTTTTTTTTTTTTGCTAAGTTATTCTAAAATAAGGAAGTTTGGGATTAGCCTGGACTTAACACTACTTCCCAGGGTCGGGTGGACATTTTAACTAAATTATACAACCTAAACCAAAGCAAACACAAGAGTCTATTCTGGCACATCCAATAAGCCAACTCTACAGCACAGCATCATTTCCTTATCTAAACATTTTCAAAAGTTTATAAACTCCCAAAATGGCCAAAAGGATTCAGAACAATTTTCTTCAAGACATGCAATGGGGAGGCTGGGAAATGATGCAAAATATATAGGTTAATAATTAACTACAGTACTACCTTGGTGTAGAAGCATTTCACAGAAATTTTCATAAAATGTTGCTCTGCTCTATGAGCTGCCACGCCCACCTCTGTCGCTGCAGCCGTCACGCTGGCAAGGGGGTGATGGCAGCACGGCTAGGGGTATCCCTCCCTCTCTTGTAGCCTGGCTTACCCCCTCATCTCTCTCACTTCTGCCCTTGCCATGGCATTAGTGGAGGTCTCTGGACTTGTCCACAGTCCTTCAGCCCTCACTGTGGCACTGATGGAGGCCCAGGCTGTGGAGGCCTCCAACCTTCACTGCAGCATCGGTGATGGTCCTGGGCAGAGGCCTCCAGCCCTTGCCACGGTACTGGTGGAGGCCTCTGGACCTGGCCTTGGGCCTTTGGTCCTAGCCACAGCACCAGTAGAGGTCCCGGCCATGGAAGGCTCCAGATCTGGCCACAGAGGCCTCCAGCCAATGCGGTAGGCCTTCAGCCCTCACCACAGCACCGGCAGAGACCTCCAGACCTGGCTGCAGGCCTCCATCCCTTGCCATGGCTCCAGTGGAGGCCTCTAGACCTGAGTGCAGGCCTTTGGCCTTGACCAATGACATGGGCGGGAGCCCCAGCTGCAGAGGCCTCCAGGTGTCACCGTGGCACCAGCAGTGGTCCTGGCTGCAGAAGCCTGCAACCCTTGCTGTGGCACTGGTTGCCAAAGCCGTGAGGGAGTAACTGCTATAGCGAGAGGCCCCAGAATGGATTAGGAATTTGTTCCTATGGGGAAATTTATTTTGATATTTTGGTTTATGAGCATGTTTCTGGAACTAATTATGCTCATAAAACAAGGTTGTCGTTCAGTCGTGTCCGACTCTTCGTGGCTGTGACAAAACCCTGGAAACAGGAGTAATCAATATACAAATCATCAGCCAATCCCAGCAGGAGGGCGGGGAATGGTATGATATAAAAAGGGTGGAGCCTAGTCAGTTCAGTGGAGTTCAGTTAAGTTGAGAGTGAGTTCTAGGAGAGAGCACTGTTCTCTGAGAGTTCTGTCAGGCAGTGAGGGCTCTACTGTTTACTAGTTAGTAAAGACAGGGAGGCTTGTAGAGCTGATTAAATCTATTACAGTATATGTTAAAGGCAACACATACCATCCTCAGATATTGTTATATTTATTATTTTCTCAATAAACTTTGTTATTATTTTCATATTATTCATCTGAGTCTGTCCCAATTCATGAGGCAACGATTATAAAAGGTGGCAGCATTATTAAGTGAATAAAAGGTGGCAGCAGTACCATTTCCATCACAGAATTCAGTGTGTGAAAGGGGTGACGTCACAGTAGCCCCATGGACCAGAGCTCGCCAGGCCTTCCTGTCTTCCACTGCCTCCCGGAGTTTGGTCAAATCCATATTGGTTGCATCGATGACACCGTCCAACCATCTCATTCTCTGCCGTCCTCTTTTCCTTTTGCCTTCAATCTTTCCCAACATCAGGGACTTTTCCAAGGACTCCTCTCTCCTCATGAGGTGGCCAAAGTACTGGAGCCTCAGCTTCAAAATCTGTCCTTCCAGTGAACATTCGGGGTTGATATTTCTTTCAGGATGGATAGGTTTGATCTCCTTGCAGTCCAGGGGACTCTCAAGACTCTCCTCCAGCACCACAGCTCAAAAGCATCAATTCTGCGGCGATCAGCCTTCTTTATAGTCCAGCTTTCACTTCCATACAACACTACTGGAAAAACAAACCAAGGTACCACTGTATAATTTCTCATCTAATAATTGCAGCAGCAGCAAACCCCAGGCTCCCCTCCAACAACCAATACTAGCCGTTTAAAAGAACCAGCTGCCAAAAAAAAAAGCCAACTTCCCTGAGTCTTATAGTTGCTGGGCCTGAGTTGCCCTGTCCTCACATGAAGCCTTGGGTTTGCAATTTTGGGAGAGGGGAGACTGCCTGCTGGGGGGGGGGGCAAGGCTGTGGTGTCCCCCCTTAGATTTCAAGGCCCTAGGCTTCATCCTACTTAGCCTATACATAAATCTGGCCCTGTGTGCAGCTTAGTCTATGGCAGTGGTTCTCAACCTGTGGGTCCCCAGATGTTCCTGGACTGCAACTCCCAGAAACCTCCACCATTTGCTGTGCTAGAAGGGATTTCTGGGAGTTGCAGTTCAGGAACATCTGGGGGCCCACAGGTTGAGAACCACTGGTCTATGTGATACCACCTGACTTGTGTGTTCTATTATGTTTGATGCAATAAATTTATTTAGTCATAATTTTCCTTTCCTCTCATATTCACTCCTGTGTCAACTGGATGTGTATCAATAGGTCATATTTGTCTAAACCTAAGAGTTTACTTAAGCGTACATGTGTTAACCTGCCTTCTAGTTGTGTTACCTACAAATGTGTTACCTACAAGTGACCTTTGAGTGATTCTTGATGACCACTATGACAATCTGCAACTGGATTCTTCTGAGGACAATTAGACCTTTCTCAGCAACAACTGCTAAGACCTTGCTGGATCTTTTGCATTGTTTTTTTATATGCTGCTCCCACATGTTTATCTATGCCATGCATCTGAATAAGTTCTTAACAGTCTCTAGAGATGTATTTGAAATAAAAGTGTTGCAAACATACACATTGCTTGAACATGCATGACTGTGTGATTAGGCAAAAGCAAAGGAACAGCCTCTGGATGACACTTAAACCAGTTTATGAGGGTGCACTACGTATGGGACATAAGGCTTTTTTTTTTAATAGCTACTACAGAAAACTGTGAGTAGCTCTTCCTCCCCTGTTGTGGTAAAAATATGCTAAAAATTGTCAGGTTGTTGCCCTGTGGCAGTCTCTGAGTCAGACCACATAACCCTGTGATAGGACTGGCCTTTGTGATCCATAATAAATGTAATTCTGGCTCTTTAAAATGTGTACAGTTAGACGTCTGAGAAAAGGCAGATCTCCTTCAGGCTAGCTGGCTAATATATGACCCTCTTTGTCTAATCAGCAGTCCTGAACCAGTGCGTAAAAATGAATATGTTCCTGGATGGGGGAGTGTCAATAGTTGCTGACTGTTTTCAATAAACTGCTGACGCAGAGCTGAGCAGCAGCTGTTTCCTCTGGTTTGTGGGCAGTGCAGGTTAATAGTTTACTCATGTCACATTTGTGTTTCTTTATATTGCTGCCTAGCTTTGTAGGATGAGGGAACAAGGGTCCAGCTGCTGCAATTTGCTGATAGATGTGATTGAGGACGTGGCAGATTTCTATCACTGCTACCCATGTCGAAGGATTCCCTAAGAGCCCAGAACTTCTGGGCAGGAATCTTGGGACTCTATCACAATTAGTTTCCAATGCTCCAGAGAACTGATGAGCATTTCATTCCATCACTGACAATGTGTAAGTCCACACAAGGAACAGATAATGGTAATTACAATCTGTTTTGGAAAAGCACAATATTGGAAATTTGCAAATGATTGTTCCACCTAGGAGTGGTTCTAGAAACTGTGGGAAATAGTACTGTCAGCAGGATTGACCCAGACCAGAAGATTAAGAGGCATATCTAAGTATAATTGGATTAGTGTAATTTGTTTTTTCCTTATTACCTTCACTGACAAGGAAATTATATATTTTCAGCTTCACAAAAATCTTTCTAGAAATCGCTGATGAAGATAATGGCAAGCGAAGCTACTGAATAATAAGACAAATACAAGATTTAATAAAGAGAACAGCACCATTGGTACTTAGATTTTTGATGATTAGATAAACAATGCATGTTGATAACTCGCTTGAATATTAGGTGTGAGGACCAGACTGAGCTGTTCCTGAGGTTGAATTGTTACATACTGTTTATTCTTAAAAAAAAAAAAATATCTGTGCATTGAATGTTTTTACCAGAACCACCTGTTGAGATTGCCAAAGGAAGAGAGAACAGCCACCTTTGCTCAGGTCTAACCGTTGTAATTTCCATTACTGAATCAATATGTCGTACATTAAGCCTTGCTTCCCTGCTGCTTCCCCCATCATATGAATTACTGATCTCCAAAAAGCCCTCTCAGTTTCTGCTCTCTAACTGAGTGGCTTCTTTTAATGATTCCATATTACATTAGGCTTTCCTCTTTTCCTACACCCCCCTCCCGCTTTTCCTGCAATAAATGGGGATGTGGATATTTTGCTGTAGAGATATGGGGCTGTACCAGTTTTCTCACTGTATAGTAAGGACCCCATATTCACTGCGGATTGGTTCCAGCTCCTCATCCTTGTGAATACTGAAAACCATGGATAATAGTGAATGCACATATATAGCACAGTAAAAGGGGGGGGGAAACAGGGAAAAAATTCCAATAGCATTATCAGAGCTGGCCACTAGAGGATGCCAGAGACTAGGCTGTCTATTCATTACTAACCATTGCTTGTGGAAATACTGTAGTTTTTTCCTGGGGGGTTTTCTTTTAATATTTTTTAAATGTTCATGCTGTGGATAAGTGAATCAGTGAATTCTGATCCCATAGATAAAAGAGTCCTATTGCAAGAGATCCTCAACTCGGCTAGCAGCATGCTCTTAGGGCCCTTCACTAATTAGGAAGGCAAAGGCTTCTGGGAGTTGCAGTCCAAGAACACCTGGGCCCCCCAAACAGGAGAACAAAGGCTCTCAAGGACTGCTATTTGGACTGCAGGTATATATGTGTATGGATTACATATTTCAAGTGCTCTGAATTCTGAATAAACCCTTTTGCTCACAGGAAGCCATCAATATTGGGAGAAGGGCATTTTAGGCAAAATATATTTCTGATGTAGTCCTTGCCTCTGCTTTCTCCTTGCTCCTCTCCTAGCAGGAGTTGGCTGTGATGGTTGTATCCAAATTGTTTTTTCAGGCAGGAAGTTCTTTTTTCCTTTTTATTCATCAATTCCCATTGATGCAGCAATAACACCTAACTCTGCTGATCACATGGGCAGGAAACATCTATTTGCCAGCTTCCGATCACATGGAACCCACAGGATAACACTTATATAACTTTGTGTTTATCTCTCTCCCTGTGTGGTTGCATTGACATTATGTTATCAATTGTTAGTTTTAATGTTGCCTTCTAATGCTGTAAGATACCCCTCAATTCCCTGTTTCTCAAACTGAACGTGTCTTAATTGTAATGGGCTGTATATTCTCTCTCCTTGCCGTAAGCCACCTTGGGTCCTTTTCCAAGGAGAAAGGCAGGGTAAAAATACTCATAAATAAATAAATAATAAAACATGGCTGCTACACCAGCGCCCATCGCTACTGCTGTAGTACTGCTGCCTAATGTGGCTCAACCAATCCACTGGGTTAATAGGTTCAGAAACGGCTGTTCCTGTAACGTGGGCACCAGTACAGTTATCCTCAATGACAGACACACTGGCTTTCAAAGCCTTCCCCTTCCCCACAAAGGGATTTGGGGGCATAAAGAAAGGTTTCTGAGCCCAAGTATGCAGGCTAGCAATGAGATGTATTAAACCTACATCTGAGCAGGCTTTCTCTGTGTGCTTGGCAAAAGATAATGCAGAGGCTTTTACCATCTGGGTTGGCTGCTGACCTGCTTGCTCTCCTTTTATACTTGTTTGCAGGCAGACGGTTAGACTTCTCAGTCTAGACTTCCAAGAGAATGACTTATTACAGTGCAGATTCTGGGCACAAGATGGCAATGAAGTACAGGATAAAGGCCACAGCCATATTTCTTTCCTCACCCAATTATCCCAAGCTTCAGGCAATTTTCCTGATAGATACATCAAAATATTAGTTCAAAAAAACAATCAAATAGACAAACATTGTTTCATTATTGTAGTGTTCTGATGTTCCAAGGACCAATGCACTGAGGAGCTGAACAAATACGTTGGCACTAAAATGTAAAGCTGCTTTTCCCTCTGCTCTTTGTCTGAATTTTTCTTCTATGTAAGCTGGTAATGGAAAAGACACTCCTAGCTAAAAGGATGGAAAATAATTCTAGTAGCTGAAATAACTGAAAGTAAGTAAATTGGGTGTTTTTTTTAACTTTGGAAAGTAGTTTATCTACTTTTCACATAAAGTAGAATAACTGTTTTCAGAAGCATTACCTAAGAGTGTGATTCAAAGTGTACATATTTTAAAAGGAAATGTGCTTCCTATTATATACCACTTTCTAACACTCAAAGGACTTTGGGGGCAGTTTGCAATTTTAATTATGTAGTCTGTTCATTTCCCCACCCCATCCTCAATTTACCAAACTCAGAAGGATAGAAGGCTGAGTGAAACTTGTGCCAGCTGCCTGGGCTTGAACTCTGGGTTGCAGCATAGTTTTGGCTGCAGTAGAACAGTTTTACCTCTGGGCCACAAGGCTGCTATTTAGAGTTTATTTAAAATATTTTTACTCCCCCTTTCTCCTTAAAACGGGCCCAAGGATGTGTACCTCATTGAAAAAACATCATTTAAAACTAAAAAAAGTAAGTATACAATTATTTAAAATAATTAAATACATTTAAAATTGTAAATGCAACCAGTACTGAGAACAAATTTAAAAGCAACAAGGCACAACAATGCATTTTTATAAAGCCCTTTCAGACAGTTTGTCCCTTGGGGAAAGCCTGTCTGAAGAGAAAAGGTTTCCATTTGCTTGCGGAAGGGCAGCAAAGATGGGCCCACCCTGGCCTCTTTCTGTAGACTACGTTTTTAGTTACAAGTTAGGCATTCTTTGTAAGTGTTTGCATGTTGCATTGTTGCTTCTCAGGGCTTGCTGTGTGGGAGCTGAGTGTGTGAACTGAAACCATTCTATTTAAGGTGGTATAACAATTCCTTCTGGCCCAGGGTAGAATCAGAAGTGATTCATTTAAGATCATTCCCCACCCCCAGCCAACACTGAAATGGAGCTTAAATTGATCATTATTGCTGCACAGTGAAAATACAAAAGCAAATCCATATATAGCACTTGCTGTTACTGCCCTGGCATAAAAATATGGATTGAAAGTATAGATATGCATCATTCTTAGTAAATTGGTAGAAAATTTCATTAACGATCTAATAACAAGCATGTAGAGAAACAAGCCCAGCTGGAAAAGAGTCATGTAGTTTCCATAAAGGCAAGTAATATCTCATTAACTTTTTAGAATTCTTTGAAACTACCCATGAACACGTAAATATTGGCCAAAACCCTATTGCTTAAGGTAGTACAGTCACCCCCCGCCATTTCACGGTTCAGGTACTGCGGTCCCACTACATCGCAGGATCGCAGTACCTGCACCTCGGAGCCGTGCGGGGGGCAATCGGCTCCCTCTGCGCCGCCCCCCTGCACTCTTCCGAGAAGCCTTGGGCCGGGGGGGTGATCAGGTCACTCCACGCCGCCCCCTGTGCTCCTCTGAGAAGCTTTGGAGCCGCTGGGGGCGATTGGGTGGCTCCGCGCCGCCCCTGCACTCCTCCAAGAAGCCTCAAAGCCGCGGGGGGGGGCAATCGGGTCACTCCGCGCCGCCGCCCCTGCACTCCTCCGAGAAGCCTCAGACAGGTGCACGATCGCCCCCTCCCCCAGGCCCCACCCCACCCACTTCCGCATACTGAGGATTTTCATGAATCCCTAACCCCCGCGATCGGCGGGTGGTGACTGTAAGTTGTACTAGAATAGGTCCATTGAATCAACAGGGATTTTATGAGCCATCTTCTCTATATGTTCCATTGATTCAAACAATGATGTGGCTTAATGATGTGACTTAATTTAGCACTGTAAACCAGAAATTAATGTAGGACCAAATTATAGTGTTAACGTGCTTGCCCCTGACTACTTCACAGGCTATTGACAAACACTGCTTCTAATTTTTTCTTTTTCACTGCCACCAACTAGCTTCGCTATTAAATTTAAGCCTTCAGACTGTTTATTGACTGCAAGGTAGAATCAAAATCATTAATGGTAACGTGTTGAAGTATAAACAGAAATAATATAGCTCAAACCCACTTAAGTTTGAATACTAACAAAATTGAATATATGCACACCCAGTTCCTAAATTTACAAACTCTAAACATTCAGTTTTCTTCACAGACACTTTAAAGATCCTATCTCTTCTCTCTCTATCTTTTCTCCAGAAAGTGTTAAGTCCCTTATCTAGCCCTATCTGTCTTTCTGTTATACAGTGCCAGTCTCTATCTGACTAAAACAGTGCTGAGCAGAGCCTTAAATCCCCTCAGGCCACTCTCCAGACTCTCTCATTGGTGTACAAACCCACCAGTCAGTACAGACACCTTTCATGAATTATTCATTACCTCAGGTAACACCACACATATAACTCAATAAAACTGAATATTATTCACTTGAATCAGTTGATTCAATTGACTTACTTTAGTATAATTTACTGAATTAAGCAACAGGATTCTGGGCCAATGTTTACTTGGACTTCTGAAAACATTTGGTAAAGTCCCTCACCATAGATTCTTCAGCAAATTTAGCTAAACAGACAGCAGAAGGCAGGAGTCTATTGCCACTTCCCACACTGGAGGAATGTGAGCAATGGGGCCTGTCAGGCAACTGTTGGGGGCCACTGCTGTTTTCTCCATCAGTGCCCTAGAGCCAAGTGTAAGTAAGCAAAGTGTCTGTGTTTGCTGATGACACTGCTTGAAGTTTAGAGTTAACTGGAGAGATCCCTAAAAGGCTTATATCATTAAAAGACAAGCTTAAAATTTAAAAATAGTTAAGTACTGGTATATAGATGCTTAAAAAGCTCAAACAAATGGCACACTAAAAACGGTAAACAAAAGCATAGGTAAAGGTAAAGGTTCCCCCTGCACATGCATGCTAGTTCTTTCTGCGTGGTGGTGCTCCTCTCCATTTTTAAGCCAAAGAGCCAGTGTTGTGCAAGTCCATGGCCACGTGGCCGGCATGGCTGCACAAAACACTGTTTACTTTCCCGCTTTTTACAATGGTACCTATTTATGTACTTGCATTTACATGCTTTCGAACTGCTAGGTTGGCAGGAGCTGGGGTTAAAAGCGGGAGCTCACTCCGCTGCATGGAACCCAGGATTCAATCTCCTAACTGCCGACTTTGCAGCTGATAGTTTCAGCACTCTAGCCCTCTGAGCCACCATGCCTTCAAACAAAACCATACTTTTTGTCATTCCTGTTAAATGCTGTTGTGAACTGCAAATAGAAATGGAGGACTTACTAAAATGTATTGGCATAAGGTCAGAAAGTCTGTGATCTGAGTCGTTTTTGGACGCCAGCAAATACTGTCATGCCTTCCCAGTTCAGTCTGTACTACAAGATGGATGCATGGCTCATAGCTCGTTTCTAGTAGACAGACCTGCAATTCAAGAGATGCTCATTTTTATCCATTCATCAGCTTAAAAAAATACATTGTCTGGCATGTTTGGCTTTAGGACATTTTACTGTGTTACATATACGTATATAGAAGACTGCTTGAATATTTAATTTCAACAGGGTATACCACTGAGTACAGCTGTTGCCTTCCTTGCCCTTCTGATGTCACAACTAACTGGTAACAGACTGCAATCTTTCCACGTCCAAAAGGCCTGGTAGCCTCCCTAACAAGGTTCCTTCCAGTATTTCAAACAGGCCACTTTCCTTGTGCCACAGTGGTTAATCTGCTTGACTGCCAAGAAGACCCTGACCACAACTTGATATAGACAGGTTCAGGTAGCTAGCAAAAGGTTGACTTGGCCTTCCATCCTTCAGAGTTTGTTAATATGAGAACCTAGCTTGCTGGGGCAGGCAGGCAATGTAGAGCCCTGCATAATTAAACTGTAAACTGCCCAGAGAATGCTTTTTAAGCCGTGTGGGGCACTATATAAGCAGCATACTTTGCTTTTCCACGTTTCAGCCAGTTCCTCTTCTCCCTTTCTAAAAGTTATCAACAACGTAATAGCAGATGTGAGGTAACTAGTGTTCTGGCCTTTGGTGAATAGAATGTAATTAAAGCTGAACAAACAAGCAGAACCCTAAAGCTTTTAGAATCAGCACAGAAAGTCTCTCTAACAAAAAGCAGGGATCATTTCCCTTCATCCTGTCACCTCCTTGGAATTAATGTTAATCCCATAATGAAGCAGTGTTGATCCTCATTTTTAACAACATTCAGGATACTATAGGTTATAATGAACATTTTCCCGATGCTTATGATTCTATACATGTTTCATAAATCCTGTGAATTCAGTTGCATTTATGTTAATCTACACCTCTGGCATTGTAGCTTTTATATTTATCTGCATGTTGGAAAAACTGCAAATTGGTTTTATTTATTTTTTCTCCACACCAAGATGCAGTTGAATGATGGTATCCAGAGCCCAACTCCTTATTATGAATGGTTTTTGTTTTATTTTTAATGGGGGGGTTGTTTGTTTTGTTTTTCATTTGTACAACACTCTGGACACTAATTTGAAAGATAAAGATAAAGAACAACAACTAGCAAGAGATAAATCGATGATAATCCAGTCAGTGGCATTCTGTTTTCTATGGCCTTTACATATCAAATTGATCACCTGATAACCAACTACGTGTCATAGCTGGGACTGCACCTGCTGTGGCTGTGGGCAGGGTTTTCAAGATGAATTGTGAGCTGATTCGGAATCAAGGCTGCAGCATGTATAAGGAGGGATTATCTCCTCACCCACTGCCCCCCCAGTGCCGTAGCCTTGATCCAAATCCCCACCGCCAGCAAGGGCCAGAGTGGAGAGGCATTTCAGTCTTTAGAACTGGAAAAGCCTGTACAAAACTAGGACACTATTAAGTGATCCTGTCACTTACTGGAAGTGTGTGTGTGTGTGTGTGTGTGTGTGTGTGTGTGTGTGTGTGTGTG
>JAHTLZ010000129.1:1314024-1346393 GCA_023846285.1 Phrynocephalus versicolor | reverse complement strand
GTGTGTGTGTGTGTGTGTGTGTGTGTGTGTGTGTGTGTGTGTGTGTGTGTGTGTGTGTGTGTAGGGAATGCAAGAGGACTGGATTAGCATCTCAGAAGGGTCAGATTTGGGCCCAGGGTCTAATGTCAATATCTTCTGGCCCTCTCCTACAAATACTGTCCGAGAACCTGGGAAACTGGGACAAATTGTACCATATGTGGTGGGACAGGAAACCCTGTCCCCAAAATCTTTTATCAATGGAGTTGTGGAAATACATCCCTCATAACCATACCTAATTCAGCCAATTTATCCTTTTATCATATGGGGATGTATTAGAGCAGGGCTGTCCAACTTGGAACAGGCCGAGGTCTACTTTTTCTGGCCCAAAGTGTCGGAGGGCTACTACACTAATACCTCTACTTACAAATTTTGCCCATCCCAAGCACATGCTCGTCTGGATCAGATTAATTGATTTTCAATTCATTCCTATGGGAAGGCTGACCATGCACATGCTTCCCTTGCACCTGCTTGATCATCTGGCCAGTGGGAGGAGCAGGGGACCATGCCATGGCCCTTGAACTACCCTGCTCAGCTAAGAGAGTGGGCTGGCAGACCCAGAACTTTGCTGGGGCAGTGGTGGTCTTTGGGATGGGGGAGAGTGTGGTGGGGAACCCTTCACTTTTTTATTGGTGGCCGGCGGGCTACTTTTGAACCCTTCCTGTTGGGCAGGCCTGTATTAGAGGATTAAATCTACTGTAATTGAATGTTTATGTTTTGGAGTTTTGATATTAAAGTGAACGATGTACTGGATGGATGGCACTTTTTGCATTTCTTTGCACTGAGAGATGGATCGCAGGTTTTGAAGTTGGTTTACATTCATGTGATAGTCATGTGGTTGGTTCTTCTTTGGTGCATCTGTGAATGCACACAATGGGTTAACTGAGCTCTTGTGAAGATCACCGGGAGTCAAGCTTGTGGTGATAGGACCTCCCCTTCCAGCACACATGCTCCTCTCTTCCCACGCTTGCTTTCTCAGTTCCTTTTCACCGCCACTGCAAGAGGTCACCTCTCTACTCAACTCCTGTGGATTTAAAGAAACACGTGCTTAAGTACTTTTTTTCTCTCTCTCTTATGGACCTCCTCCCTTTTCCACTTTATTCTCCTACCATTTAACCACCTTCCCAAACTTTTTTTCGCAATATTTTATGGCATCAGGCCCCCTTTTTAAGCGCTGTGCCACCTGTGCTAATAGGGTCCCGGTCGCAGATGGCCACAACCGTTGCTTATATTGTTTGGGGGAAGAACACCAACCCTCACATTGCACTGAATGCAAAAAACTGACTAAGCCGGCGCTTAAGACAACGTTTGGCCCATCTGAAGCTCCATCTTTGGAAACAGTTTCTCCTACCCATGAGCTCCCAATCTCAACCGGCTGACCAATAGTCCTCTTCTAAACAGCACAAAGTAAAAGCTCCTCAAAAATCCAAAATGGACAAAAAGAGGCAGAAAATGGCCACGGCTTCATCGGCCGGTGCGCACTCTGCCAGTAGCCCCGCTATGTCAGCCTCCAGACAGACTTAGCCTACACCGCTGACTCCTCGGCCGCACGATCAGGACTTAATTCCTGCCAGCCAACTGCCAGAATCCTCCCCGGCGTCCAGCCATTCTTGGGGAGAGGATTCCCAGTCACGATCCCACCTGACGGCAGCAGCGGCCACGAGCTCATCCGTCTCGATGATCTCAGTGGCACAGTCTCCACCCCAACAACAGCGCTGCCCTTCATTGACAGTGGAGATGGAGACAGAGACCTTGTCGACTTTACACCATCATGCCCCACGGGCCTGCTCAGTACCACCCAAGCAGGTCTGTCTCCAGGACGATGACGGACAGCGAAGCTGCAAAGGGCAATCCTACTTGAAGTCTCCTTCTCCTCTGCCCCATCACCACCATAGCGGGCGTGGAGATCATCATCACTCCCTGCAACGGATGGACAGGGACCATGATGGTGCAGATGCAGCCCATCAGCCCTGGAGCCGCAGGGCTCCTACTCCGGCCTGTAGCCCTCCTCGTCGGCACGATCAAGGGGCCCTTACAGATGTAGAGGATGCAAGACGCTGTAACCACCACAACTACAACGTCACCCGACATGACACCACCGCCTGGTCCCAGGTGCGACGTCATGATCGCTCTGACAGGGACACTACCCCACACCGCTACAGTGATCGTGACGTGGACTCATCTCCCAGATGTTGGAGGGACACCTGACACCTGACGGATTTTCTCTCTCCCACCTCCAGCTGCCCATCCCCGTTCCTGCAACCTCTAAGAAGAGATGACACTACCCGGAGGGACGATACCATCCGGTCTTCGAGGAGGGCTGATACCACTTGGTCTCCTCCTGCACGCCGAGCTCGCTCATGGTCACGCCGTCGCTCGATCTCACCCTGGCAACGCTCGTGCCGCGCAACTCCATCCATGGACAGGGGATCATTCACCACCCCTCCTCATCGCAAACGCGACACCAGAATCTCTAGACCCACCCGAAAGCACTGCCGGGACCGTTGGACTGACTCCTCTACGTCCACCTCTGATACTGACGCTGTTCGCCACAGCCGCTGTCATACTGCTATGGCTTCCTGTACTCCAGCCCGCCCCCCCATCCAAGCAGGCTAAAGGCCACACTAGGGATGGTTCCAAGGGCTCCTCTATCTCCTTTCGGTCAACACACCGTAGATGTGCCTCCCCCTCTACACCTGAGTCTCCAACCTCCATGGACCGCCAACAGGACTCTGAGGTTTCGGAATCAGCGGCTGCTGATTGCTCCGAATCTATTTTTTCAAGAGATGATCAATACTCTGTCACATCTGACGTTGCTGACACCTACCCATCCTCTCTACTAGAGGACCATAGGCAATACTCTCAGATGGTCCAACGCATCGCAAATGTGATGAACCTTCAGGTGCTTCAACCTGACGCGGAGGACTCTTGTAGGTTCTTTGGCCATCTTGATAAGAACCAGTCTCTGCCATTGTGTCTTGGATTCATACCCTCCCTTATGAAAAAGGCTAAAGCAGTCTGGAGTAGGCCATCTTCCACACCCCTTATGCCTAGGAGAGTGGACAATCTTTATAGAACTCATGGGGATGACACTGCTTGCCAAATTCTATCATCGTGACCACGACGCAGAATAGGGCCAAATCGGCATCTATGTCTACTCTAGTAACAAAGAAAGCCGTAAACTCGACATGATTGGACGACGACACTATTCTCTGGCATTTTTCTCTATGAGGAATTCTAATTACCTCTGCCCTATGGAAGCTTACACCAGACACGTACTTCTTAAGCTTCTCCCGCTCCTAGATGCCATGCCAGATGACCTCAGGGACAAGGCTTTATCATATCATTCTGGGATCATGTGGACTATGAGACCATTGCCACCCGACATGCAGCTGAAGTGGCTTCAAAACAGCTTGCCACCGCTGTTTTTCTCAGATGCCACACATGGCTGCGTACTGCTATCATAACGGATGATGCCAGAAATCGTATTGAGGACTCACCCTTCGATGGTGAGGGGCTCTTTGCCTCTTCCACTGATGAAACACTCAATAACATTCTAAAAATGCAAAAGACTGCCAAATCTTATAGGCTCTTTGCCTCCTCCACTGATGAAGCTCTCAATAAGCGCGGTTCGCGGTCGTCGACCTACAGGATGCGTACTTCCCTATTACCATCGCACCACACCACCAAAAGTATCTACGGTTCTCTGTCGGCGACGATATGTACCAGTTCAGGGGACTCCCGTTCAGCCTCTCCACGGCCCCGCGGGAGTTTACTAAGTGCATGGCCCTGGTCACTGCACATCTCCGTCTCCAGGGAATCAACATCTTCCTGTACCTCGACGATTGACTTCTTGTGGCACCTGCAAAACATCAACTCCTCAGAGACCTCGACTACACTCTCGGTCTACTAACTTCCCTGGGACTCGTGGTAAACCACAAAAAGTCCCACCCTTCAGCCCTCTCAGACTGTTCAATATATAGAAGTCATCATAGACTCCATAAGGGCTCGTGCCTTCCTCTCCAAAGATCGGAAGGGCAATATCCGCCTCATGCTGCACTCGTTCGAGACATCCCACGTCACAGCTCGTGATGTGCAACGCCTGCTAGGTTTTATGACTTTTACAACCACCACTCTCCCTCATGCACGTCTCCACATAAGACCTCTCCAGGTGTGGTTCTTGCCCAGGTTCCGACCTCTGCTGGACCATCCCGGGAAACTACTACGACTCACCTCAGAACTTCGAGACAGCCTTTGATGGTGGTCCCACATGCCAAACCTCAAGTACGGCAGACCCTTCCAAGCAGATCCACCTTCAATTCAGATAACCACGGATGCCAGTGATACAGGCTGGAGAGCTCACTGCAACAGCCTCACCATCCACAGCCTGTGGACAAAAGACCAACAATGACTCCATATCAACCATCTGGATATCTTGCCAATTTACAATGCACTTCGAGCATTCGAAACTACTGTTACAGGCAAATCTGTGCGGGTCGTCACAGACAACACCACGGCTCTCTGGTACGTGAACAAGCAAGGGGGAATGCACTGCCGCTCCCTGCTAAAGATCATGCTACAGCTCTGGAACTGGTGTACCCACAGGAATGTTTTTCCGACAGCGTTCTACATTGCCTCCTGCGACTATGTCCTTGTGGACCGCCTCAGTCACATGACATCAGACACTCATGAATGGACCCTCAAGAACAATGTCTTCCACGACACTTGTCGTCGGTGGGGCCACCAATGCGTCGATCTCTTTGCCACGGTCAACAACAAGAAGTGTCCCCTGTATTTCTCCAGGGCAGGGATCAGCCCGGCCTTGATGGGAGACAAACTCTCCTCCCTCTGGCCTGACGAACTCCTTTATGCCTTTCCTCACCTGCCGCTAGTGTTCCGGACGGTGATAAGGATATGGCAGCTCTCGGCGTGGCCTCACCAGCCGTGATTCAACGCTCTCCATCTGATGTCTACAGCCCACTTTCATCTACCCCCGGTCCCGGACCTTCTTACCCAGCACCACAGCCTCGTTCAGCACCCTAACCTGCAATCCCTCCACTTGATGGCATGGCTAATCGACTCTCAGTCCAATCTGTCCTAGCCAATGCACGAAAACCTTCTACAATTCAGCTGTAAACACGAAAGTGGCAACTGTTTGTTAGCTTTGCTGCCCAGTCCAATTTACCAACCTCTCCTACTAACCTGAACGTGCTTCTGCAGTTCCTCCTGTTGCTCTTCCAGAAAGGCCTCTCCATCCCTACGCTAAGGGTTTACATTGCTGCTGTGGTGTACCACCAACCACCAACCTCAGACGGGTCTGCTCTGTTCAGACAACCCACCCTGAAACTGTTCCTCAAAGGCCTACGGAACACTTGACCACATCATTGTCCCTTGACTTCACAATGATCCCTGACAATCGTCTTGCATGCTCTCACCAGCCACCCGTTCGAACCTATGGCCACCGTTCCTCTCTATATGGTCTCACTTAAAACCTGCTTCTTGATTGCTATCACGTCGGCTCAACGCACTTCTGAATTGGCAGCCCTCAGGATAGATCCACCCTTTCTCTAGTTCCATCCAGATAAGGTCACCCTCTTCTCGGACATCACGTTTCTGCCTAAAGTGGTCTCTGACTTCCATGTCAACCAACAGATTACGTTACCTACCTTCTTTCCTGCTCTAGCTACGGATGCAGAACGCTCCTCGTCCGTCGAGCCTTACTGTTCTATCTCTCTCAAACGGCACCTCACAGGAAGACCAAGAGACTCTTCATTAGATCTACAGAATCTAGAAAGGGTGAACACATTTCCTCTCAGACCATATCTAAGTGGATCTCCATGACGATCTCCCTGGCCTACTCGACCAAGGGATACCGCCTCCCGAATCCACCGAGAGGCCACTCTACTAGAGCTGTTGCCTCCTCCACGGCCTTCCTCAGGGGAGTCGCTAACCAGGAAATATCCAGGGCTGCCACATGGACTGCACCCTTCACCTTTGCCACCCACTAAAGAATGGATGTCAGAGCCCGGGCGGATGCAGCCTTTGGCAGAGCGGTCCTCTCTTCTGCACTTCCGTGACGACCTGCCTCTGGTAAGAGAGCTTGGGAATCATGCATTGTGTGCATCCACAGATGCACTGAAGAAGAAATACTGGTTACTTACCTGTAAATTTAGTTCTTCGAAGGTGCATCTGTGAATTTACACTTCCCACCTGTCCATCCCCACTATCCGTCATGTCTGTCTGTTTATCTTTTGCTACAGTGGCGGATCACTGGGGAACTGAAGAGGCAAGCACGGGAAGAGAGGAGCATGCACGCTGGAAGGGGGAGGTCCTATCTCCGCAAGCTTGAGACTCCTGGTGATCTTCGCAAGGGCTCAGTTAACCCATTGTGTTAATTCACAGATGCCCCTTGGAAGAACTAAATTTACAGGTAAGTAACCAGTATTTTTTGAGTTAGTGTGTGTGTCCTTTTGGGAAAACTTTTAATCTGTTTTTAAAATATGTTGTACAGTATATTGGTTGAGGGGGACTACATGGACATTTAAAATTGCTGCATTTGAGGCTTTCTCCTGCACCCCCTCACCTTCATATCAGCTGCTGCTCTCAACCACTAGTTACTGCTGCTGCTGTGTTATTTATTTTTATTGTTTTTAATTATTTCTTGAAATCTGGCATAGTTAGCTAGTTCAGTATGGTAGAAAGGCAGACTGATTAAAACAGATCGGACTGCAAACTTAGCCCTGAAGCTTGGCACATGTATATGGACACACTCACACAAATGGATGGAGAAAGATGGGGGGGGGTGGAACTGTGAACAGGGGCTGATGAGACAGAAGGCACACCAGTGAGTAGCAAAGAGAAACCGATCAGAAAAATTAACAAGATTGGTAGTGTCTAGGCTGGTGAAGGAGAGCACTTACCTCTATTGAGCGGTATTCTTTCTGAAGAGCAAGTGGAAGAGACAAGATTGGAGCTGGAGATTGATAAACAAATAATAAAGGAAGATAGCTGTTGTGAGTTTTTCGGGTTGTTTGGCTGTCTTCCTGAGGTTTTGCCAGACTCTGTGGCTGGCATCTTCAGCGGATAAGGAACTCAGGGAACTAGGAGTTATCTCTGTGCTCTGGGGTAAAGTAAAGGGAAACCTTATTACCTTGAACAAGTTCAAATCTCCAGGGCTGGATGAACTGCATCCAAGAGTGATGAAGGAACTGTCTGAAGAAGAACTCACAGAACGGTTATCCATTATTTTCTTGAAATCATGGGAAATGGGTGAGGTAAGAGATGACTGGAGGAGGGCTCATGTTGTCTCTATCTCTGAAAATGGCAAAAAAGAAGGAAACTGGAAGCTATAGAAACTACAGCCTGACAAAGAAACAAATACCATTCATCTCTCTCCCCCCCCCCCGTGTGCATGTATTGGCATGCAAAAGCACTACCCTCTCAGTTCCTTATAGATGTTCCTGTGGATGCTTTTAGGAACATTCTGAGCTTACAGTTAGCTTCAATTCTTTTCTCGTGGGTTTTCATCTCTTTTGGTTACAAGGCAGTTCTCTGAATGGAAAAGTAGCATTTTTTAAAGTCCTCCCCACCCGCTTGTTCTATTCCCTCTCCTTCCCGCTCCTTCCGCAGTCTCCTTTTATGGCTCCAGGGAGGCCCTTTAAGAAGTGCATTACTTTCAGTAGGAAGGGGCCCCTTTCTGTAGGATGATCCAAGTGCCTCTGTTGTTTGTGGTAATTCTACCAACCTCATTCCTGCCCTCATTTCCACCACCAGCACCCCTGCCATTGACCACTAGCAGACTTCCTGCAATTTCTGTCACAGTGACACTTTCTGCTCCCCAGGCATCGTATCCATATTCCATTCCAACTCTGCCTGGCCATGGCTCTCTGGCTCCTCAACAAAGCTGCATGGGCATTTGTTTGCCCTGTAACAGGCTAAGCAGGCTCACTTCTTAGTACCAGACATTCCCACTTTGGGTCCACAACATTGGATCCAGCTACTGGCTTCCTCACCTGCTCCTGCTCATAGCCAGCAGAGTGTTCCATTCCAAGCTCAACTTTTTCCTGGGTACATTTTATCCCAACGACCACACCCTTTTGGATCCAACCTGAAACTTCAGGGACAACTAAAGTTTCACCTACCCTCTGGTGCTCCCTGTTCTAATGTCTATGCCCATTACTGATGGCCACCTTCAGCTACAAATGTTCCCACATCTGGTTCTCAACAACCTCATTTCTTGGATCCAAATGCCGTTTAACACCACTCCTCATCTCCATTGGCTAGAACTTCTTACTCCCTTTCTAAGTTGGAATCAAAGCCTCCTTCCAAACTCATTATCATTCCTGAATCTAAGGTTGGGGACATTCATCCACGTTCTCCTACTGAAAACACCAAGTATAGAGATATCCCCTTGGAAGAGATTAAAAAGCACCCCAGCTTTCTAGGCAAGGTCATTTGAGAGGCATTGAACCCCCACTGTGCTGGAAAGCCCCAGATGAGGGGAACAATGGATCTCATGGGGCCTGATGTGCTGGAAGCCAGCTTGCCCTTATCTCTTCTCCCAGATTAGCCAAGCAATGCCATGAGATGGCATGTAAGGAAATAGCAAGCTGCCTAGTAATCAATCACCAAGACCCTTGCTAGGTGACACAGCCAAGTCACATAAGCCCTCCCCAGGAATTCATCAGCCTATAGCATTCTGACACGTAGACTATCACCCCACATCTGATGTCGTGCCTTTTAAAAGCTAATAAAAGTGTCTGGCCTCATGCTTGCAAGAAGAAGCAGTTGCATGGAGGCCTGGCTTTGTTGAACCCAACCATATGCGTCTATGTAGAATCATTCCTACAACCAAGGCCTACTCCGATTTTGTCAGCTGCATGACTGCTTCCCTTAATGACTCGACACAAAGGCCTTCTCCACAACACACAAATCATCTTTAAGATCAGATTATGTATGATGCACCTGCTCCAGTCCACCTGGGTATGTTTCCCTCCCTTTTCTCTCTGGCTAAGGACACTTGGAAGAAGCCAGCCTCCTCAACTCCTGCTGCCTGAAGAACCGAGAAGTTTTATAGAGTTCCCAATGGTGGAGCTACGTTCCTTCTAAAACACGCTTGCCCTAATCCTGTAATTGTTGAATCACCTAAAATTTAGTCAAGAGGCAAACAAGGACCAACCCCACAAACCAAAGAGGGTTGCAAGTTGGATGCTGTAGGCAAATGTCTGTATTCCATTGTTTTGTTGCCATTTTGTATTACAAACTACCAGGGTGCCATGGCTGCCTGTCAGTGGGCGTTACTTAACAAATTACAGCCCAACCTTGACACCTTTCCAGACATGACCAGAGGAGACACCTCAGTGGCTTACCAGGAAACCTTAGCAGAGGCAGAGCAGCACAACAAATGCCCTTGGACCGCCATGCTATGGACTATGCCACCAAGTCAATAGCTACTGCAGTCATCATCCAACACATTGCCTGGTTCAGATTGGGCAGTTTAGCCATTTGCAGTCAAACTGAAGATCTGCCCTTTGATGGAGAAGGTCTGTTTTACAATACAACAGATGAAATAATGAATTGTATCCAAAAGATGCAAACAACTGCTAAATGATTAGGAATATACTCCCTGCAACACCGGAACCCATACAGACAACCATGGACACCTTATTCTGCTTCCTCCTCAAAGCAACACTTCAACAA
Organism: Phrynocephalus versicolor; assembly: GCA_023846285.1. Lineage (NCBI taxonomy): Eukaryota > Metazoa > Chordata > Lepidosauria > Squamata > Agamidae > Phrynocephalus > Phrynocephalus versicolor. The sequence goes on along the minus strand of JAHTLZ010000129.1, from coordinate 1,336,658 downwards.
ACAAGGATCCTTCCCATCTACCTCCCCTGCTTCCTATTACACCCAAAGGAGTAAGTAGCAATATCTATCACCACATGACGCCAAACATCAGGATTGCAAATCTAAGCAGAGCCTTTGATTCCCCCAACCTTTTCTCCTTTAGTTTCTCTCCCATCTGGAAACTCCACCCTTTCTGCCCTTCTTCCTTCCATCTTGGAGCAGCATAATCTCAGACAGGTTCCTCTCGATAATTGACTCTGGCTACACCATAGGGCAGTGATGGCAAACCTTTTAGAGACTGAGTGCCAAAACTGTGATTCAAAACCCACTAATTATTTGCAAAGTGCCAATATAGCAATTTAACCTGAATACAGGTGGCTATGAACGGGCAATGTCGGGTGCCCACAGAAAGGGCTCTGAGTGCCACCTTTGGCATCCGTGCCATAGATTCACCAACACTCTATACCACCAGTGGGGAAATTTCAATTCATTCCTCTCTCTTCAACTCTGGAGCAGGAGGTCCTTTCCCTCGTGCGCAAGGACACAATCCAGACAGTACTGCAACATTGCATCCCAGAAGGCCACTATTCATGATGTTTCACAGTCCAGAAAAAAAATGACAGCTTTCGACCTATTCTAGACCTCCAGTTGCCAAAAAAACAGAAGTGATTTCTGGATTGCTGGAAAACACTTCTGGGGCCTCCAACAGGCCTGGGAAGCCCATTGGAGGCCTGTTGGGGGCAGCACCAGGCCTCAGGTAACTGTAGGAAGCCCCAGATAGGCTCTCCAGTCCCAACCTGACGCAGCATCCTCATATCACAGATTTCCCATTATCGCAGGTCAGGTTGGGTCGGGTCCCTAACCCCTGTGATAGGCAGGGGATTAATGTATGACAAGTGAGAACATGTTGGAATCATCATAGATCAAAAGCTGAATATGAACCAACAATGTGATGTGGCTACAAAAAGACAAATTTAGGCTGCATTGATAGAAGCATAATCTCCAAATTGCACAAGTTACTAGTTCCTCTCTATTTGGCATTGGTTAGGCCTCATCTTGAGCACTGTGTCCATTTCAGGACATTGCACTTCAAGAAGGATGCTGACAAATTGGGGGACTGGAAAAAAAAGCCTTATGAGGAAAGACTGTGTAAGGAAATTGGAGGTACATTGGATACGTTGTAGTCTTGTAGTCAAAGAACAGAGAGTTGTTTTTCAGGACTCTTTCAGCTGCTACTCGCTTATTGCTTATCAGATGAGGCTGGCAGAGAGGGACTTCAGGAAGATGCAACAATTTGGGAACCAGAAGAGCTCCATGAGAAAGAAAGGTGTATCAATAAGTACATAGATGTTTGAATATGCAGATTAATGGACATTACAGAAGGATTGAGAAAGTGGGAGGATGCAAGTGTATGCGAAGAAGAATGCTTTTTGAGAAGGAGAGAGGAGAAGCCATGATTAAGCTAGAAATGCATTTTAATGTAGCTTATTAGATTTTAGAAATGGATTCCAGACTTCATTTTCTTAAAGTTACTTAGAATAGGATAGATATTTGTTATTTAATGCAAGTTTCCTTGATATATCTAGGAAAATCTATCATATGGGACCAGCAGGCCTGTGTGGGGCCTTCCGAACTCACCCCACAACCAACCAACCAACCAACCAACAAGCCTTTCTTAACTGAGGAATTTTCTGGTATTTTTTGTAAACCAAACGAAAGGCAATGGTCAGGTTAGATGAAAACTAACCTTTAATACAGCATAAAAGAAAAGAGAGCAACAGAGTCAACAAAGTAAAAAGGTAAAAAAGAATGACAGACCCTATCTTGGGTTAAAAATTACAAAACTATTATACGAAACAGGGAAAGACAGCTGAGCCAAACCCAATCATAATCCCTGATTTGATTAGTTTATTACAGCCCTAATTCTACTGGCAGCATCCTGTTGTCTCAGATCTCCGATTGTCCTGGGAATCAGCTTTCCCTCCTGGCCACTGAGGACAGCAAGCATCTCAGAGAGGACAAATGAACCTCTTGCTGGATATTTAAAAACTTCTCAGTCTGGGTGATGCCTGTGAGTCATCACAAACCCACTTTCTTTGGGTGTTAACCCTCCCACTATGTGTGTTGCAAGCCTATAATATACACAGTAGGAATTTTGCCATATGTTGCTATTTAGTGACACAGATGATTCCACTGTATTATACAGTGCCTTTTGGCCTCTGCTGCTTGATTTGAACATTTTTCTCAACCCCTACCATCAGTTGCCTTCATCCCCCAATTAATTGTCATCCATTTGTGTGTAGGGGAAATAGCCGATTCATTTGTACACTGCAAGTGACAAATATAGCCCATGCAATTTTGTGTGAAGATATGTTTGTCCTACTTTGGAACACTAGGTATTAAATATTTATGGAAAATTTTAAAACTTTGTTTTTGAAATGAAGTGTATTTTCTTCCTCTAAGAAACACCTGCTTTCAATTAATTCCCTCAAGTGCCTTCACTTAAATTCAGAGAGGCTTCTTCTGAATTTCTAATTAGTTGGGTGAGCAGTTATGTCCCTGCAACAATAGCCAAATTGAGTCTGTGACCCACGTTCTTTCATGCTGCTCCTTTTATCAAGAACTACATAAGCAAGCAAGCAAAGCAAGTATTCTGCTTATATACCCCCCATATCACTTCAAGTAGTCTCTGGGTGGTTTACAGTTTAATTACAGTATACAGGCTACATATTGCCCCCCCCCCCAGCAAGCTGGGTACAGTACTCATTTTACCAACCTCAGAAGGGTGGAAGGCTAAGTCAACCATGAGCCTACTAAATGGGATTGAACCCCAGATCTTGAGCACAGTTTTAGCTGCAGTACAGGCGTTTATCCACTGCACCACTGAACCTATACATCCTGTTATTTGCAAACTACCTGGGAGACCTACGGATTACTACGCTAAGCTACTCCTTTCAGATAGGTCCCCTCAGATCAGCCAGGTTTTGCTATGCTGCTGTGCTCAAACGCAGACGTATAATTGATAGAGGTTCGAGCTCTCCTAATTATATATAGTGCTGTACCCACAAGTGGTCTTATTTTATAAATTTTGAATTTTTCCACTAATATATTTTATATTGTTTTATTGTATTATAATCTTTGTACTATATGTGATTTGGTTAATAAACATTCATTCATTCACTCATTCATTCACTCACTCAGTTAGTTGGGTGCATTCTAAAATTAGCCATGCTGTATCTAGAGCAGGTGTGCCCAACAGGTAGACCATGGCCTACCGGTAGCCCGCAAAGGTTTCAAAAGTAGCCCGCCGGCAAACAATAAAAAAGTGAGGGGATATGTTCTCCACCACACTCTCCCCCATCCCAAAGACCACCACTGCCCCAACAAAGTTCTGGGTCTGCCAGCACACTATCTTAGCCAAGTCGGGCAGTTCAAGGGCCATGGCATGGTCCGCTGCTCCCCCCACTGGCCAGATGATCAAGCAGGTGCATGGTCAGCCTTCCCATAGGAATGCGTTGAAAATCAATTAATCCGTTCCAGATGAGCATGTGCTTGGGATTGACAAAATTCATAAGTAGTGTAGTAGCCCTCAACACTTTGGGCCAGAAAAAGTAGACCTCGGCCTGTTCAAAGTTGGACAGCCCTGATCTAGAGGATGGTCTTTGTGTGTTCAGATGTCTTGTGTCCTGTTCTTGGACTCAGAAGCTCAAATGTACTTTGTTGAAAACTCATCCACATTTCAGGGATAAATTTGGTAGCTCCTGATACACTTATGTGAATGGAGGATGTAGCCTCAGGCTCCGATGAGAACTCTTCAACTAAATGAAAGTACAGAAACTACCTGAGTCCATTTGTAAACTGTATCCAGAGCGAGTGGAGCATCTGAAAGTTCCAGCCAAACTATTATTTCCCTCATTTCTTTTGTCTGCACGTTCTAGCTAGGACAACAGCTCTTCTTATGGGGAAAAGCTGATAAGTACCTGTTGATACATTCTGTCCAAAGTCACAACAGTTCTTGTGTTGTCACATCCCAACTCTACCTAAGGTGACAAAAGCAGTTTGTGAGTGCTTGTTGTTGTGTTACATACCATTCCCCTTGGCCTAGCCAAGACCACGTGTGTGTCAGGGGTTTGAAAAGATAAGGAAAAAATACGGTCACTGTCCCAGGGAACTATTTACCTAAATTTTGACGACAGGGAGAAAAGAGAGGGAGGACTGATGAAGAACAAGAGAGTAACACAAGCAAAAGTGGTTAGATGGAATTAAGCTTCATTTCAGTTGCAAAAGAGGGCTTGAGCCAAAGATACCTGAGAGATGATTTGAACGAAGAAATATGATAGTACCTAGAGTTTTGGATAGAGAAGATCTGACACAGTCCCTCATCAAAGGCTGCTGAGAAAATTGCACAGTCAGGAGATAAGAGGGCAGGTCCTCTTATGGATTGAGAACTGGTTGAGATACAGGAAAGTAGGTGTCAATGGGCAATTTTCGCAATGCAGAGAGGTGAAAAGCGGTGTGCCCCAGGGATCTATCCTGGTCCGATGCTTTTCAATCTGTTCATAAATGACCAGGAGACAGGGATAAGCAGTGAGGTGGCCAAGTTTGCGGATGACATGAAACATTTCTGTGTGGTAAAAACCAGAGAACATTGTGAAGAGCTCCAGAAGGATCTTTCCAAACTGGGGGAATGGGCTGCAAAATGGCAAATGCATTTCAATGTAGCAAAATGTAAAGTAATGCATATTGATGCAAAAAATTCCAAACTTCATCTATCAACTCATGGGCTCTGAGTTATCCACGATGAATCAGGAAAGAGATGTTGGTGTGTTGGTGGGCAACTCAGTGAAGGTGTCTACCCAATGAAGGTGGCAGCGGTGAAGAAGGCCAATTCCATGCTAGGGATTATCAAAAAGGGGACCGAAAATAAAACAGCCAACATTATAATTGTACAAGACGATAGTAAGGCCGCACCTGGAGTACTGTGTACTATTCTGGTCACCGCATCTCAAGAAAGACATAGTGGAACTGGAAAAGGTGCAAAAGAGAGCAACTAAAATGATTACTGGGCTGGGGGATCTCCCTTATGAGGAAAGGCTAAAACATTTGGGGCTCTTTAGTCTGGAAAAAAGGCACCTGAGGGGGATATGATTGAGATGTACAAAAGAATGCAGGGCATGAGTAAAGTGGATAGAGGGAGGTTCTTCTCCCTCTCACAAAATGCCAGAACTAGGGGCATACGCACACATTGAGGGCTGGGAGAGTGAGAACAGACAAAAGAAACACTGCCACAGGATGTGGTGATGGCATCTGACCTGGATGCCTTCAAAAGGGGGTTGGACAGATTCCTGGAGGAAAAGTCCACCACAGGTTACAAACCATGATGGAGATGTGTAATCTCCAGGCTTAAAAACAGGGTACTTCAAGGGCCAAATGCAGGGGAGTGGTATCAGGAGACAGATATCTAGTCTTGTACGCTCCCAGACGCATCTGGTGGGGCCACTGTGAGATACAGGAAACTGGACTAGATGGGCCTTTGGCCTGATCCAGCATGGCTCTTCTTATGGTTTTATGACAAGGACATCACATCAGCATAAGTTCCCACACAGAAGATGGCATGAGTGAGCCTCTTTTTCCTTGAGTGGCAATGAGAATGGCAGTGCTGTTTCAGAGACAATATACGTCTGCTTTGGACTAGTCATTAGAAGTGATTCGTCAGTGAGTATGAAATCCAATCAGCATCTTCATGGTTGACTGTTGGTGAGAAGCATTTCCATGTTAGTCCTGCTACCTCCATGATAACACTCCGAAACCATACAAGCACATTAGCATGAAAACCATTGGCACAGCACAGAAACTCACAGTAAGTTAGTTCCATCGCTAGTAACAGGTGTTATCCTAGCAGGCAGGATTATTGCACAGTAGCTCCCTGAGGGAAAAACAAAAATGTTTAAAGTGAATTAAAAATTGAACTTCAACACAATGTTCCCTCTCAGTCCAGCTGTTCCTGAAAGCCAGAGCTTGGTAAACCCGAGTGAGGTATGTGTTTTAGAAGAGCTTCTAATGGAATCCAGTGATGTGTGGGGTCGTAGTTCAGTACATTTATATTGATGTAGCCTTTGAACAGAGGTGTTCAAAAACAAGCTGTTTTTGAAACAACCTTTTCTCCATCTAGTTCTGCTGGAAGAGGAGATTAGGGTTATTATGGGAGTCTTCCATCTTCACTGTTTTAGTGCAGTTTCCCCAGTAACAGGAATGGCTGTGGTTTTTCCAGGACAGTTTTTCGGTTTAAGTGGGCTAGCAGCAAAACCAACGAGGTATTGATGTTACTAGGGGTTCTTAGGCACCAGGAGTCTGCAAAATGGTTAGTACAGAAGAGATGGAGAACCTGTGCTGTTATCTAGCTGTTGGATTCCAAAATGCACTAGCTATAGCCACCATGTCAAGAATAATGGGAGTTGCAATTCAGCAACATCTGAAGGGCCTAAGGTTCCCCATCCCAGTAACATTCTCAAGCTGTGCCTGTTTAGCCACCTAACATGCTATTGCTACCTGCTATTAGCTACATAGAATAGAACCTCAGTCCTGTTTGACAGATACACATCACAACCCCTAAAATGATGGCTAGATATGGAATGTGGTGCATTCTGGAGGAACATTTCCCCTAAGTGTGAATGTGATTTGTGGCATATTTGCCCACTATAGTTGACCACTACTTTCTTTGATAATACCCTCAGAATGTTCTGCATCATATCACAAACAGGAATTCAAATAAAATGGAGAAAGAATTCCTCAAGTACAATAAGCAGGAAAACACAGACTTTTCTTGGGGCCGAGAACTCTAGGACAGGCATGTTCAAAGTCAGGCCCGGGGACCAAATGTATCCCGTTGTCAAATTTTGAGCGGTCCACGGCCTCTTCTCTTCACCGGCTCAGCCTGTCATGCATTCCCACCAGGTGGCCCCTCCCCATACTGGATGGGGACATCAGCTTGCAGTTTTACAGTTTGCCTGCCTTCCTTGCCTCCTTCCATCCCCCCAGCCACCTGCCCAGCCTACCCGACCCTGGCTCCGTTGCCACAGCATCCTCAGCGTCTCCATGCATGTTATAGAGACTTGTCCAGGTGCCAAATGCAGCTGAAAGGTCAGCCCCCACACATTTTCACCTCACCAAATCTGGCCCTCCTTGCAAAAAGTTTGGACACCCCTGCTCTAGGACCTCGATCAAGTTGTTCAGATGGCAATTTTGAAGACAACACTTATTTTGTATGTATGTATGGTTTGTCACATTTTCTTCACCAGCAAATGGTAGGAACAGTAATAGGATAGAAAGGTAGGAACCTGTACTCTCTCATCAGGCGTCTGATGTCCCTTTTTCTTAAAATGCGCTATAGGTCATATTTAATTAGTGGTATCACTGGTGACACAGTCAGTCTAATGGGAGGCTTCCTGTTCATTGTTCCTGTTCGCTGCTTGTATGAAGTTGCTGGCTGTTCCTCTAGTGTCATTTATAGTTGATTCTGGGCCAGCCAGTTAGAGTGATGTGTGGGCTATTCTGAATGAGTTTGTCAGCCAGTCTTCTTTTGTCTTTATGAGCTGATCTCTAGGTTTGATAGAAAGCAGGCTTCAGCCAGTATGGACTGGGTACAGAAATGAGTCTACCTGTGGCCATAGTCCAGCAAAGAGATAGGAATGTGTGTGTCCATGTAAATCCAATGGGGTTAAACAGGCCTAACTCCATTCTGGAGTTTTACTTTAGTAAGTAGACTGAAAAAAGTGGCAATGGGAGACAAAACAACAATACATTTGGAAACAGCACAGGGAAAATCTGCAGCCTACCATGTGTCAGTGAATTATAGTGGTACCTCTTCTTATGAGTTTAACCCATTCCGAATGCATGCTCATAAGCCAAACAACTCATAAGTAGAGCATCTATATCTAAAAAAAATTAAAATAAAAAAATTATTTATTTATTATTTATTCATTTTTATATTTGTATAACACAGCCGATTTTCCCAAAAGGAACTCTGGGTAGTTTACATAAAACAACATAAGAGAAAACCAGAAAATTATAATAAAAATAATAAAAACAATAGTGCAAAAAGAAACAAACAAAAATGCAGTAAGAGGCACAGAATTACTAAACAAAAATAACTACAAACACGGGGAAAGCAGAAACACACCTTAACGAATGCCAAAGGAACCCCCAGACAGCCATGTTTTTACAGCCTTTTTAAAGGATGCAGGGAAGGAGCCTGATGTATCTCGCTTGGCAACTTATTCCAAAAAGCCGGGCCTGCCCCCGAGAAGGCCTGGTGCATGTTGCAAACTTATGGGCCTCCCTAGGGGTGGCTACCCAGAGTGAGAAAGCCATAGAAGCTGAGGTGGGCCGGGCCAGCTCTGACCTTTGGGAAATACGCTCTGACAGATATTCAGGTCCCAGGCCATGGAGGGTTTTGTAGACCAAAGCCAACACTTTGAACCTTATTTGGGAGGCAACGGGCAGCCAGTGCAGGTGAGCCAGAATTGGGGTGATGCGGTCAAATCTGTCTGCAACAACCACCAATCTGGCTGCTGCATTCTGCACCCGCTGTAATCGCCAAATAAGGATCAAGTGAAGCCCCGTGTAGAGAGTGTTGCAATAATCTAGGAACGCTCTCTACATGGGGTCTCTACATGACCTGGTCTCTACATGACCAGTGTCTGCACAACCATTCTCAAGGAGTCCCCATCAAGGTACAGGCAAATCTGGGTGATAAGACTAAGGTGGTAAAAGATCGACCAGGACACAGCAGCCACCTGGGACTCCAGGGACAACTCCGGATCCAGGACCACACCCAGGCTCCTCACTCTATCCACCGGCTGGAGGACAGTTCCATCCAGACTGGGGAGAGGGCCACTGTACCCATTTGGGACACCCCCAAAGAACAGAACCTCAGTCTTTTCAGGGTTGAGTTTGAGCCCGTTGGTCCTGGTCCTGTCCAGAACCTCAGCCAGGCAGCAGTCAAGGGTCTGGACAGCCTCCACTGCAGAGGTGGAAAAGGAGATACTGTATAGAGCTGTGTGTCATCTGTGTACTGATGACAGCAAGCTCCAAAACTCTGGATGATCTCATCCAGCAGCCTCATATAGATATTAAAGAGCATGGGGGAGACTGCTGACTAGAGATGGGCACGACTTAGCGGTATTTTCGTTTTCGTTTTCGTTTTCGTTACGGAAACGAAACGAAAACGAAAATCGGCACCAACCTGGACCGAAAACGGAAACGAAACGACTAATTTCGAGCCAATTTTCGTTTTTCGTTACTGGAAAAGCACTCAATTGAGCTAAATGGGGAGAAACGAAAAATTTTTCGTTTTCGTTTTCGTTTTTTTCGTTTTCGTTACATAACGAAACGAAAACGAAAAATTTTGAAATTAGCCCACGAAAACGGAAACGAAACGACTCAGACCCTAGCCGAAAACGAAAACGAAAACGAAACTTTTTTTCTGAGTCGTGCCCATCTCTACTGCTGACCCTTGAGGCACCCCACAAGAGAGTATCCAGCAGGATGACAAATCACCCTCCAAGCTTACTTGTTGAGCACGGACCTTGAGGAAGCAGCAGAACCAGCCAAAGGCTGGACCCCCAATCCCCACCTCAGAGACCTGGCTCAGGAGGATATCATGGTCGAAGGTACCAAAGGCCACTGACAGATCCAGTACGAGCAGGGTAGAGCAATCCCTGTCGGACCCCCTCAGGAGGTCATTGTGCAATGCAAAAAAGGGCAGTCTCAGTCCCATGAAGTGGCCTGAACCCAGACTGGAAAAGATCCAAGATGAGGTTCTCCTCTAGGAATGACTGGAGCCGCACGGTGGCCACTCCCTCCACCACCTTGCCCAGGAAGGGAACACTGGCTATAGGATGATCATTAGACATATCATCTATAGCCAAGCCAGGTATTTTAAGGATGGGCTTTACCACTGTCTCCTTCAGCCAACAGGAGGCAGTGGCGATGGTAGCAGCCCACTCTGACATGCTCCCTCCGGCAATCTTAATCAGCCAAGATGGGCAGGGGTCAAACAGAGAAGCTGCCGGCCTCCAGGGTGCTAGGAGGCCTCAGCTGGAGCAACAGGCCCAAATTCAACAAACCGAGGAGATAGAGGGGGCACTGCACTGGCCACACACTGTGGTAGATCAGTGCAACCGGAGTCCAGATCAGAATGGAAGGCCTCTATTTTGGATTGTTAAAAGGCTGCAAATGACTAGTTAAATCACTAGAAGGAGGCCCCAGCGGTCCAGGATTGGTGAGGTCTCGATCCACCCAGAACAATTCTGCCTGGTGATTCGAGGCCCCACCAAATCTCAGGGAGGCAAATGATCTTTTAGTGTCCCTGATCACTTTGACATAGCATCTGGTTAATGCACCAACCACAGGCCGATATTGAAAATGGAAAAAATAAATAATAATGATAATAATGATAATAAAAATAAAAATAAAAATAAAATAAAATAAAATAAATTTGTAAGTAGAGTAGACTGCATCTAAAATTTGTAAGGCAGCAGTTAAAATGCCAATGATTTTCTGCTCTTAAGTTGAACTGCTTATAAGTAGAGCTGCTCATAAGTAGAGGTACCACTGTACTGTTCTCATCACCTCTTTCTCATTATTGGCAGGCTGAATTGGGCTGATGTAAATTAGAACCCAGCAATTTCTGGATGGCCTTTATTCCCCGTCTCTTACATAGAAAGTGGCTGGAAATGGCTTTACTAGTGACAGTATTATTTATTTATTTATTTATTTATTTATTTTAGAGTATTTTTACCCCGCCTTTCTCCTTGGAAAAGGACCCAAGGTGGCTTACAGTAATGAGGGATAAATACACAGTCCAGTACAATTAAGACATGTTCAAGTATTTGAGAAAAAGAAATGAGGGACATCTTACAGCATTAATAGACAACATTACATTAAAGCAACACGGTTATATAAGTAGTCATAAACACAAAGTCTATGTGAACCCATAGATTCATATAAAATGCACATGGTAGTCTATCATTCAGAGAAAGCTTGCCTGAAGAGAAAGGTCTTTGCCTGTTTGTGGAAGGACAACAGAGATGAGGCAGTCCTGGCCTCTAGAGGAAGAGAGTTCCAGAGTCTGGGCGCAGCAGTCGAGAAGGCCCTTTCATGGGTTGCCACAAGGCGTACCTGTGAGGGTGGGGGGATGGAGAGCAGGGCCTCTCCTGATGACCTTAACACCCGAGTTGGTTCATACTGTGAGAACCGATCTTTGAGGTAGCTAGGACCCAGGTCATATACTGCTTTGTAGGTCAAGGCCATCACCTTGAATTGTGCCCGGTAGCTGATTGGTAGCCAGTGGAGCTGTTTTAATAGGGGTGTAATGTGATCTCTGTACCTCATCCCAGTCAGCAGTCTGGCTGCTGCATTTTGAACCCGTTGAAGTTTCCTGAGACTTTTCATTGATAGCTCCACATAGAGCGCATTACAGTAGTTCAGCCGGGGCATCCAAGCTCAAGAATGAGTCCAAAAGCACCCCTAAGCTGCGTACCTGATTTTTTAATTGGAGGGTGACCCCATCTAGTGCAGGTTGCATCCCTATCCCTTGCTCTCTCTTTCGACTGACCAGGAGCACCTCTGTCTTTTCTGGATTTAGTTTCATTTTGTTCATCCTCATCCAGTTCATTACTGCAGCTAAACACTCATGTAAAGTAAAGTAAGGCCGTTACTTCACGTCCCATTCATCCCTCCTTGCTGTCCTGATAGGGACCGGTACAAAAAAACCTTATGTGACGTCCATAGCGTGACAGCAAAAAGTTGTCTCGACCACGCCCCCAGAACCGGGAACAGAGTGTGACAAGCCAGTTTGTTCCTGGTTCCTGTTCCAAGACAAGGGACCGTGGGGTAACAACTGTCACGCAACAACCAGTGTCCACCTAGTGGTCAGCGGCTGAAGTGGCATTCAACATTAGTTTCCCTATGGGAAACACCACGTAGTGCAAATGTTTATTAAAGGAAGTACTGAAAATTCTGTAGCATTGACGTGTAAATCCCGGAAGACCAGTAAATCGAAATAGCGAAAAAGTTTTATTTATGATATTTTTAAAAAGGGTTAAGAAATCAAGACAAATTCAGAATTTGTCACGGAACAAGACTGTGAAGTAACAGTTGTCATGAGACAAGTAATCATGCCCATGAGTAAATGGAAACAGGGACAAAACCACGTGACCACGAACAACGCTTGTCACTGTACAAACGTAATTGTGGACCAAGGTGGGATGCGAAGTAACCACCTAAGAAAGGGTCGCACAAGGACCCAGGGGGCTAACTGTAGTATAAAGAGATAGCAGAGGAATATAGTGAAATTGTTCAGTCTCTCTGTCTCCTATCTTATAAGAGGAAGGAGCAGGTATCCATTCTTGCCTTCTAACTTGCATGTTTTCCTTGCTGTTGTGGTCAGCAGTTATATAGCAGAGATTTTAAATGGAAGTGTGTTGAGTTTTAAATGGGCTGTCAGAAAGCATTTGGTGCTGGCAGGAGGAGTTTTGAAATGACAGCTCACTGCAGTTCTAACAAAGTGCTGCTGCTGGGGCTGCCAACTTCTGAGTGCCAAGCACTGGAGGCTGTTCGACTCAGTCCACAGCTGCTGCTGGAAAGTAGGGCTCCCATTTTTTCATTTATGGGCCCACAATCAAAGGGGAGATTCAGGGAGGGGTCACCAGGGGACAACCCTCTTCTTTGTCCTAACACAAACAGGAACAAAATGTTTATAGAGGGCAGGGGGAAAATGTTCCTGCAGGAAGCCTCTAAGGGTTTGTTCTTCGTGATCAACTGCCATTACAAGCAGGGGCTGGAGGGATCAGAAGCCAGTCTAAAACCACAAATTTATCTGGATGAAACAGATATTTTACCTGAGATTTTCAAATTGCATAAAACCGAAGCCCCCTATTTTTCACTTGTGTGCTTTTGTTATTATTATGTGCCTTCAAATGAGAACTGACTTATAGTGATCCTAATAGGGCTTTGTTGTTGTTGTTCAGTCGTTCAGTCATGTCCGACTCTTCATGACCCCATGGACCAGAGCTCGCCAGGCCTTCCTATCCTTCACTGCCTCCCGGAGTTTGGTCAAATCCATATTGGTTGCATCGATGACACCGTCCAACCATCTCATTCTCTGTCGTCCTCTTTTCCTTTTGCCTTCAATCTTTCCCAGCATCAGGGACTTTTCCAAGGAGTCCTCTCTCCTCAAGAGGTGGCCAAAGTACTGGAGCCTCAGCTTCAAAATCTGTCCTTCCAGTGAACATTCGGGGTCGATTTCTTTCAAGATGGATAGGTTTGATCTCCTTGCAGTCCAGGGGACTCTCAAGACTCTCCTCCAGCACCACAGCTCAAAAGAATCAATTCTGCGGCAATCAGCCTTCTTTATAGTCCAGCTTTCACTTCCATACATCACTACTGGAAAAACCATAGCTTTGACTATCCTGACCTTAGTTGGCAAAGTGATGTCTCTGCTCTTTAGGATGCTATCTAGGTTTGCCATTGCTTTCCTCCCAAGAAGCAGGCGTCTTTTTATTTCGTTGCTGCAGTCGCCATCTGCAGTGATCAAGGAGCCCAAGAAAATAAACTCTGTCATTGCCTCCATTTCTTCCCCTTCTATTTGCTAGGAGGTGGCCATGATCTTAGTTTTTTTGATGTTGAGCTTCAGCCCATTTTTTTCACTCTCTTCTTTCACCCTCATTAAGAGGTTCTTTAATTCCTCCTCACTCTCTGCTATTAGAGTAGTATCATCTGCATATCTGAGGTTGTTGATATTTCTTCCGGCAATCTTAATTCCGGCTTGTGATTCATCCAGACCTGCCTTTCTCATGATGTACTCTGCATATAAGTTAAATAGGCAAGGTGACAGTATACAGCCTTGTCGTACTCCTTTCCCAATTCTAAACCAGTCAGTTGTTCCATATCCAGTTCTGATGGTTGCTGCTTGTCCCACATATAGATTTCTTAGGAGACAGAAGTAGTAGATGTACTAAGGTGGTCAGGAACTCCCATTCCTTTAAGGACTTGCCATAGTTTGTTGTGGTCCACACAGTCAAAGGGTTTGGAAGTCAATGAAGCAGAAGTAGATGTTTTTCTGGAACTCTCTGGCTTTCTCCATAATCCAGCGCATGTTGGCGATTTGATCTCTAGTTCCTCTGCCCCTTCGAAATCCAGCTTGTACTTCTGGATGTTCTCTTTCCACATACTGCTGAAGCCTGCCTTGTAGAATTTTGAGCATAACCTTGCTAGCGTGTGAAATTGCAATTGTGCGATAGTTGGATCATTCTTTGGCATTTCCGTTCTTTGGGATTGGGATGTAGACCGATCTTTTCCAGTCCTCTGGCCACTGCTGGGTTTTCCAAATTTGCTGGCATCTCGTATGCAGCACCTTTACAGCATCCTCTTTTAAGATTTTAAAGAGTTCAGTTGGAATGTCATCACCTCCACTGGCCTTGTTGTTTGCAATGCTTTCTAAGGCCCACTTCACTTCACTTTCCAAGATGTCTGGCTCCAAGTCAACAACTACGCTATCTTGGTTATCAGGGACATCCAGATCTTTCTGATATAATTCTTCTGTATATTCTTGCCATCTCTTCTTGATCTCTTCTGCTTCAGTTAGGTGCCTACCATTTTTGTCCTTTATCATATCCATCTTTGCACGAAATGCCCCTTTAATATCTCCAATTTTCTTGAACAGATCTCTGGTTTTTCCTTTTCTGTTGTTTTTCTCTATTTCTTTGCACTGTTCATTCAAGAAGGCCGCCCTGTCTCTCCTTGCTATTCTTTGGAAGTCTGCATTCAATTTTCTGTATCTTTCCCTTTCTCCCTTGCATTTTGCGTCCCTTCTCTCCTCCATAGGGCTTGGAGGTAAGAAAAACATTTAAGGAGTGGCTTTGTTTCCATGGCTGAGTAGTGATTTGAATCCAGGACATCCTGAGTCCTAGCCTATCACTCTAATGTCCATTATACCACACATGGGTACACTTATAGGGGGGGGGGACTTTTTGCTATACTAGTCTGCCTGTTCAGTTGGAAAGATTTCTAAGAGGAAAGAGGCAGCAGGAAAAAGGCAGCCACCTCAGAGTCTGCTCCGGTGGAACGGCTCTCCTCTTCTCTTACAGAGCCCCCACCACCACCACCAATGGTCGTGTCAGAAGGATGCGCAGGAAGAGGAAAATGATTCTGAGGTTAGCTACCAGATTTTATGAGTTTCAAAAGTTAATGCTGTCCCTTAGAAGGATTTGTGTCCTTAAAAAAAAAAAAGCAAATTAATAAATTTGCAGTGGAATATGCTGCCACGGAGGGTGGTAGAGTCTCCTTCTTTGACGGTATTTAAGCAGAGGCTGGATGGCCATCTGTCGGAAATATTGTGAAGCGGTTCCTGCTTGGCAGGGGGTTGGACTCGATGGCCCATGAGGTCTCTTCCAACTCTATAATTCTATGATTCTATGATAAATAAAAACTAAACCTTAGAGACTTTGAACGTTCTGTTATAGCTTTTGTATAACTAGGGTCAACAAAAGGATTGGACTTCTCACCACCTCTTAATCCTCTTACTAAATATTTTATATAGATGGAACCAGTCTAAGAGAGGTTTTAAAACAGAGTGATCTGTGTTTTTGTTGCTTTTAAATCTATTTTAGTAATGCTAACATTATGAATACATTTACTTAATTATTTTTAAATATTTGAATAATTTACTGTTGTTAGTTTTTAATCCCGTGTTTCTAATTATGTAAGAACCATGAGTACATTTTTAGGAGAAAGGCAGTATAAAATAAATAAATAAATAAATAAAACAAAACCAGCACAACCAAGTGCAAGCATTTCATATATATTCTGTCTCAACTATACACTTTCTGTTCTCCCGATTCTGTGCTGGAATTTACAGCAAAATAATGGAAATAAACAAATCAGAATCAAGGGGTTCTTCCTATAGTAAGACTAGTTAATAAGTTGTAGCAACCCTAATAGGGCTTTCAAGGTAAGTGATATGTTTAAGGTTTTACCATTTCTGCTCTCCTAAGTGAGTTTCCATGTTCAAGTGGAGATTTGAATTCTGGTCCCCAGAGTCGTAGTCCACCACTCTACCTACTGCACCACAATGAATACAAAAAAAAAAAAGTCACACTACCTCATTGTAAAGTGGGCATTGTATATTAGCACTCTTTCAGAATGGAAGATGCTTTAAATTATTATTCTAGTCACCTTGAGTATTTTCATGGAAATGTGGAATGTCATTGCTGCAAACTGAGAAACTAAGAGAACGGATGAATGAGATAAATGATCACCCAGAAAGATCTCTTTCCCATCAGTCAATAAGATGAAGTTTTATGAATGACACCTTGCAATGCGTCTTTTTAGTATTTCTTCAATGCTGGTTTAATCAGTCCTCCTTCTACTTCCCTCCTTTGCTGATAGCTTGCATGAGAGCAAAGGTGATCCCTTCCCTGTTTGACTACTTCCATTCCTAGACTTCTGTTGCTTCAAAGATTTTGGCCTACAACACAGCCCCACCAAGCATGGGCAATGAAGAGGCCCCTGGAGAAATGTCTAGTTTAAGACATCTGTAGGGCCACAGGTCACCTGCCCTGAGAACACGGTGAATCAAGGGCAGAAGGGAAACAAAGATATTCTGCCTGTAGAATAAACAGCCAAGACACCACGATATTTGAACATTTCCTTGCCTTTACTCTCTGGGTGGGTTGAGTACCAGAAGCAGGCTGGCAAGGGCCTACGTTTGAGTAGTACAGACCAAGATAGGTTTGTAAAAAAATAATCATATATATGTCCATGTTTGCCATAGCATTTTATAAGTGAACTTGCAATCTGCATGCTTTAATTGTACCTACTTGGAAAATTCATCCTGGGTAGGAATGAAATACGAACTCTTATAAATAAGTAACTTTAGAATTCTTGACATCATGGGAAAGGTCTTGCCAGATGAAAGCTAGTGCATTATCTTCTGAACTATAGGACTGCACACTATTTTATATTATCTACCAAATATCACAGAAGCCTGACACGTCCTATATTTGTTGGAAATGTAAACCACATGTGGAAACTTTCTTTGAAGTGATAAATGGCAGAGTATTTCTGGGACTACTGAAGGATTGTCTTCTCTGAGCCCACAGAGAAGGGTACTGCTTTCGTGGCAAGCTGCTGCTAGGAAAGGTAAAATGGAGGCATCTTCCCGACCATGGGGTGAGTGGCCCAGTCTCTAGAGTTACTTTAAACATAAATGAGAAGAAAAGAAACAAATGGAAGAAACAGGTGGGGCACTCTGTGTGTTGGCAGAGAAGTAATTTTCCAGAATTTTCAATGTTTCCAAAGTCATTATCTTGAGAAATATGGCACTCTAGACTAGAGCAAATAGAAACTGTCTTGACTGGTGTTTTATGTAGGGCGCCGTTATATTAGTGTTCTCTTGTATGTGATTCAGTTGAATGACATTTTAAACATTTATAATTACTTGTGGATTAATGTTGTTGAGTATTTGATGGTTATCCATTGATGATCAGCTGTCAAAATCTGCAAAGGAAGATACTTAAGAACATATTGTGATGGGGTTCCTGCATGGCAGGGGGTTGGACTAGATGGCCCTTGAGATCTTATCCAAGTCGATGATTCTATGATTCTATGTTATGTTCCACTTTTATTTAAGACCAAAAAAGTGGATGCAAATGTTTGCTCATGCAAACATAGTGGATCCTTCAGGTTTTGAGAGTTTCTACCCACCTTCTGAAGCTCAGCATCCCGCAAGCTGAAGGCTTGATGGGCTATTTTTTTCCTTTCCCGTTCATGGCCTCAATACTACTGAAAATCTGCTCCAGAGGAGTTTGTAGTAGCCCTTTGGAGTAGATTTTGAGGGCACACAGAGGTGTGGACTGGGGGAGGATGAAGCGGTCTCATCAGCAGAATGTCCCCATGGATTTCCAGCCCCTGTAGACTTTTGGCAACCAGCTTCTAGCTGTTGTGTATTTAACAGCTTACCTCAACTGCTCGTATAAGTATGTTTAAATACATGCAAATTTCACCGTGTTAATTGGGTTTCTTCACTAGTAGGTGTTCTTAAGATTTCAGCCCAGCTGCAGTTGCTTGGTGAAAAGTCATCTTCTAGTGTTTAATGAAGTCCTGTGCAAGGAATAAAATCACGCATTAGCCAATAATAAGGGAAGAAAGTTGCACTAAGTCTAATGTGCAAGTAATTTGCACAGAGTTCTCTAAAAAAATGGGAGAGAGTGCTGAGCCTGCATAGTGCATAGAACAGCTTTTTGGTATCTTCTGGTGGAATAGGAAGAAGCAGAGAATTCTGAGACAGAGTATCCAAAGGGGGAATGAAAGTAGCACTAGCCAGTCATGGAACTAAATTTTTTAAGAGTCTGAAACAAATTCCTGGAAGATATGAACATTAACGGCTTTTAAAGAGGCTGCTCAAGGCATCTGTCCTAATGCATCGGGTGTCCCAAATATCTTAAAATGCTGGAGGCTAGTGGTGGGCAGCAGGGAAGTTATAACTTTATGAGTACTGTGTGATGTGAAAGCTTCCTGAAGCATCTGCATCATAGATGGAATCCTGAGCTACCTAGGATCGGGGGTCTATTGGAGATCTTTTGTTTGTGGGAGGCAGCTGCTCGGGAACCATCTCCTCCATAAAGCAAGCCTCTACAAATAATAAGAATTCCCATGGACTGTTTCCCCAGCGCCTCTTGCTGATGGCTTTTCATTCCCAGCAGCCATTGCTGCAAAATTCTTGACATCTCCTTTTCACCGTCTGTCCAGTCTCAAAGGTTCCAGCTCTCAGGTAAGAACAGGAATTGAAATGTCCTATATTGCCCTATAAATGCCCTATATTAAAACATCTTGTTCTTGTTGATTTAGTCTGTCTCGACATCAATATCTTTATGAGAAATGTAAAAGCCCAGTGAGATTCCTCATTTCTAGCTGAAAGGCAGATTTCAACATCCCTTCTTCTGCAATTTGAACAAAATTTATTTCATGTTCTCTCACTTAGAGAATCAAAGCAAACACACACACACACACACACACACACACACACACAGAGAGAGAGAGAGAGAGAGAGAGAGAGAGAGAGAGAGAGAGAGAGAGAGAGAGATTGTCAGAAGGGCTGTTGTGTAGAGCTTTATGAACTTTTTCATCTGCCTGCATTAAAACAAGCACAAAAAGCCAACAAGCCTAAATCGCATACAATCTGACATGAAATCCAACATGGGCAAGCATGGGTAGTGCCTCTCAGGAGACTTGGATTCCAGTCTTCCTGTTCTGTGAAACTTGGATCTGTCACGCTCTCTCATACAAGGTGGCTGTGAGGATAAAATGGGGTGGGGCAGGTAAAGAAAATATGTGAGCCAAGTTCAGTAGAGGAAAGGTGGCCTATGAATGTAACTAACAAATGAAATTAAAAAGCCAAACACTTTTCACATTCAAATTATGGATTTCTGAGATGTAACAGTTCTGCCTTCCAATATCCTTACTTTAACTTCAAATGCTGAACCCGCGACTAAGGTAGGCTGAGTTACAAGGTATGGGGTCTCTCCCAGTCTTCTCTTTTCATTTGGGTCTTTCTTTATCATGCCCCTGTCTCTGTCAAGCTTTGGGCCTGAGACAACAGACCCATTTCAACTTCACCAAATGCTAGCTTTTGGTCTTTTGCACTCTAAGGGCATTCTTTTTTCTTCTTCATATGAAACATGCTACACATGTCCCACACCCCCACACCCAAGAAATACAAATTCCCATTTGCTCCCTTGCTCTTTGGTCACTTGATTGATCCACCCCACCCTAAAGGTTTATTTTATAGTCCAGCTTTTTAGAGAAAGACGCTGACTGCAGGGTGATGAGATCTTGCTCACTGCTTTCTGGACACTTTGTTTGTGATTTTAAACCCACTGCTGTCAAGCTCTATTAGCAGGCTGAGGCATCATTCTTCTACCTCTGGGGCCCAGCCTCTCCTGAAATGAGCTTTGACCGTGGAGAGTGATGGATACAGAATGCGGTTGATACAATACTCTGGCTCTTTCTTTATGACAGACAGACATACAGTTTGAACAATCAGCATCTGTTTGATACCAGAGAGAGCCAGTCTCCTTGAATCTTCTATTAGGTCCTTTCCCTTGGTTTGGGCCACTTGTTAGCAAGAACACAGGCCATGGTGGGCCATCTGGGTTCTATCTGACGCGGTTTACTAGTCCATGTCTTTCTTTATTCATGTCAGAAGCACCAACAAATTATATTGACAGAAAAGCATACACTATTAAACTGAATATAAATAAGTTATGTATAAATTATTATGTCTAAAAGGTTTATAAAATGAATAATATTATTTTTTAAAGAAAAAGGCTAGATTTTATTTGCCCAATACCAGGCCACATCAACATCATTCCCCTTTGCCAACTTAAGATCTTCATGCATCTGAAGGGCATCGTACACATTGTAACATGTGTGAGATTATTTGCTTTCGTGCAAAGTAACTTCTACAGGGAAGCCCCATTTCCTAAGATTATCCTTTGATCTTCCAACCTCAATGTGCAGTCTGTTTAATGCTTTCCATATGGGCCCAAATTGTTCTTGGCCAGGTGGTGGAGAGCCATGTGGTTCTGCCCAGTTACCCAGTAGCTTCTTGCTCGCCTTCCCTTGTTCTAGGCCAGTTGGGGGTGGGGGATGATCGTTGGGAGGGCCAGAAGTTTTGAGAAAACTATACCTTGATTTTAGTCTTGGCTTTGGTCACTGATGACCAAATAGCAAGTGTGATTCCAAGGATGTCACTTTGACCCACTCTTTCTGCACAGCACTTTCTTACCAGGCTTTTGGTGGAGAGATGAAGCTGTTTGGATGAACAGCAAAACATTTCTATCTCTCAAAAAAAGAAGTCCAGTAGCCATGACTCAACTTCCAGATGCCAATTAGGTAATGCACCTTTTGTATTGGGGTTGGTTTTAAACACCTTGTGACCACTTGTACTGTTTCATTTAAGGCCACTTCCACCTGTTTTGCATGCTTTTATCTATACCAAAGAGGGCTAGCATATTCTCCTACAGAGTGATACAGAACTAGTGCTTAATGTGTGTGGATGGGCACCCCATCTTATTCCTGTTAGTTTCCTCAGAGTGTTGTTCTAGCAAAAAATTTCTGTTTGGTATTAAAACAGTGTTTCTTGGACATGAGAGTTTGATCCAAGGAAACTCCCAAATATTTTGGGGTAGCACAGTGTTTTAGACTGGTACCATCCCATGTCACCTGCGGCGTTCTTGATGCCTCACAGTTTTTCAAGTGGAAAGCACACAGTTGAGCTTTTAAACACCTTGGCTTCAGCTGCTTATTCCCAAACACAAACAAGTATGTTTTGAAGAAGAGCCAAATGGAGAGGAGGGGTGGGTGTGTGTGCATGACCTCTGCCCCTGGAAGGACCAGGGTGTGAAATCCAATCCTATGCTTCAGATGCCGATCTACAACAATAGCCAACAGCCATGCACTACTGTGTAGTGATATAAAGGTAGCAGATTCCCTCAATGCTAGATCCGTTCCAGATGTCCTAACTGCTCAGTGACTCTTCCTGCCCTCCAGTCTAACTATCTGTATTGCTTTCTGGGATGGCAACTGAAGTCATGTAAACCATAGGTCCCAGGGGGCATGTCACCTGTAGATACTCAATTAAACTACTGTACCCACAGGTTTCTTATTGATGATGATAGATGACAATTTGCCAAGTCCAATAACATCTGTGACTTGGCAGACGTGGGGAAAAGAGTGCCACAGTAGCCAAGGGCCTATTTTTGTCTGCTCTGAGTTGGCTTTCATCAGATAAGCCTTAAAGAATATTCAGACTCTTATTCCATGTGAGATAAGCATGACACTGCTTTTTTACTTGAATATTTATGAGGATATTCCCTCCCACACTTTGTAAAGCCCATTTGGCAAGAATCAGAGAAAACAAAATTTTGGTTTACCACTCTCCTTCCCTGAGTCTCATGAAATGAAGGCACCAAGCAGCCACCCCATCTCCATAAGACAACATTTTGGTGTCCTACACATTGTTTGCCTTTTTTTCTGCTTGGGTGCTCCCCATCTGCCATTGGCTCCACCTCAGATTCTCTTTCTGGCATACTGCATTAACAAGGGATACTCTGAATATGTCTTCACCTCTGCTTCCCATCACTGGAAGAATCTCATTTGT
Source organism: Phrynocephalus versicolor (assembly GCA_023846285.1). NCBI lineage: Eukaryota > Metazoa > Chordata > Lepidosauria > Squamata > Agamidae > Phrynocephalus > Phrynocephalus versicolor. The sequence goes on along the minus strand of JAHTLZ010000129.1, from coordinate 1,314,457 downwards.
TATTCTACAAGATGAATTCCTTACAATATGTACATCAGGAGAGGGAGACACACTGCTTGTTAGTCCTCTTTAATATGTCAAATACACCCAATCTCATCTGATCTTAGAGGCTAAGCAGGGTCAAACCTGGTTAGTACCTGAGGATGGGAGCTCACCAGGGAACCCCAGACAGGGGTATGAACCCCTGGAGAACTGCTACCAGGCAGACTTGATAATATGACCATTTCCCATTCTGCTAAAGTCTTGGCTTTGTGTCACATACTATTTTAGTCTAGGATTCAATTTAAATGCACTTTCTGGTTTTGTCTTGATCCTTTAACAGAAGTCCTGAATTATGAACTTTGTAGTCAGCTAAGTATTTGAGTATGTTAAAAATCAGGCTGTGCTTATTTATTTATTTATTTATTTATTTATTTATTTATTTATTTATTTA
>JAHTLZ010000129.1:1302554-1314014 GCA_023846285.1 Phrynocephalus versicolor | reverse complement strand
TTATTTATTTATTTATTTATTTATTTATTTATTTATTTATTTATTTATTTATTTATGCCATCTGTTCTTGTTCATACTATCAAGGACTGATGGGGGACTGTGGGCCTCTAAATGATGTTGGACTGGAACTTCCTATGAGACGTAGTCAGCATAGTCCAAGTGGAGGGACCATGGACACTGCAATCTAACAACATTTCCTGCTCTGATTTAAGGTGAGATAAGCAGAAAGGCAAGGTTTGGGAGCTTGCTGGGGAGAGGCCAGACATGTTCAAATAGTAATGATGCTTGAAAATTATATTTGGGGGAAATACATATTTTGGAATAGACATGGGCACGACCAGAAAAAATGTCGTTTCGAGCTTTTGTTTGTCGGAATGGGTCTGTTTCGGGTTGTTTCCGTTTGTCATGAATTTTTTCAAAAATTGGTTGTTTCGTTTGTCGTTTGTCGTTTCCACCGCGATTTAGCGCAATTTGACTTCCCAGAGCATAGGGGCGTCCCGCAATCAGGGCCGGCGCTAGGTGTTTTTGTGCCCTAGGCGGCGGGTGGGGGGGCAGGTGGCGGGGGGAGGTGCGGGGGGTGGCGGTGGCAGGGGGCCATGGGCGGGCGGTGACAGTTGCAGGGGGGAGGTGTGGGTGGATGAGCGGGTGGGCGGCGGCACGGGCCGCAGGCAGGTGGTGGCGCGGGTGGGCGGGCGAGTGGGCAGTTAGGATATCACTTAGGATAGAGGTTCTGTTCTTGGCTTGCACCCCAAATGTGTGTGTGTGCAAGCAAATTGAAGTTCGGAAAATAGAAAATAAATGGTAGTATATATATAATATATATTTAAAATAAATCCACACCTCCCACTCCCAGTCGAACCTCCCCATTTATCCAATATCAGAAAAAAATCCTCACAAACTGCCAGAGAAGAAATAAAGAATAAACTGCTATTCCCTTCAGCAGACAAAGCTGCAGGGAATCAAAGAAATTATTTTCTAAATTAAATTCCCTCCCTGCCTGCCTAACTTAAATCCTAAAGCCTCCAGCCTCCCTCAATCTCGATCGGATCACACCAGCACCAGCAGCCAGCCCTCCTCCCTCAACCACATCCATACACCCGACTGTGATTTCTGGAAGGTGCCTCGGCTTTTTATGCCCTCTGAGACATCCAGAAGTGTCAGTCAAAAACCTGGCGATGCCATTGGTGGAATGGTTCAAAAATTTGCATGGTCCCATCCCATGCCCAGCCCAAATGGGCAGGTCTAAAATAAAATAAAATAAAATAAAATAAAATAAAATAAAATAAAATCAATACAACATTTTATTGCTATAAAAAACCCACTGCTGCTACTATTAAAATTCAGGCATTTAAAATAAATAAATTGCACATGTTTCTGTGGTGATTTGGTGTGTTTTTTGACCACGATTTCAAAAGAAAAAATGCGGTCGCCATTTTGGATTCCCCCCCCACACCGCATGGCATGGTGAGATGATGAGGATGACCCCCTCCAGCCTGGTGCAAGCTGGTCTATTTTGGAATACAAATCCCAGCATCCCTTAGGCATCATGGCTGGGCACCACACTGACTATCAATTCTTGCAGTGGTAGTTGAAAGACTGTTCCTGTGAAGATTCTCTGTCATGCAGGTGAGATTATCTGGAAGTTGGGTCATGGCAACTGGACTTCTTGTGAGATCAAAACGGGCTAACAAGATCCTTCAGAAAGCACAAGAACAACTGCTTAATGAAAGGTTCGGACAAGTCCATGTTGCCATAGTCACTTTGGAACACAGAAAAGACCACTGTGAAGTCACGATGGAAAAATAAAATTTGTAAATAATTGGAGCGGTTCCGGGTCCCATCGGAACTGCCCAAATGGCCTTCACACCGTCACAAGCACTACACTTTTTCCTGCATCCCAAAACTCCAAACCGTTCCTGAGATATCAGGGAAAATACAAGCCACTTCTTGCTGCGGGCTGAGAAGCCTTGCGAGCCGAGAATTCGGCAAGCAGAAGCCTCAAATTCGCACCCACTTTAACAGTATACATTGTATCAGGTCTCCTGCGGCAGTCAATTACCGTGGAGACTTTGTAAAACAGCAGGGGAGCGAAGATAAGCTCTCCTGCGCGCCTTTTCCAATCAGCGCCCCCGTCTAATCAATCACTGTCAAATTAATTACGACCAGACGGGGGTGCAGCGGGGAACCATTAATCCGTTGAATTGGCTTAGTAGACTGCTTCCCCCAAAAAGAACCGAAACACTTTCCCTGGGTGAATCCAAATTCTGTAGCCGATTCAAGTACCAAGAGGGCGGCTAATCCCCTGACAGCACCCACGGGGCGAATCCACCTTCCTCTCCCACTATGCAATTCCATAAAATTTATGCTTCTCCCCGGTCAGGTTTTCTTATAGTGGTAGACCACCCTCCCTCCCCTTCAAAACAACCGAAACGCTTCCCTGGGCAAATTCAAAAACTCTGGCTGCTTCGGGAACCAGAGAGGCGGCTAAGCCTGCAGGCAGCTTAGCGGTAGAAATCCGCTCAGCCTATCCGCCTCACAGTAACCCAAACCCGGGGAGGCTCTGCTGGAGCGACCGGCTCCCCTCAACACTCTCTACCCGGGGCTGAGTTCCACAGAATTCATGCCTTCCCTCTGCCATATACTCCTATGAAAGTAGACCAACCTCCCCCCCCCTCTTTCCTTCCTGCTTCAATGTCTTTCTATGGGAGCCTCTCTGTCTCAATGCTTTCCTGTGGAGATAGACAGGTACCCTTTTTCCCCCATGAAAGTAGACCGGTACCTTTTTCCGAAACTAATCGAACAGGCAAGCCCCTAGCTGAGATTCCATTTAACCCTTTCCTGCCCCTATTAACCCTTTCCTGCCTCTCTCCTTTAACCTGTCTTCTACTCCCTTTTCCCCAATTCCCCAACCCTGTCATTTAACTATTTCCTGCCTTTTCTTAACCCTTTCCTGCCTTTTCCTTTAACTCTTCTTCTGCTCCTTTTCTCCATTTTCCCAACTTAAAAGCTTTAGCCAGAGATGCAATTCAGGCGGAATAAATCCTGAATTGAGGGATTATCTACTCCCTGCTCTGGTTGGCAAAGAGAATGATTGTCAGCCATCATTCTCAAGGATCAGGGACTTCCTTAACATCTAAGACCTGGTCCCACTGTCCCCGCCTGGCACAGACTCCTGACCCAAAGGGGGTGCCCCCTCTCCTTTACCCCCCTCTCTCTACTTCTCTCTCTCTCTCTCTCTCTCTCTCTCTTTCCATCTCTCCTCTTCTGTCCTTCCTTCTCCTTTCCCCCCTTCTACCCTGGTTGTGCTTAAAACGTGTGCCTGTCCTACTCTCTGATTTCTTCACCCTACCATCTGGGGCAATGGATCATCATGGCGGCTTCGAGAGGCTGGCAACATCATCCAGAGGCATCCATAGTTTCCAGAGTTCTCAGCACGTACACACACAGCTGCTTCCTGGAGTACCAACATCCTTGGCACGTAGACCCTGATGTTATCACCACCTGGGGGAGTTTTCCATCTCCACATTTCTGCATCCACAAAAGACTGCCCAGAGACCTTTGGATAATCTTACCAGTCTTTCCTGTTTTCCATTGACTCTGACATTAATCCCCTCCAATCCCCATTGATTTTCTGATTCCTCCAGTTTACTCAGACCCAAAGGACAATACATCGCTTCCCCTTCCCATTGTGATATCCGGATGGCCCAATCAAAGAACACTTGGACTCATTAACACCTGCATGGGCATCCAACTCCAGCTTGCCAGAGACCGCCCAGGACCACCTCTGGCCAACCCCTGGATCATTCTGATTGGACTATTTGAAATCATCCTCAGCCAATCCCTGGACCGGCGCCACCCAGGGAGGGAAGGGGGGTGAAACCAATAAAAGTTGGGGTTTCCATGTGCTTGGGATCGGACATCTTTGCCCGGTTCTTTGGCTTGTGTCCACCTGCTATCTTTATTGGGTCCAATAAACACAGTATTTTCTCGGATTTCTCTCGCATTGGATGCTTCATTGGGTTCAGTGGGATCCAGTGAACTTCAGTAGGGCTAGCCTGGTTGAAATATAATTTTAATTCCATTTTTAATTCAACACCACCTTCAGCAGGAACTACTTTCTACTCTATCCAAACAGCACTGGGTGCAGTCATAGAATTCATCCATAAAGCACAACTGGTCCAGCACTGCAAGGGCAAAGAGAGGCAAATGAAGAAGTTGATCTTCTCCTGTCTTGGAACCAGTCAGTAGAATAAATTGGCAGGAGGAAGAAGGAAAATGGGATCAGGACAGAAGACACAAAGGACAAATGAGTGAAAAACTCTTCAAACAGTGAACTCACACAGTCAGAGAGGGAGAACCTATCCAAAGGCCTAAATTTTGCCACCACACCCAGTCAGGTTCCTGTTGCACATTTCATTATAGCTACAGAATCTGCCAGCAGCAGAAGCGGAACAACTCAGGCTAAAAGTCTCTGCCACACTCTCCAGTGCTCAACGACCAACATCCAACCTCACCAGCTAGGAGAGAAGTGCTCTGACATCCCTCAGCAGGGATGAGAACATCACCATTCTGCCTGCGGACAGAAGTGATAGAATATTGGAAACACTTGGAGAAGAACAACACAATTGGCAGGGTGACCTAGCACCATTTATATCCTGGAGAGGCCATCCCCTGCTTGTTTCGACTTCCCAAGATCCACAAGCAAGGAGTCCCCCTCAGACCCATTGTTAGCAGTATAAACACAGTAATGTATTGTGTAAATTTACAAAATTCCTGGCAACTATCTGAGCCCCACTGGTTGGACACACGAACCCACCACGTGCACAATTCAGAGGAGTTTGTTTCTAAGGTCAGGGAGCTGAAACTGGATACAGATGAAACCATGATGTCCTTTGATGCCACATCTCTCTTCACTAGCATTCTCACCACCAACGCCCTAACAGTGGTAAAGAAGAGACTACAAGAATACTGCACCCTAACCTCCAGAAGCAGTCTCAACCCAGACCAGATATGGCTGCTCCAGAACTAAACACCATTTATGTGTAGAATGTGTAGCCTGCATAATTAAACACTAAAGCACCCAGAGACTACTTGAAGTAGTATGGGGTGGTATATAAGCAGAACACTTTGCTTTATTTCATGTACGGAGGAGACTTCTACAGGCAGAAGCATGGGTATGCCATGAGTTCCTCAGTGTCACCCATTATTGCCAACTTATACATGGAAGAAGTGGAGAGGAAGTCACTTGTCACTTTCCAAAGGATGACACCAACCCACTGGCTCAGGTATACAGATGACAACTGGGTGATGATCAAGACTCAGGAAGTACAGGCCTTTACAGACCACATCAGTGCAGTAGATCCAAATAATAAGTTCACTAGGGAAGACATTCAAGACAACAGGTTGGCTTTCCTGAATTATGCAGTTATCATAGGACCCATCTGTGGCCTGGGAATAGAATTTTACAGGAAACCAACCCACACTGATCAGTACATATTGTTGACTCCCACCATCCATTGCAACACACATTAGAAGTTATCAGGACAATAAACTACTATTCACACTATTCAGACCAGGGTGATGTGAAATCAAGATGAACTATAAATTGGAGGCCTCGCCACTAACTTTCCTCAGAGTGACGAAGCTGCCTGGATGAGTAACAAAACGTTTCGATCTAACATGAAAAATACTCCAGTTGCCATGACTCAACTTTCAGATTGAAAAAGTGAAATTTCCAAACTGTGAATTGCCCCAGATTCAAGCAGGACTGCCCACTGCAGACCTGACTAGATCTCTTGACTCTGGCCAGGGTCTCTTTCCTCTCAGAAGCAAAGTCCCTCAGAAACCCAGGGTGGGTGTGGGCCATGCCAGTATGCAGAGACGCTGGCTGTAGATGCTGGGAGATGTAGTCCAGAAAGTAATATTGCCAAAAAGTATTTCACCCCTTGATGATAATTCTCTAGCCAAGAAGTCCCTCTGTCAGAAGAGTCAGTGACAAGTGGCAGCTTTGCCTCTGGTGAACATGTTGGCTTCTCCCAACCTGTCCTATTTCACAAGGAAGGAAAGCTCCTAGTAGTGTGTCCTTCATTCATAGCCTTTCGCCCCCACTCCCAAATACCAAATGATTTCAAAACTGATACTGGAAAAAGAGACAAATGTGAACAGAAAGAACCAAGCCCTCCACCCAAGTTGCTCCTTGTAATATTCCTGCCTTTCTTTCCTTTGAAAATAAAATGTGATGCCTGAATGTCACAATGGTTTAATGCTCTAGGATCCCCACCTCTTGTATCCTAGAGCCCCCCTCTCTTCCTAACTGCTGCTGCTACTTTCTTGTTAAATGGGTGGACGACTCCTGTGATGGGTTGGCAGCCCCACTGCATTAAGAGGCAGCTCTGCCATCCCTCTGGCCAAGACACTTGGATAACACCATCTCTTCCTTCTAAGACCTGGAAAGAGCTTCTGCATTCATCAAATATTAAGGCCTATGCTCATCAGCGGAGAAGAGAAATATGCATTTCTCTGCCAGCTATATCTGATGGAAGGGATCCTCAGAATCCTCCAAAAGCATCCACCTGGTTGGTTGTGGGTGAGCAAACAGAAACTAAATTCATCATTTAATAAAAGCTCTTCACTTTGTTATCGCCTCTGGTCCCATGGTAATTCTGTGTGGAATATTGTGCAGAAGAGATGCAGATGGGAGGGAGAGCTTGCTCTGGAAGCTTCCTCTTTAATCCACTCGCTTGGGCATCTGGTTCACAATTACTCTGGCAGAAGCAAGGGGCTAATAGAGTAGAAGCACCGCTCAGGAAGTTACTTTTCAGAGCACAGCTTCATAAGCCCTCTGTGGCTAGTGGCCATCCTGGCTGAGGGATTCTTGGAAGTATAGTCCAAAAAATTACTTCTGTCTGTCTTTCTTTTTAGTAGAAGGGCATTTAGTAGAAAGCATGGGTAAAGGTTCCCCACCGCACATGTGTGCTAGTCATGTCCAACTCCCGAGGCGGTGCTCATCTCCGCATTCAAGCTGTAGAGCCAGTGTTGTGCAAGTCCGTGGCCATGTGGCCAGCATGGATGCAAGGAAACACTGTTTTACCTTCCAGCTTTTTACAGGGGTATCCATTTATCTATTTGCATTTACCTGCTTTCGAACTGCTAGGTTGGCAGGAGCTGGGGTTAACAGCAGGCGCTGACTCTGCTGAGTGACACCTGGGATTTGAACTGCTGAGCTGCCAACTTTGTAGCTGGCAGTTTTCAGTGCTCTAACCTGCTAAGCCACCACGCCACAACACGCTCACAAATATCCTGGTTTCTAAATAATCCAGAAATCAGGAGCCTCTCTCTGCAGCATACAGGGTGAGGAGAAATGTTCCTGTCCCATTCTAATCAAAGGGACTTAAGATACTCAGCTCTGAACTGGAGAGCAGCCAATGCTTGCCCATACAAAATGAAGTGCTGTCATTTGGATTTAGTAGTTGGCTGTGGTTTTCTGACACTCATGTTGACTGTAGGAGATATCTCTGCATGTGCCTAAGCAGCCAAAAATGAAATCCTGAGGCTTTTAGAAATAAAAATGAAGAAATATGTCTAGGTTATCACTGTGCCTCCCCTTTTTTTCCTTTCTTGGCAAGAGAAGATATCACATTTGAGGTATAAGCTAAGCTATTCAAAAACTGTGAAGGAGAAAAGGGTGGAGAATGCTGAGCTGTGAGAAAGGAGATCAAGATAGAATTATTGAACATAACTAGAGCCGGCAACTGGCTGTTGAAGGCTAGCAAAATATTAGGCATGGATAATGCTTCTCACAGATGCCTCTGAATTACTCCATGATAACTTAATTGCTTTATGAGGAATTATATGCTTCAAATGAGGCTGTGGGCAAGAACTGAGGTTAAACAGCTAAGGCTCTCATTGGTAGCTATAATTCTACCCATTGTGTCCAATTATGATAGTGGGTATAGAAAAGAATCAGGGGAGCCCACCGTTTCAGAACATTGCAGTAATCTCTCTTGCTACTCTCAAAAATTCAACCCAAGAAAGGGTATACTAACTTTTCTTGCTGTATTTTTAAATTTAGCATATTATATGGTGCCCTGAGTTGGCATTTTGTTTAAGGAAGGGTAAGCATGGCAAATATTTCTTATACATGAGCCTATCCAAGCTCTGATATTTTGGGATGGTAGCCTTCTAAGCAACTGGTTTGCTCCCTGCTGTCTCCATCCAGCTTTTTTCTTATAGTAACCAAGTGTCTGATTAGAAAGGGTCTGTTAATAGGGTGGCAGAGGTTGAAAGGTGGTTTATCAATACATTTTTTTAAAAAAATGCAATGAATTTTCACATCACAGTTTGTTTAATTCCACTTTGACATTAGCTGGCTTGATAGCACAGTAGATCGGAGTAGCTGGGGCCGAAGGTCAAGAGTGAGTTGCCCCAGTGCCTTCTGGGAGAAGAGCTAGCCTGGGTAGCCTTTGGCAAGCTGCACCGAGAGCACCTGCAGAAAAAGAAAGTGAACAACCACTTCTGAAATTATTATACCCGGGAAACCCTGCGGAGAGCCATCAGCAGCCTGAATTGACATGATGGCACACAATGAGTATTGATATCATGGTATACTCTGTTTTTATTTTTACCTTTTCTTGCTGGGAGCCACTTTGAATTCAAGCTTAAGGAGGAAAGCAGACCAAACAACAAAACGATAAAGGGCATTCACATTGAGGACTTTCCCCCCAGTTCAGTCAGTCAGTTATACCATTTAAAACCAGTTAGTTTTAAACCCTTTAAAACCTATCAAGATAATTATTTCGAGTAATTTTGTTTTCCCCTCCTTGTGCAATTGTGATGAAGCACTGAATCTGATGATAGAATGGATATAAGCTGCCAGTATTCTTGTGAGAAACCTGGCCATTTCAAGTAGTTTTTTCAAGATTCCTCCTAGGCCTTTGAGAGCCCTGGGCAAGAATTCATATCCATCCCCTGGTCCTTTGCATACCTCTGGACCACTCAAGCCTGACCTACCTTGCAGGGTGACTGTGTAGGTAAAGGGGTTTGGTGCTGTTCTGTGCACACTGCCTCTTGCTTGTGGGAAAAGAAGTGAGGCATAAACATAATTAATATACAAACGCTCCCTCTTCTGTGCTTACCAAGTAGCTGGAAAGAGGAGAGTCTTAGCAGTGCTTCAAGAGTTATGGTCATTTTGCCTTTCTGCTTTCACTGACACATAGTAAAATAGGAGGCACTGCTAGACAATGGGAGCAATGTAATTCACAGTCCAATAATTTATGCTAGCTAGGTAACAGTTTCATATGTGTGGGCTCCCCTCCCCAGCAATAATATCATTTGGAAAGTGGTACTTCTTGGAACATCTCTGCAAGGACTCCTCTCTCCATATGGCTCAGCAAAAGGGCAGACCTAATGAGCCTGTTGCCATTAACCATCTATCATCTCCTCAGCATGATTTCCATCCCTGCCAGAAGACCCACCCAGCTACCTCTTAATACGCAGTTTTTCCTTCACATTAAAGGGAGAAGAGATGTTGCTGCCTGCTGTCCTTGGGTCATCTTGAAGGAAGATCTTTATGCTAGGCTGGTGCTAAATGATTGTCTTGCTTGACCTGTGTACTTTTCCATTTTACACATGGGAAGTGAATGGCCTTCAAGCTTTTTATTTTTATTTTTTTAGTTCTTGCTAGAGTCCCCCCCTCAAACCACCCCCCAAAACCTGAAGAAAACAAAACAAACACAAAAGCAACACACACACACACACACCATGAACATCAAAAGCAATGGGCACATTTAGCATACAGGCATCCTATCTCGGAGTGACTTGTTGCCAGTTCCAGTTAAGAGTTCAAGGTGAAGGGCTTGGGAAAGGGATTTGGCACTCAAAGTGCACCGGGCCAACACAATCTGTGTCTCCTTGAGCCCAGCCTATCCTATTAGACCTATCTGTCTCCCAATTTGTGAAGTCATAGACCAGCTGGTTTTGCTGCCTGCCTTGGACTACCCAAACAGGTAGTTAAGTATCTGGTATCCCAGTGTACATAAATAGTGGGCTAGACTCTCACTCACAGGACTAAACCTTTGGGACGGAGGGGATTCCAGCAAGCATGAGGGACGGAGGAAGTAATGGCACCCCAACCTTCCCCCTTCTTGGGAAATGGAAACCAAGACTTTTCACAGGAGGTGAGCAGGCTGGCTCTGTGGAGTGATGCCATCCATGCCAGACATTTGAGGGTTTTTCAGGCCCAAAGCCCATGTCCACAGCAGGCCATAGTGTTCAGATTTAATATGCTGCAAAAGTCAGCTATATTTGGAAAAAGGATAATAGACTTGGGAGAGAGTGCCTTTGCATGCACATGTATTAATCTTTTTTTTTAATACTATGACAAGCTTTCACAGGCTCCTTTAATCTTTTCTATTGCCTCCATTTGGGAATATGTTCCGATAAAGGTTTTCTTGGTTACAGAGCAAAACCCAAGGCGTTGGTCTCAAGTCGTTGCTGTTTTTCTCCACCACACCCTCACTTCTGGAAATATTTGGAGCGGAAATCACATTGTACCTAAAGTCGGGGGCTGAGGGGGGGGGGAACAGTACCAGCTATTTTGATTAAAAGCATCACACTCAGTCTTATGCATGTAGAATATAGGCACAAATACTGAAAGCAGCAAGCATCCAATCTTACCCTCGTTTGCTTTTTCCTATCATCGTTATTCTGGTAATAAGAAAATCCGTTTATTTTTGGTCCAGGTAAAAGGTCAAAGATTTTAAAGCAGCAACAACAAAAAACGGTGGCGCGAGCGCAGGGAAAGACCAGGCCAGACAGAAAGCTTTTATTAGTATTGATTGAGGCGAAGAATTATGATGTGGGCCGTCTAATGAGGTTAGGAAAATGTTTGCTTGTTTGTTTGTTTGTGAGCGAACGATGAGTCGCGGAAGCCGTTGTCAGCACCACGGACAGCCGACAGCGTTTTCAGCCGGCGTTTCTCGTCTCGCCGGCTCCCGGTTCTCCTCCGGCAGCGTCTGTCGGTTTTAAACGGACTGCAGGGGGTGCGGGGGGGAGTGAGAGAGAAAGAGAGAGAGAGAGAGAGAGAGAGAGAGAGAGAGAGAGAGAGATTGACGGACGGCACCTGGGCAACCTGTTGGGGCATCATCAGCTCCTGGCACGCTCTCCTGCTTTTCTTTCTGGCTCGGTCCTGAAGCGTGTGTGAAACCGCTCGGCAAAGGAAGTCAAGCTTAAGTTTCCGGGCTTTTTAACAGACGCTGCAGTTTGCTTCCCGATGCTCTTGAGTGCCTTTTGTCTTTTTTCGCCAGGTGTTTATCGAGCTGTGCTTAAACAAACCTGACGTCCTTGGGGACATATCAGGTACCTGAAGCCAGCAAAACTTAAGTCCTTGGACTTATTTGGATTTCTTCTCTCTCATTCTGTCTGTCTGTCTGTCTGTCTGTCTGTCTGTCTGTCTGTCTGTCT
>JAHTLZ010000129.1:1270626-1302544 GCA_023846285.1 Phrynocephalus versicolor | reverse complement strand
TCTGTCTGTCTGTCTGTCTGTCTGTCTGTCTGTCTGTCTGTCTGTCTGTCTCTCTCTCTCTCTCTCTATCTATCTATCTATTTATCTGTCTATCTCTCTAAGCACCTTTTGAAAATATGCAGATTTAGAATATTTAAATATTTTCAAAAGCGCGCTTTCCGATTTCCGCCCCCCCCCATATTACGTCCCCGAGATTGGATGACGTTATCCCCGTTGAAAAAAGCGGCCGTGGGGATTCGCCTGGGCTGACTGGTGTCACTCCGAGAGCCTGGCTCCGGAGGATTCGCGCCACCGTCGCTCGCTCGCCCACCCGCGCCCGCACCCCCACCCCCACCCGCCCTCGCGCTCTGGTTTGTTGGTTGGGGGCGCGCGCAGGGTCTTCAGGCTCCTCGGGGCGGGCGGCGAAGTATGGGCGCCCCCTACAGGAAGGGGGATCCATCAGCGCACTCTTTGGCCGAGCCGAACCCGATGACGGACAGGGCGCGCTCCGAGAGCTGGAAAGCGCTTTGAACCCCACCTCCTCCCTTTCTCTCTCTCTCTCTCTCTCTCTCTCTCCCCCCCCTCCCGCCCCGCGGGCTCCGCTCCCTTCCCTCTGCTTTTCCTTCCTGTCTACACACTTCTCGGCAGTTGCTGGTGTGGCCGGGTGTGTTCCGAGAGTTGCCAGGGGAGGAATCGAGCATCGCTAGCCAAACAAACGCCTCCAAGGTAAGTTTTCGGAAGACGGTACTCTTGCGTGTGCGCGTGTATGCTTGTCCGTGTCCTGTTCACGCGAGGGACGATCCGTTGGAGAGATCTCCTCGGAGGCGATCCGAGCAATCGTGTGGCCGCTGATTGTCTGTTTGTCAAGGAAGGGAAGGGGGCATTTCCTTGTGCAGCTGCAAGGCAGGGCTGGCCGTCGTTGGCGCGGTACCGCTCGCCCGCTCCTCTTCTCCTCCTTCCTGTCCGCTTGGACATTTCCCCGCTCAGCCCCGGGCCCGGCTGCTGCCGGCGTTTGATCTGCCTGAAAATTTCTCCCTTTCTTTTGAGGAGTAGACACACTCTCTCTCTCTCTCACAGACACACACACGCCCCCATGTCTCGCCTCCCCTTCCAAAAATACCAAAAAACAAAACAAAAACCCAGCTTGTTTGTTTCGGGTTCCCTGAAGCTGCCGCGATCATGCCGTGAGAAAAAAAACAAACCAACGCGGTGCGGGGACGTGCGGGAGTGAACGGGGATCTCTCGGGCTCATTAAAATGCAAGCGTGTCTTATAACAACCAAGCGTTCGTCCTCTCTCTCTCTCTCTCCCCCCCCCCACCACCTCCGCCGCCCTTCCAGACCGTTCCTGAAAATAAAGGGAGAGGATCCCGTGTTTTTCTCTCTCCCTTCCCCTTCTTTTCTCTGGCCCTCCCGTCGTCTTTCCTGGTGTGGCCCGGAGGAGAGAGAGAGAGAGAGAGAGAGAGACTCCGGCCAGATGGAATGCAAATGAACGCTAGGCTGCGGAGTTTTGCGGGGAAGGTTTTCTTCACTTTGACGTTTTGGCGAGGAAATTAATTGACGGCTGTGACCTATGGATGTTTTTTAAAAAACTGACGTGCGGTGAGGAGGGATCGTGTAAAAGAGAAAACGACACGGAGCAAGGACTATTCCTGTCACTTGCCAGGTATAACTGACGGGGGGGGGGAGGTAAATGAAGATAGGAGACATCAGACCCTAGAGAGAGAGAGAGGCAATTTCGCTCTTTTATTCTCCAGCTCTTAAATGTTGTTTCTGAGTTCCCTTTGAGTTCCTGTGCCAGGAGATGAGATGATCTCCTCATTCACCCCATGGAAAGTGCCGGCACAGTGGAAAAGATCTAGTGATTTGTCTCTTGGGATCCAGGCCACCCAACTGCTCTCCTGGACATTCATGGTCATAGGGCTTGCTGGGGGCGATTTAGAGTCCGTCTTGATGCCCAAGAGTACAGAATGTTATTTGTTTTGCCTGCCTTCACTTGGTGTAAATCCAGTTGAGTTGCACTGTCACTGGTTGTGTATTTATAGGAGTTTGATTGTGTTAGTTCATTGCAACAAGAATGACTAGAGTCCTGTGACATCTATGAAGCTTCTTAGCCTTATAAGTGTGGGATTCTTTGATGCATGTAATTTTGGCAATATTGTAGTTACTCTTGCTTCCATTTCGTTACCATGTGTGTATTCCATATCAACCTAGGAATGAATCTCTCTCTCTCTCTCTCTGTATGAAAGGGTTTGCGTTTGATAAACACCTTATCTGGGGGATGGTTGTACTTCTCTTCATCAATCCTGTGTGCCATGGCTCACATTCTTGAGGTAGCCAATATGTTTTAGTAAAGTTTGTGTGCCTGAAGATGCTTCTCAAGCTTTCTACCTTCTGACCTCCTGTATCTTGATGACAACTGGTATCAGTGGCCCCTGCTTGTGGTACTGCTTGTGACAGATAATGCTGCTTTGAAGATATCAGAGTGGCCGTAAGGCAGTGTTGGTGAACCTGTGGCACAGGTGTCAAAGGTGGCACTTGGAGCCCTTTCTGTGGGCACCCGACATCACCCCTTCACAGCCACTTGTATTCAGGTTACATTGCTGTATTGGCACTTTGTGAAAAATTAGTGGGCTTTGAATCGCAGTTGGGGCACTTGGTCTCTAAAAGGTTCACCATCACTACTCTAAGGTATGAAAAGTTGCAAAATATGGAGAGCAGTTGTGGATGCAGCTCAATGTCATCTACTCTGATCAGTAGTTATTTAAAATCTGAGCCAGGCTTTCCTTGGCCTTACTGAGAGTTTGTTTATTGTTTTTACTTTTTTATTTATCAGTATTTTTATCCTGCCTTTCTCCTTGGAAAAGGACCCAAGGTGGCTTAGAGTAAGGAGGGACAATATACAGTCCAGTACAATTAAGACATATTCAAGTTTAAGAACATGGAATGGAGTTTATCTTACAGTTTAGAGAACAGCTACCCAACACTGCACCCCTCCATCATTGGCAGGGATATTCTAGGAAGTCTAATCTAAACAAGTAATGTTTCCAAGTTCTGACATAATACCTTTCAATTAGAGATGTTGGAGGTCGGTTTTGGTAGTTTTTGAAGTCAAAACAATATTTCTGAGTAGTGATGGTGGTTTCTTAATAAGTCAGTGGTAAATGAGTATAGAAAGATTATATATTTGTCATGCCAGCACACGTGTAGTGGACAAGCTGGTTGCTTGTTAACAAGTTGCTGTTTGCACCCCTCACTGTGCACAAGTCACTTGAATCAGTTTGTGATGAAGGACTCAAGTAGCATTTCACTGACTAATAATAATTTGCTACAGCAGTTTGCACTTAGCTGAGTGTGTTGAGTATAGATTTCAATTATCCACTGGGTGTTCCAGGAGAAGAGCCAGCCTGTAGCCTTGTGCAAATTGCACCCATCCCACAGCATCATCAGAAGATGGGGAGGAGAAGCCACTTCTCAGTACCTGATCCCTACAAAACCATGAAAAAGGTCACTATTAATAGGAATCAACTTGATAGGACATGATTATCATTACACTTGGTTGACTACTCACCAGGTTTTTGGTCATTGTTTATTTCTCAGACTATCCAGTACAAATAAGCACCAAAACCTCTTTGGAAAACATGTTGGCTTGTATTCAGGAGAGAGCAGTGCCCTATTGTCTTAGCCTTAGTGCAGTTTCATAAGCTTCATGTACCCCACATTTTAAACTTAACCAGTCAGTTCACTAGCCGAGCAAAGACATGGGACCAAGTTTTCTACATTTGGTATATACCACATTCTCAGGGTAATGCTCTAAAGTCTAACTAGTTTGTGAGCTGCAGTTTGATGCATACTTACTAAGAACTAATCCCCACCAAACTCAGGCTGACTTCTGAGCATACATGTTTAGGGGCCGGGATGAATGACGTCTGCATTGACCTTTATTAATGCCAGTTACACCGGGGATCGTGAATGCGACTGCTAGATCTTCTAGTGACAGCTAGAATTATGTTTAACATCTCACTACTATCAGGGAGGTCTGATATCTGTAGTGTTACACACATTGCACACTGCATGATGTGAGAGATTATTCCCTCTACCCTTGACCCCACTCCCCATGCAACAGAAACCAAGCAAGGCAGATGAATCCCATTCAAGTAGTGGTGAGAGCACAACTTTTGCTGTACCTGAGTATAGCTGGTTGTCTTAAGGAGGCAGGCCAGGCCCCAGAGCCCATACATTGACTTAAATCTCCAGCACGTTGTAACTCCCTGTGGCACCAGCTACTTGAGGCAGCCAGCTCCTATCAGGTAGGTGCAAGTTGCCCTAAAAGGCGATTTCAGGAACAAAAATTGTGATAAAATATTGCAATGATACACTCCCAATAGGTATTTCTTGCTGCAATTTAGTTGGTTTATTAGGACAGTTCATGAGGTGAAAATATTTCACGTAGGTCCTGGTCACATGAGGGAAAGGTGCTTTAGTGCTACCAATATTTTCCATACCTCTGTTGTACTGATTCATGTTCACATGAGTAACGTATCAGTCTGATAGTTCCATTAATGATTTTACATTCATTTATCAATGCACTGATATAGGATTACCCTATCTTAGAGTTTGTGGACTGTTTCCCTTTGTGCTGATTGGCAGGCATTGAAAACACATTGCAAGCAATGGTGCAGGAATAGAGTAGCATATTCTGTAATTTTCTGAATTGTGTGGCAAATTAAACAGTAGTCATTTGTGTAGGACAAAGTTACCAAATACTTCATATGACTGTGAACGGGGGAGGGGAGAAATGGTGTCAACAAGATGGGCAGAAGGTGAGCAAATAAACCAACAAAAAGCGAGTAGCTAGTCTGTGCAGTGGCAGCTTCAAGAAGTTGTTCCCTTCAGCCTAGTCAATCTGGCCTGAGTGGCCGCACATGATACTTACCATCGATAGGTTGATATAACATTCCTTTGTTTTCTCTATAAATAAAAAAGGCTGAATTATCATTTTACCAAATGTATCAATGTACCTGAAAGAACTTCAAGGGGGGAAAACTTTTTTTACAAGTAATGGAGGGAAACGTGTTGAATGCAAATCAGAAAAGGAGTGGGATGGGTCAGTCACACTTTCAGAACTGATAGGAAATGAACTGCTGTGACAGCTGCACAAATACACACAGCTTCCCGGTGATGTGGAAATGTTACACAGTCACCCCAATGGGAGGAAAATTGTTATGCTGTTGACTCTGTGTTGTGTGACAGGTAAAAAAAGAACTTGGTATAGCTGCTTTATAAATCCTTAACATTTTCCTTATGGGACCAGGGCCTCAGCTACATAGTTATTTCCAGTTACTCAGGTAAGTGTATTTATTGTTAAAGTATTCTGAACACAGGCATTTATGATAACTGCAGGGGTCTAGTATCACATTAAGAAGACAATTCCTCTTCTCTTCTACATCTTCAGTGGATGATGTGTGAGTGGTATTGTGGGGCACAGCTGATAGTTTGCATGAGTGGCATTGGGTAGATGGAATTGGAAAGAGAGTATTAGTATTTTGTCTCCTTTGTTGTCCTGAGAAGAACGAGGACTGTTGTACCTGCATTGTAGATAACAAATATAGCTGCTGTCACACTTCACCCCCCACAAACTTTGATCTGGAGCAAGGAAAAGCAAAGGGTTAAAGCCCTGCTCCCCCATCCACGTCTTCATTCCAGTCCAGGTCTTGCCCTGCCCCCGTGTTATGCACCAAGAGGTATCAGCATGACAAATATTTTGTTCTGTATCCTATTCCTTGTAGAAGACAATCAGAGAAGTGTTGCCCCTGCTCCAGCAGAGTCTCTCTCTCTCTCTCTCTCTCTCTCTCTCTCTCTCTCACACACACACACACACACACACACACACAATCCCACCAGAAATACTGGGCTAGCTGTGTAAGCATCTAATTGTATGGTCCTTTAGAGACGTCAGCCCTAATAATAGTGGAGACATTCGTTAATGTTTCTATTTGTTTTGGTATTGTTTTGAGGGCAGAAGAGAATGTTGCCTTAGCAAACGAATGTTCCATTCCCTCTTTTAGCTGAGGCAATGTGAAGTGACCCACAGATGGCAGTTGTAGGGGTGACTGCAGGAGAATGAGAGTGGTTTCCCTTTCCCTTTGCAAATGCTTTGCCAGTTTATTTTTTTCCTCAGAAAATCTTTCTTCTGGAGATAGGTTGGGGAAACATGGGCTAAGAATGGTCTCAGCAGGGGTGCCTATAGGAAAGACACTATGGAACAGAAAGGCCTAAGTGTTTTCTTTGTTGCCTTTTGATTCTTCCTTGAAAATGAAGGCAGGCAAATATTAAGTCTCCAACTTCAAAAGGAGAAAGGTCAAGATCCAAGCAGATACTGAGTGACCAGTCAACTTAACAGTTTATGCTATTTGTGTATGAACACATCATAGAGGGTGAAAGAGGAGAGTGAAAAAAATGGGCTGAAGCTCAACATAAATAAAACCTAAGATCATAACCACCAGTCCCATCACCTCCTGGCAAATAGAAGGGGAAGAAATGGAGGCAATGACAGAGTTTATTTTCTTGGGCTCCTTGACAGAATAAATGTATTTCAACATGGTTATTAAAAAGCTTATGGTGGTTTCCCATTCAGGTACTGGCCAAACTCTTATTCACTTACCTTTAATAGCTAAAGTGTGCCCGGCACACTTTGTGCTACAAACAGCCTTGCAGTAGGGGTAACAGGAAAAGAAACTGAACGTAAGTGACCAGAGGCCTCTTGCTATATTATTATAATATTTTCTGGCAACATATTGTCCCTAATGGAGAAATGTAATTAACACCACCCCCAGCCCCCGCTATTAGTGAGATTCATTCCACAGGCTGTTTTCTGTAAATCCATACTTATAAAGAGTCTGGGCCATTCCCTCCCCTTTTCTGCTTATGGTGCTGAAATTCTCTTATGCAGCAACAGAATAACTCACTTGCTGTCTCGCTTTAAGGGAGATGGGTAAATAATGGTCTTAATAAAAACTCTTACTGAACAAGATTGTTTAATATTAGAATTCTGCTACTGTCAATTTACTGTCTCTTTATGTGACTAACTGTGACTTCAACTAGCCTAGCGTTCATGTAGAAAAATAATGGGAAAGCAAAGGAGGCATACCATCTCTTCCTCATTCTCTCTCCCCACCATTTCAATCTGAGTTCTTATGCTGAAGACCCTGCCTCTCCCCACCAAGCCATTATACAATCTGAAGGTCAGCAGCCTCCCTATTAATGGCTTACTCATAGGATGAAATATTTAACATGGCTCTGTTACTGCCTCTTCCTTGAAAGTATGTTTCATGCTTCATTTGCCACTGATGTTAAAACATTTCATGCCATATTCTCCTCCTCACTCAGCTGGAAATGTGTAATGGTTTTGTGTGTGCATGCTCATGCATGTATGCGTGATATGCAGATGCATATCTTGTGCAAAAGGAGTTCCAAAATTGGGTGACTCGGTATGAAGTGACAATTTGAGTTATTCTTTTTTTATATAATTGGGGTTCCCCTGCATTGGTTAAACAGCATTGCCTATTTAACCAACTACAATGTGACACTATTAATGGCATAATGTCAGTCTCCTACTAAAATATGTGAGACAGGGGAATTGTTAAAGCAAAGCAAAAGTGTTCTGCTTATATACCGCCCCATTCCACTTCAAGTAGTCTCTGGGCGGTTTACAGTTTTAATTACAGTATGCAGGCTACACATTGCCCCCCACCCCCAGCAAGCTGGGTACTCATTTTACCGACTTTGGAAGGATGGAAGGCTGAGTCGACCATGAGATTTTTTTATGAGAGAAGAGCTATTTCCTGCAAACTGATCAGTTGGTTTCTTACGTTTTCTCAGGCCAAGGCACTCTATGCACCTCTTTGCTTGATTTAAGCAAGCACCACAAGTACCAAAGACCCTTCTTATGTCTTTCACCAATTTTGAATGGGAAATTTCCCTACAAATGTCTTCAGCTGGAATGGATCTGTGTCAAATCTTTAATCTGTGGCTTCTTTGATCCAGGAAAAAAAACATAATGTGTGATTAATTGATGGAATCCATCACCAGAGAAAATGCAGATAGCCACCCAGCAGGATGACTTGGAAAGTGGCAAGGTTGCTTATGGAGGGGAGTTATCTCAACAGCTGGCCACCCTGCAGAAAATGCTGTGCCAGCTGATAATGTGAATAACAGGGCATAAACAGCCAGCCACTGTCACCATTATAATCATGCCTCGATTATGAGCCTCCAGGTGCATTGGCTGACTACTCCTAAACACGGGTTTTGAGCTACTTATCCTGATGTAGCAGAGCACTTCCATTATGATGTTACTTATCTTTAAGGTGATAGTCCCCTGTAACTAGATGCCTCCAAATATTGCTGGACTTATAGTTTCTAGCACTCCTGACCATTGGTTGAGGTTGTTAACTATAGTCAACAACAACAACAACAACAACAAATTTATTGATTAGCCCAACAGGCCATATCAAATACAGAAGAAGAAAAAAGAGAATGAAAAACAGTTAAAAACACAGTTAAAATAGCAAAATTATGAATTTCTCATTCATATGTCAGCATCTCCCCTACAGGGAACACCAATCTGATCTATGAAGGTGGATCTTACCCTAGCAGTCTTATGTACAAAATTAGCAACACCACGGACAACCTGCACCTTGGAACTGTTGAGCAGGAAATCAAGCTGAAAATTTGTGTTCCAGTGGGCAGTTTTGACCATCAATTTTGATAAATATGATTGTCTTAATGCTGTATAAAGCTCACAATCAAATAAAATGTGAGCCGTATCCTCTATGCGGGTAGCACCGCATATGCAGAATCTGTCTTGATAGGGTAAGTTGTGGAAGCGCCCATATCTATTCATGGACTCCAATAGATCAAATCTCGCTCTGGTATAGGTTCTTCTAAGGGAGTGTGGTAGACTGATTGTTAAGTACTTTTCGCACTGGAAGACCTGTTTATTTTTTGCTAGCCAGCTTAGTGCTTTATTGTTAGAGAGGAGCTCCATGTCCTGTTGGGCACTAAGATCTTGTACCCTTTTGTTAACTATAGTCCAAAACATCTGGAGAGCCCAGATTTGGAGGAAAGCACGTGTGGGGTTTCGGAGACATAGGAAGGGGGGTCTTGCAGACATACATTTTGAAAGAGAAGGATGCGCAGGTGAAAGCTAAGGACAAGATATGGAAAGATGGAAGGAAGAAATCAATTAGGCGCAAAGATGCATTAAGATCAATATAGGTTCATGTAAAGAAACAAGATAAACACAGTATAAACAACAGTCAGTTCATGATCCATACTGTAGATGGCAGGATCCTAGCACCTCATTAATTAGGTGCCAGAGCAAACCCAGATTATTCAATTTCAACATTTTATTGGCATGTTGGACAGTCCCAAGGCTGTCCAGAAGAAGGGAATGGTAAACCCGTTCTGAATATTCTCTACCTAGAAAACCCTGGAAAGGGTCACCATTAAGTCAGAATTGACTAGACAGCATAGAGTTATTATTATGTTTGTATATTCAGGCAACTGAAGGACTTTGTTTGTGATCTGAGAAAGCTTAATGTCCATGTGATGCTCTGCCTTGAAAAGAAAGTTCTTCCTTGGGGACCTGAGATGGTTACAAAGCATTAGCTTTTCCTTGTAGACACAAATAAACCATCTGGGGACACTGAAAGGTATCACTATATAAATAGAAAAAGGGAGATTTCAATACTATATTTGCTTTCCAAAAGGCCTTGGTGTGGAACCTAAAATAAATTAACTTAAGAAAGTCAATCACAGAAAATGTCCATCCTTTCCTTCCTGCTATAACTATCTGCAGCCTCTGTCCTAAACCACTTTGGGTGTCCTGTTGATCTGAACAATTTGTGATAGGGCTTGAAGAGCACTGCAAGACGGAGATGGCAGTGGGAAACTTTTATTCCGTGGACTTCTCTAAGTTAATCTTAGAATCCATACCCAAGGATGGGCGACTCCATGTTCTGCCAACAGCTTTCTGAGGGCCACCTCAAATTGTTCAGCTTCCTCTTCAGTGCTTTGAAGAAGACCTTCAAGGGCACAAGAGTCTGTGTGGAAAAAATGTTACAATTGTCAACTCCCAATGTGTTTCCTTGGCAAAGAGGGATTTGAACTTAGGTCTCTTGAGCCCTAGTTCATCGTTCTATCCACTATTCAAAGATGAGGATTTACACATATTAGAAAGAGAAGATCGGTGGTTTGAGAGAAGAGTCAGGGAAATCATGTGAGCATTGAAAACCCCTCTCTCAACAGAGGTGGGGGTCTCAGGCACAGTCTTTCTGCTACTTATCAGGCAGTGATTTCAACAATACCCAGACAAATCAAAAAGCCTTCACCACTAAGGCCATAGTTAACGACCCATAGTATATGGGTTTCAGCACCTTAGGCCATTGTTCACCTTAAGGCTATTGATACTGTTGTCTACCTAACAAGCCTATTCAGGCCACTGTTCATCTTATGAACCTATTTCAGACCAGGGTGACAAGAAGTCAAAGCGGAATATGAGATGGAGGACTTGCAACTAGTTTTCTTCAGACTGACGAAGCTGTTTGGATGAGCAGCAAAACGTTTCTGTCTCTCAAGAAAAAGAAGTCCAGTTGCCATGACTCAACTTCCAGACACCACCATCCTTTTTAGTTCCCGAGAGTGATTTTAGAATGAAATGAACGGAACCGAAAAAAATTGGTCCGGTTTGGTTTGTTTCGTTCTAGAGAGAGCCCTGTTCTCGCCTCCACATGTGGAGGGACTGGAACATTCTCTAAAGGGATCTTCCCCGCATGCAGAGGCAGGAATGGGTCTCTCTCTAAAGGGATCTTCCCTGTGGCGGATGACAGCGCACCTGGCGCTGTCATCCGCCACGGGGGAGAAATGTACAAAACAAACCAGAATGAACAACGAAATGAATTTTTTAAAAAAAAATTATTTCAAATGAAACAAAACGAAATGAAATGGGCCACGAAACAAAACGAAATGCCGTTTCGTGGCCATCTCTAATGCAGAGTGTAATTTCTCATTTATGTTTGGGGAAGATAGAGACTATCATTTGAGGCACAGAGTAATATGCTGTAGTTTTATTCCCACATAAAATAAAGGTGGGAGCAGGAAATTCCAATGGTTAGCCAAACCTGGCTTTCTGAGTCATGAGAATGTTGGAGGCATGTGGTGTTTTATAATTTTGGCTTATTTACATACAGATTGAGACTAGATAGAGGCAAAGAGGTTAACGCCCCCCCCCCCCAGAAAAAACTGCTTTACAGCTTTCAAGAATTAGCTGTTTATTTTTTCTTTGTTTTTAATCATTGATTAATTTGCTTTCGTGTAAACCACCCAGAGCCCCTATTTGGGAATGCAATAAATAAATAAATAAATAATAAATAGCCAGCTGCCCCAAGGTGCTGTCAAACTCTTCTTTATTATTCTACAGTATTCCCCTCTTCTTTTCTATAAACATATCCCACTCCTGACTAATTTCTTCTTCCCCCTTTCTTTTACAGATGTAGATTGTTTCATAGTCACCTAGGACTGGGGGGTAGCATGTTCTTCTCTCTGTGTGCTATGTGCCATTAAGTCACTGCCAACTCAATCCTAATAAAGTTTTTGAGGTATCAAAATATTAAAGGATAGGGGAGATTTGAACTCAGGCCTCCTGGTCCCTATTCTGACCGTTTATCTACTATACCATACCAGTTCCCATGTCCTTTTAAATACTCAAAAGAGATATCCATAACTTCATGGTGGTCTTTGAGATGAATAAAGACCATTATTGAAGACTCTGTCATAGTCCTTTTTTACAAAAAGGAGAGGAATTTACATTTGGGGATCCAATAAGCAGGTATTATATTAGATGCTATGTGTGAATAGAAAGCCACAAAGGCAAAGTTAGTATCCCTGTAAAATGATCCTAATAGAGGATAGCTTTTCCATTATAATGAGTTTCTCCATTTACTCCACGTCTTTCCTCCCCTTGTCCTGTTCTACATCAGCCTTTTCCTTAATTGCCTTCTCTTGAAAATGTGGACTGTTATAGTGGGACTTTCCTATCTATCCCTAGATTTGACTAAGACAGAAAATAGTTGATGATTTGAGAGAATCGAGTTTGTCGAGCAGTGACGTAGCTTGATGCGGAAGTAATATCACCAATCCGCATCTTTAGACAAACTGACAAAAAGAGCTGACTCATTTTCTTATGCCATGCTATATAAAATATTTGGACAAAACCTAAAAAAAATCTGTGTTCAGAATAAAAATCTGCATTTTCAAAGGCTCCCCTTTTTTTATTTCTAATGTACAGTACTTGTGTTCTTGGTTGCTTTTAACTGGCCATCTATAATATAAAGGGTGCGATTGGCAGTTATGTCCGAGTCATGGAAGGGGATGTTGTTAAGCACCTAGAAAGCACAAGAGAAAGCTTGACAGAATCTTACATAGCAAGTGTGAGCCAAGGGAGCCCTCTAGAATGTTTTGCTGTATGGCTCCCATTAGCCAGAGCCAGCGTAGTCAAGGATGAGTCATTATGGGAATTGTCATTCATATCACCAGGAGGACAACTTTTGCCCAACCTATCTTGTACCTTATGAAAGGAATTAAAGCTTTCATCTTTCTGGAAGGCAACTTGTATGTTAGATATTGTTTGCTGGTACCTTCCTCATGATTGGCTAGAATTGCCCAGGCAGCCAGTCCAGGACATTTTCTTCCTATGCAACACTATCTCTGCTTACTCCTGTTGATATCCCAACACCACCATGTCTGTTCATTGCACTGTATTGTACCAAGACAATGCCAAACCCTCTCAGAACCTTTTATGGAAGAGAAAAAAGTAGTAATGTGAAGAGAGGTTTGCCTCAAAGATGCAAACAGATCAATAGCAGGTGTTGACTTTGGGCAGTAATCTACTGGATGAAATGAGGATCTTGTTTAACATATTATAACATGGCCTCTCTAAGAGGAAGTCTAGAAGGCATCAGTAGTAGAAAGCCCTATGGGAGAAACAGAAAGAAATGCTTTCTGTTATGAGCAGAAGCTAGGAAGAGCAGTTGCTGCATATTTGGCCTGCTTGGAGGACCCTAAACAGTTAAGTTTTGTATTTCTTTTTAAAGCAAGTGTTCTTCTTTATTCCAGGATGTTGATAAGCAATGTCAGCCAAAAGTATTCATTTGCAATTTTGTTCCTATATTTGGAAAAAGAGACCTATCAAAGATTGGTGCCAGTCATTCAGTCCGTGGAACACGTAGTAGAAAGAATTGAATCTCTATTCATTCCAAAGCTGAAAACGTATTCCAACAATGGTGAGAGGCAGCCAGGACACTTTAGCCGCTACCGCACTTCCTTGAGCAGCTGTTTTTTATTTTGCATCGCCTTATCTCCTCCCACGGTCACGTGGTTGCTACAGCGGTTTGGCAGTCTGCAGTTCAGCAGTTGCTTAGCAATCGGCTTCCCCATTTGCACTTGGCTGAATCGCTTTAAACCTAGATTTTCTGCAACGTTTATCTTTGTCTCCGACACCTTTGCGGTAAAGTTTCTTTCGGATTTTGTCACGACAGTGCTGTGCCCTACTTTTTCCGTGTTCTATGGCAGGGAAAAGGCAGAAACAGGGGGGAAACCAAAAAAAAGTGGTGTAATATGTCCACAAATACAACCAAATTGCTTTATGCCTAATGGCATTTCCCTCCTTTCAAACCACTTTCCCCTGACCCTGGACTGCTTGTTCAGCTAGGACATGTGGAATCACCTGTGTGATCAGTTCAGAAACAACAAAGCAGCAGCAAGCAGGTGAAGCAGTGGCACTAGCAGGAAACAAAATTGTGATGGCTTCTGCAAATCTAAACATTTTTCAGGAAAAAATCCAAGCCCACTAAAACTGCCAATTTCACCTGTGTCAAGGTATAATTTACAAGCTGAAACAGAACAAGGCTTGTGGTAATCAACAGCCATGTTGAACATGTGTGTGAAATGCTGAGTAACTGTGGTTGACAAAGAGGGAAGGCTAACACATGTGCTTTAAGCTAAAGTAAATGATGTAATGCTTTGTGATTGCCTGAAGCTTGTATAATGTTTTTGTAATGTGTAATGTTTTTTGGGGAATTCTCTTCTTTATGTTGTTATGCTGTTGAATTGACCTGCTGGAAATATACCTATGGTGATGGTGAGCTCTGCTTTAGTGTCTTTATTTTCTGCTGAGCCAACTATGATCAAAAGCCTGCTCCAACAATGGTTATGGACGCAGCTGAAGCTCTGCTGAGCACCAAGCCAGGAGTGCCTGAACTGCACCAGTGCTGCCTGTGAATGCCAGAGGGTGCCATAGGAACCAGCCCAGAAGTGGAGAAGTTCCACTACGGTGAGAGTCCTACCATTTGTATCCCAGGCGGGGTGGAGGACAGAAGGACAGCAAAATGCAGTCAGGAGGGGCTGCTGGAATGGGAGAATTTCCTCTTACAAGATTAAATGAAAATAACTATTTAACTTGGTGTGTTAAAGCTGAAATGCTTTTGAGAAGGGAAGAACTTTGGGAAATTGTATCCAACCCCCCTGCAAACTTAGATGAGGAAAAGACAAAGAAGAATGAGAAGGCTTTAACAACAATAATTCTGTGTCTGGAGGACAGCCAGTTAATTCATGTGCGTGGATTTACCTCAGCTCAGCAATGTTGGCAAGCTTTGTGTAATGTTTATGTCCGGGACACTGCTGGAAGCAAGATAGCCCTGACACGTAGACTATACAAAACTAAACTGCAACCTGAGGGCAATATGTCAAGGCATCTGCAGGAAACGAGGGAACTTTTCCTTCAGCTTGAGCAAAGAGGCATGGAGTTTACTGTAATTCACAAGGCGTATGTAATCCTGAGTTCTCTTCCTGAAACGTATGATGTGTTAGTAACCAGCCTTGAATCTATGCCAGAAAGAGATTTAACTCTTGAGTATCTGACAAGACGGCTGTTGGAAGAAGAGTTAAAGAGAAATGAAAGATTCCAATCCAGAAGGAGGAATGGCCACACCCAGCTGAGGAAAGCTACTTCTAGGAGTGAAGGAAAACATTTTTTCAAACAATGCAAAGCTGACCGGAGAACTGGAGATGAGCAGAAAGGGAGGACTCATGTTGTAAAAGCAGCTGATAAAAAGAAAGCCAAGGACGTTTTCTGGATAATTGATAGTGGAGCTGTGAAACATTTAACCCATGAAGCTGAACTATTTTCTTTCTTAGGTGATTCAACACATAGCCACATGAGCCTTGCTAATGGACAGAAATCTCCTGTTAAAGGAGAAGGAACAGTTTATGTTTCAGGTTTGAAAAAGGTTGTTCATGGAGTGTTATATGTGCCAAACTTAGACTGTAATATATTAAGTGTCTCTTGTCTAGACAAGGAGGGGTTTAAAGTAACTTTTGCTAATGGCATATGTGAAATTAGAAAAGAAAATAGAGTGTGGGCTAAAGCTATATTAGAAAATGATTTGTATATACTGAAAGAAACAGTGCAGGGTACTACAGCATATGCCACAACAAAAAATAAGCCTACACATGACCTGTGTGCACATTTAATGCATAGGAGACTTGGGCATGCAAATTTTAGGGTAGTAGAGGAAATGGAAACATTGGCAAAGGGTTTAAAAATGAAACCTTGTAAGAATTTTCTTGATTGCAATGTTTGTAAGGTGGCAAAATCTAAGGTTCAAAAATAAGCAAAGAGAGTGAAAGAAAAACTAAAAGGGTTTTTGAATTAGTTTGTGCTGATGTAATTGGACCTTTTACGCCCTCTATGGGTGGTGCTAAATATGTTTTAGTTTTAGTTGATGATTATACACGTTTTTTATTTTGTTTTCTGATGAAATCTAAAGGAGAGGTTTTTGATCATTTCAAGAGATGGGTAAAGTTTGTAGAAAGATGTTATAATAAAAAGTGGGCCAATTACAAATTGACAAAGGTACAGAATTCATGTCTGAGAGGTTCCAGACATGGTTAGCAAACCTAGGAATTCATCATAGGAAAACAAGTCCTTATTCTGCGTTTCAAAATGGTGTCGCAGGAAGTAGGAATGGTGTTTTGCAAACCATGCAAAGTTCTCTTTTAGCTGATGCTAATATGAGTAATGCATATTGGGGTGAAGCAATCCTCACTGCCAATTATATAATCAATAGAATTTGGTCTTCTTCAATTAATCAAACACCATATTGTATGTTATATGGCAAAGTTCCAACACGCAGCCACTTGAGGGTATTTGGATGTTATGCCTGGGTGCATGTACAAAAAGAAACTAGGAGAAAAGGACAACCAAAGGCCAGGAAAATGAGATTTCTTGGTTATGAACAAGGATCCAAAGCTTACAGGTTTTTAGAAGGAAATAAGAAAGTAGTTATCTCAAGGTCAGCCCAATTTTGTGATCATGAAAACTGGGAAAAGGTTCATGCAAATACAGAAGTGTTTTTCCCTTGAGCAATGACAAACCACAAGTAAAAGAGGAAAGAGTGTCAGAGGAAGAGGCTGCTAGTAGCCTAAGTCCTGAAAATACAGATGTGGATGATGGGGAATGTAGTGAATCAGAAATTAAAACTGAAGAAGTTTCAGAGAGTGTTAGAAGGTCAGAAAGATCAAACAAAGGTGTGCCTCCCAAAAGGCTTGGTATAGGGGAAATTAAAGTGTGTTATGTTTCCCACGAGCCACAAAGTTACCAAGAGATGTTGCTTCTGCCTGAGGCAGAAAAGAAAAAATGGCAACAAGCCATGAATGAAAAAATGAGATCTATGGCTCTTCATAAGGTTTTCACAAACACCACATTGCCACATGGGCAAAAAGCAATTGGTTGCAAATTAGTATACAAGAAAAAGTTACAAACAAATGGAGATTATAAGTATAAAGCCAGACTGGTAGCTTTGATTCACTATGATGAAGTATGTTTGAAAACAATTGGGGAAAGAATTTAAGCTTAAAAGCCTAGGCCAGATTCAGAATTATCTGGGAGTTGAAATCCAGAAAAGAGACAATGGTTATGTCTTAAGTCAAAGAATGAAAATTGAAGAGTTGCTAATAAAATATAATATGCAAGATTGCAAAAGTGTGCAGACACCCTTAACAGTAGATTTTCAAAGGTCTGATGATGAAAGCAAAGAGTTTTCTGAAATAGATGTGTATCAATCAGCAATAGGAAGTTTACAATATCTAGCTAATTGGACAAGGCCAGATATTGCTGTTGCAGTTAATATTTTGTGAAGGCATGCTTCAAAACCTACTCAGAAACATTGGTTGGGAGTGAAAAGAATTTTTAGATACTTAAAAGGTACTTTAAACACAGGTTTGATTTTACAACCATCTAGTGAATTAAAGTTAAATGTATATGTAAACAGTGACTGGGCAAATGATGTAATTGATAGAAAGTCATTGTCAGGATTTGCAATAAGGTTTGCTGACACCTTGATAGGATGGAAATCACGGAAACAAACTTTTGTTGCGACATCAACTGCTGAAGCAGAATTTGCAACTATTTCTGAAAATTGTTCTGAAGTAGTATGGTATAAGCAAATACTTATGGATTTGAAAATTAAAGTGGAACAAGCTGTAACAGTATTTGAGGACAACACCACATGTATTCAAATGGCAACCACAGACAGAATGAAATGCAGAAGCAAGCATATTGACATTAAATACCACAATGTAAGAGAAGCAGTAAAAGATAAGCTAATTCAGTTATTATACTGTGAAACAGAAAAATCTGGCAGATATTTTTATAAAACCTTTAAGTGCACAAAGACACAAAGAACTGAAAAACTGGGAATATGTTCTGTTCAGCAATAAATTGGGAGGGGTGTCAAGGTAGAATTTACAAGCTGAAACAGAACAAGGCTTGTGGTAATCAACAGCCATGTTGAACATGTGTGTGAAATGCTGAGTAACTGTGGTTGACAAAGAGGGAAGGCTAACACATGTGCTTTAAGGTTAAAGTAAATGATGTAATGCTTTGTGATTGCCTGAAGCTTGTATATAGTGAAAACCCATGTGTAATGTTTTTGGGGGAATTCTCTTCTTTATGTTGTTATGTTGTCAGATTGACCTGCTGGAAATATACCTATGGTGATGGTGAGCTCTGCTTTAGTGTCTTTATTTTCTGCTGAGCCAACTATGATCAAAAGCCTACTCCAACAACCTGGATAAACTAAGGGCCTGTGCACACTGGCCATTTGGGGTATGGAATAGTTTGAGCTATCAAGGATCTGTTGGAGAGGAAGAGCAATGTGCCATTTGGCATGCACCTCATTTGCCAACAGCAAACAACTTGTAACCTGATCAGCTATTACTTAAGTGCTTTCCTTTAGTGTTATTCAATTTTCTCACCCTACCCTTTCCTTCTTTTTCTACTCCCTACCTCTCACTTGGAATCTGTAGCCATGAGACTGAGTTGACTAGAAGATGCTTTCTCCCAACTAAACAGACCAGACCCCCTCCAAACAGAGATGTAGCTAGGGCTTCCAGAGCCCAGGGCAAAAGCCAGTTTTTGTGCCCCCGCCCCGCCCCGGGGTCAACACACAGGAGAGCAAGCCCCCCCACCCCTGCCGCCACTCCCCCTTGGCCTGAGCCCTCCCCGCCAAGCCCCCCCCCAGCAGCTCCAAGCCAGGGAGGGCAATCTCCCCACCCCCCTCGCTGCCACTGCCTCACCTGGAAGATCAAGTACTGTATAATGGAGTAAAACTATAGAAAAGGCATCTTTTCTTCTACACCAGCTCAAAAGTTATGGACTTCTTCCCAAGAAATTGTGGGAAACAGAATGTGGTAAAGGGACTGCAAATTCTGTAACTGATCCCAAGCCTTTTTTATAGAACTACATTTCCCAGGGTTCCCTGGGAAGATAGGATCAACGCTATCTGGCAGCCCTAGTGTGGCATAGATGAGCTTGGAGACCACAGGTAAAAAGAGGAAGAATCATGAAAACACAGAGGTGAAGATATGGCAAATTTTTTAAAAAAGCTCCCTTGCATCTTCTTGAACTGCACACTGACCAACATGTGACAGAAGAAAATTGGACTGCAAATGAGGAGTGTTAGTTGAACAATGGATGCAAGTGCAATCAGAGGAGGCAGGTCAACAAGCTTTGTTTGTGGGGTACAGTGTGTTAAAAACAGGCACTAGGTACAGCTGGAAGATAAGATAGCATATGGGGGCATGAAAGCTGGAGTGCCTGATGGCTTGAATCCGCAGCAAAGGTGGTGGTGGGGAACGGGACCATGAGCAGATATTGCAACAGCTGTTGCAGGAACCAGGAGCTGGAAGGTTATCAAAAGGCATCCCACTTGTTTTGCTTTTATGGCAGCGCAAACAATATCATTTGAAGCACTTCTGGCAACAGAGGTCTGCCTTGCCTGGTCTTTACAACGAAAGCAAACCACTTGCAAGAGAGAGTGCTGTGCTTTTAACTGGCGATTTGGCACCCCCAATTGCTGCGCCCGGGGCGCCCTGTCCCCCTTGCCCTCCCCACACCATGCCCGTGCCTCCAAATGCATGTCCTACCGCTGCACTAGAAGGGTGCATAGCATAGCAACACATAACGGGGAAGGACAGCTCAATTGAGATATAAGCACAGTGGATATGGGCTGTTTTTCTGAGCCAAACTATGCCCTCAACAATCCATAAACTATATGTCTATGCTAGTGTGGTTCAAAAACTGTCTGGTAGAGGCCTAGTCTAAGAGCTCAACCACGTGCATGAAAACAGCCCCGGTTTTTCATCTCTCTCTTGTACCAATATATTTTTCCCACTGTTCTTGTGGCATGTACTTTATATCGGATCGTTTAGATTGTTTTGAACTGCATTGCTACATTTCTTTTTATCTGAACCACTATAACAGGCTATACTGCTCTTTAACTATGTATCAATTCATTTTATCTACTATTTCTTGGACAATCAGGCCCCCCTTGCCCTTTTAAAAATGTAAAAGGTGATATATTGATATGGCAGTACAGACCTTCTCTCCTCCTCCCGCTTTCACTTCTCTACTCACTCATTCCCTTTTCCTTAATTATCTGTATATCATTTTCTCTCCATTCTTGGCGTTCAGTTTTCTTTTCTCTTTTGAACGGTATTGGGAGGAAGAAGCAGGTTTTAAAAGACTTGCCAAGTATTGTGAAGCTCGGGGTTTAAAAAGTGAGAAGATATGTTACTGAAACACCTCTTTCTTTGCAATGCAAGGCAGGAAGTGCCCTTTTATGTGCTCAAGACCTCTTTCACCAGATTGGGGGGAAGGGGATAGAAGACTGTGGTTAAATGCCTGTACTGCAGGTAAAACTGTGTTCACGACCTGGGTTCAATCCCTGGTAGCAGGCTCAAGGTTCACTCAGCCTTCCATCCTTCTGAGGTTGGTAAAATGAGTACCCACCTTGCTGGGGGGGGGGGCAATGTGTAGCCTGCACACCGTAATTAAAAAATTGTAAACCGCCCAGAGACTACTTGTAGTGGTATGGGGTGGTATATAAGCATAATAATACAGCGTATAAGCGCAGTGGCCATGAAGTGGTCACAGAATCCAAAACCTGGACCCTTTCCCAAAGTAAATAAATTGATAACATTCACACACACTGAAATGATGTGAAGCAACACATGATCAGTACATTTTAAAACAATCCTCCCAGTGAAGAGAAAATAAAGCGATTGCTGGGGCAAATGAATCAATGTCAGCTGTACATCATGTGAATGGAAAATTTTGAAATGATCCGAATAATGACAAAAACTGGGATTCTTTTGCACTAGTGCAAGAGAGCCAAAATCATCAAACAAAAAAACTGGGCAGTAAAAAGTTTATGTTTACAGCAGTGTTTAAATCAAAGAGATTGTTTCCTTAGATATTTCTTGTCAGGCCATGCAGTTGAAATAATTCCTGTCTTTTTTGAGCCACACAAAAGCATCCCCCCTTCAGACAGAGAACAGGAAAGAGCATAATGATGCAGAATAATCCAGATTCAGACAGATCATGTGCCACCATCAGTATGTATGAAGTAAAGGTTTTATTCCAGGTTCATTTCAAAAATAGTTGGACCTTCTGCTGGAGATGTGTAATGTCAGATCCTTTTGCCATCCTGCTTTACTTTTCCAGATGGTCCACAGACAGATGGTTCTCCTGGGTATGGTTATGATTTTTTTAAAAAGCTCATTTCTTCTTTTGTGCTGCAAAGGTTCCATTCAGTCACTTTCCTATCTTCTTTTCTTTCCACCCTTTTTAGGACTCTGCTCCATCTGTTAATAGCAACTAATAATACCTCCTGCCCAAAGGAACTGTGAACCTTAATTAAAAAGTTTGTAAAAGCATTTGAAGATATCTGAATCAAAGATTGGACACAAGTGTGCATTATTTCTCTTTGGGTGGTACATTTTCAGTTCTTGCTTGCATTTCTTAATCCAGTGGGACTTTCTATCTACAAACTGCAGGAGAAACAAACTAGCCATAATTTCAAAGCATTATTAAAATTGAGGGATATAAATTGTTTAAAAAGAACAGAAAGAATTGGAAGGGAGGCGAGTTCCAGCGTATGTCATAAATACATATTCCTGCACAGAAATACTGGAGGAGGAGATTGGCTATCTCAATGAGAGTATCTTGAGCAATGTACTTGGGTGAGAAACAATAGGAGCATGGAAGCTGGAGTCTACTACTGACTGCCCAGTCAAAGAGAGGTTGTGGATGAAAAAGCAAATGGCAAGGATTTCAAAGAGGCACAATGTGGTGTCTCCTTGATGGGAGATTTCAATTTTCCCCAAAGATGGGAGGCAAATGCTACCAAGAATGACCCTTCCAAGAAATTGGTTGGCTTGTGTGGCTGACAATTTTTTTCCTACAAAAAGTGGAGAAAGAAACTAGAGGACTCATAGCTATCCTTGACTTGATTCTAAACTAATGGAGACCACTTGGTTAGAGGAAGTGGCAGTACATTCCTTCACTGTTCCTCCACTGCCACCAAGTTGTCTTCATTGGATAGTCAAGAATAACTACTAATTGTCTAGTTTCTTTTTCCACTTTTCTGAATTCTCCAATTTCTGTATTCATTTTCTACTAGAATTCTTGATTTCAAAAGAAACCAAAGCAGAATGTTAGCCACATATGTAAGCTGAATTTTTAAAAAGCCAATTTTAACAAACTCAGAACAAGGATAAATGAGTTCCACGGCAGGAAATCCTAACAAGAAAAGGAGTCCAAGAAGGACGGAAGTTTCTAAAACAGGAAATGCTAAAGGTGCAACTGCTGACAATTTCAACAAGAAAAAAAGGTGGGAGACAGCAAAAAAGGGCCAGTGTGACTTCATAAGAAGCTCAGAGATGATCTGAAAACAAAAAAAGAACACATATAAGAAGTGAAAAGAAGGGAAAGCCACAAGGGAAGAGTATATAAAAGGAGCAAGAAATTGTAGGGTTGACATTAGGAAGGCAAAAGCTGAGAATGAGCTGAGGTTAACAAGAGACACTAAGAGCAACAAAAAAAACATTTTCCAGGTATGTGCGTAGGAAGACAAAGAAAAAAGTACAGTAGTGGCTCAGCTACTCAATGAATATGGAAAAACTATAAAATGGATATGGGAAATTTATAACAGTCAACAAAGAAATGGCAGAAGTGCTCAATTCCTATTTTAGCTCAGTCCATTCTCAAAAGACAGACTATGATGGTCCAGTAAAATGTGAAGTGCAAAAGGAGGGGACAAGAATGCAGCTTGATATTGGTAAACAAATAGTCCCAGAATACTTTACTGTCTTGAATAGGTTCCTATCACCAGGGCCAGATGAACTGCATCTGAGAGTACTCAAGGAATTGGCTGAAGAATACTGTCTTGAATGGGTTCACATCACCAGGGCCAGAAGAACTGCATCTGAGAGTACACAAGGAATTGGCTGAAGAATTCTCAGAAACACTTTCCATTATTTTCTTAAAATAATTGGAAATGGGTGAGCTACTAGATGATTGGAGGAGGGCTAATTTTGCCCCATCATTGAAAAGGGCAAAAGGGAGGAGCCTAGAACTACAGATCAATCAGTGTGACATAAATCCCAGGAAAATTTTTGGAGCTGATTATAAAATGCTATCAAGATAAATGAGATGTATAAGGAGTGATTTTATGGATCCACTACCCCAGGGAGTTTCCATGGTCAAGTAGGGATTTGTTCTCCAGAATCCTAGTCAAAAAATAACCTTTATTATCAATGAAATTGACTGACCCCCCCCCAACCCCTTCCCACTAAAAGAACACTCAATCTCATTCACTCTGTGTGCTTCCTGAGTCCAGCACTGTATCCACTGGACCACATTGGGGATTCAATTCTACATTCTGGTCTTTCTTTAAAAAAATACTCTTTGGAAAATACAGAAATAATGTGCAAATTTTTGAGGGAGTGATAAAGAAATGCTGGGTTTAGAAGTTAAAAGGTAAAACATTGTGTCCAGCAGGTTTTTGGCACTGGAACTAGAGCCTGTATTATTCACTAGGGGAGAACTGCAGACAGAAGTGTATCTACAGAGCATCTTCTACTTGCATTTACAAAATTGGTGCTAGAATTACTTTCCCTGTATTTACTTGGTATGTGTGTGGGTGGGGGTGCACTCAAACTGACCCTTCCCTCTTTCATTTTACTGTCCACTCACAGACTGTTCAATGTAATTTCTATAGCAATGTTGGCGAACCAATGGCACGGGTGCCAAAGGTGGCACTCGGAGCCCTTTCTGTGGGCACCCGACATCGCCCCTTCATAGCTACCTGTATACAGGTTAAATTACTGTATTGGCACTTTGCAAAAAAAAATTAGTGGGTTTTGAATTGCAGTTTGGGCACTCGGTCGATAAAAGGTTTGCCATCACTGTTCTTTAGCCTCTTCCTCATAAAATTCAGTTAAAGAAGTTCACAACAAATTCCACAGCACAGCAAACTGTGATAAGTTATCTCAGAGGGCAAGTTTCAAACTGCAAGCTAGTCTTTTTTGTTCTTTTCTCTCCTCCGTTCTTGGGGCATCCTGGCTTGCCGCCAAAGTTGGGTTTCTCTCAGCCTGTGCTCGGATAACTTCAAGGGGCACCAAGGACTCATCATTCGCTGATCTAACAACCGCCTCCTTCACTGGCTGCAGCTGCTATAGGGTGTGCCTCTCCGGGTCAACCCTAGACCCCAGTTTTCTGGAACATAGAGGCTGAGTGATTCAGTCAGCCATTCCAGATTATCTGAAAAAGGCTGCCAACCTCAGCACAACATAGGTCCATCTCCCCAAAAATAAATAAAATAAAAACAGTTGAAAAGGACATGAACAATAACAGTTCCAAAAAATTGAGATAAGACCATTCACACAGACCTTTTTTTAAAAAAAAGATCCACCACAAAAAAGTACAAGCCTCTGGCTGAGCAAGAAATGATCTTCAGATAGGAGAACCGCCAGGCAAATGATTCACTAATAGCTGTGCAAATAACAGGGGAGGGAAGACAACATTTGGCTCATGTGACCACAGCTGAGGTAAATAGATTATTCAGGAGGACAGATATATGCTGCAAACTGAAGACCAGATACTTCCTGTCTTCCCTTTGCTCAGCCTAAGACAAAAATCCAATCCTGGCATCCTGCAAAGTTCCCCATGTTTTAGTATTACCAGTGGGTGAGGGACATTTTAAACAGCTGGGAAGCCTGTCTAATCTAGAGCTAATCACTGATGAGATCTGTCGGTAAGATCTCCGTCTAGGTTCTGCCCCATTTTTATATAAATCTTACCCAATAGGATGCTTACTATAAATTACTGATGACCATGGACACATTGGTTTCCTTGTTTCATCTATCTATTCCAAAATATTCCACATCTATACTACTTTTAGTAATCTACTTATATTGCTATGCTTTCAGAGACTGCTCATCTTGTGCTGCTTTCGCATGATATGCTCCATTCCTCTGGGTCAGAAATGAAAGCTACCAACTGGTAGAAGACAATAAAGGAATTCAGGATCTTTGTACAGCAGTAGCCTCTTCTCTTCCCAAGCAATCAATATTAATAAATATCTGTGGCGTTTGTTGTGACCTGGAAATTCCACCTCCAAAGAAAGGATGAGTCATTGTAGTTTTGTGTCTCTGTGGGCCCAACTGGCTTCATCCTTCTCTAAGGGTGTTTATACATGACCCCTAAACTCCGGGGCAAATGGCTCCCAGCTCCGGAGCTTAAAAATGTTTCCCCATCAGCTCCGGAGTTTAGAGGAAATTAAGTGCGACCCCACCCACCTAAGCGCGACCCAGCACACTTTTCTTGTACCTGCTCTTCCGGGGTGAAAATTGCTTGATGCGGTGTAAGGATAGTGAGTGCGGGGCTCTCCTTGCTTCTGTTTGTTGTTTTTTTGGCTCCCGCCCCTTTAAGAGCTACTTTACAGAGACAGGAATGTTGCCGCGGCAAGAGCGGAGGCAGAACGGAGGTGAGCCACAATCTTTTCTTCCTTTTTTTTCTCCCTCCCCTCACACAGCCAGCAACCAGGGTGGGGACACAGGAAGAGCGAAAAGCCCCTAAGATCTCTGGTCCGAATTTAAGTGGCCAGTGGATCTTAGGGGTCATGTAAAAGTGCCCTAAGTCTTAAAAGTGAAGAAGTCCTTGTCAGTACATTTAGGCAATTTAATAATCCCTGGTTTGTTTGGTTTGGGGGTTTTGCTTTTTTAATTCACAGATCTATAGGACTTATTTGTGCATATACAAAGGGTTTCCACCCATATAGGAATCTGTCCTATTTTGGGGTGGGGGTTATCTTATTTCTAAACTGATAGGTATTCAGCCAGGCAAATTCACTATTAGTGGAAAGGGTGAAGATAATTTTCCTGAACACACAGTTGGGACCCAGAGGGGAAAATGCTGAACTGCTACTCAGCCTCAGATCTCTACCACGTTGCCCCTTGCTCCAAATCTTTGGCTTGTTTAGCTTATTTGCTGCCTGCTAAGTTATGTGCAGCCAAATGGGAAGTGACTTAGAGCAAATCTAACAGTGCTGCCAAGGTAGGTGAGATATTCAAGAGGCAGTTTTACCAGTTCCACATTCCCACCCATGAAATTCTATGACCGAGCAGCATTCAAATCCAGGTCTCCTGAGATTTAGTCCATCACTTTACGACACTGTACTGGGTTTCTACTAGCATCTGAAGAGACTATATAGCACTTTTTAAATTGTTCAAAAGAGGACAGACACTGAGTACACAATAAAACATCTCCCTATGCAGGACCAAACACCTCCTGAAAGAATCCATGCTCTCCTAATTTCCCCACATGTCCAGAGTGCGTAGTACACATTTGTATCTGTCACATCATATCTTCACGCATGGCTAGCTGCTCGTCATGGGTTTTTTTCTCCCAACCTGAACCTTCTCTCAGGATGGTCTATGACTAATTCATGTCTTTCTCTTTCTTTGCTCTTTCCTCCCTCCTTCCCCCCTTTTTAATAAGCTTCTTGCCCTCTACCTGTCTGTGCCACCTCTCAGAATAAAACCATCAGCACTTCTCTACTTAGGAAGACAGAAGAAAGCATCAAATATTGAACAGGTTCGGCAAGGAGGAGCTACATCACTTCAGAGATATGTAACTTAGCTCAGTCACTGCAGATTTGAATGCTCATTGCTTTGTCAGACATGAAGTTGTCCACTTGAACCTTAAAGGAAACTATCAGAGTGCTTTCTCCTTCAAAGCATGTTTAAAAATTCAGTTTTGGCATTAAAAAACCACAAAAGAAACATTTATTTTATTTTATTTTATTATATTTTATTTTATTTTATTTCATAAGGGCCCAAGATGAGTTACATCATTAAAACACAATGTGAGAGGCCAAAAATATATGCATACAAATACTAAAAAGAACCAGACAAATACCCCACTAAAAATGGTAAACAAAAGGAACAACTGGAACAAACTGCAGACATCTCTCTTAATATAGTTGAGGAACAGGCAGATGAACAGGCTGTGGGAGAGAGGCTTCTTGTACTAGGTGATTGAATTATTAGAATTACAGAGGTGTGGATGTGTGATGCGCATGATAACCATATGGTGACTTGCCTGCTAGATGCAAAGGTTGCAGACATAACCATCTAGATAGTTTGTTAGAAAGAACTGGTAAGGAGCCAGTCATCATTGTAGATGTTGGTACCAATGATGGCGGGAAGGCAAAGCGATCAGTCATGGAAGCCAAATTCAGATGGTTAGGAAGAAGATTGAAGTCCAGGACTTCCAAGGTAGCATTTTCAGAAATCCTGCCTGTTCCTCGTGTAGGACCAACCAGGCAGGCAGAGCTCAGAAGCCTCAATGTGTGGATGAGGCGATGGTGTTGAGAGGAGGGCTTCAGATTTGTCAGGAACTGGAGAACATTTTGGGACAAGCCAAAACTGTTCAGGAGGGACGGGTTGCACTTGAACCATGATGGGACCAGATTGTTGGCACTCAACCTCAAAAAGGCTGCAGAGCAGCTTTTAAACTGATAACTGGGGGAAAGCTGACAGGGGCTGAGTGGCACCCAGTTCGGAACACCTCATCCCTGTGGAACAAGGTTGGAGAGGGTAGAGAATCTCAAAGTGATGACATAGTAGGTATTAGCACTGGGAGAATAATGGGATGTGGTAGTTTGTCTATTGGAGTTAAAAGCTGTGGGGGGGGGGCAAGGAAGCAGCCGTTCTTAGGGGTCCCACTGTACAGGTGCTTCTATGGAAATGCTCGAAGCCTCCAAGCAAAGGGAGAAGTTGAACATTTGGCAGCTAGGGATAACATAGATATAATAGCATAAGAGAAACCTGGTGGAATGCGTGGAACCAGTGGGATACTGCAATCCCAGCCTATAAACTCTGTAGAAGGGATAAAGAGTGGCGGGTTGGAGGTGGGGTGGCCATCTATGTCAAAGAAGGGGTAAAATCCAGGGGAATGCAGATTGACAGTGGGTCTGACTCCACCATAGAATAACTGTGGGTTAAACTACCAGGTCCAAGAAGCATTGTGATGGGGGGTGTTATTATCCACCAGATCAAAAACTTTAGGGGACCTTGAAATGAGGAGACAAATCTTGGAGGTGTCTAAGAGGGACAGGATAGTAATCATGGGGGACTTCAATTATCCCCACATTGACTAGGCCAATGCAAGCTCGAGGAAAGAAAGAGAAGCCAGGTTTCTCGACATGCTGAATGACTGTGCCTTAGAGCAACTTGTCATGGAGCCCACCCGAGAACAGGCAACTCTGGATCTAATACTGTGCGATATTCAGGACCTGATCAGGGATGTGAATGTCACTGACCCTCTGTGGAACAATGACCATGCTGCAATCTCCTTTGCCATGCATGTCAGGGGAAGAGTGTCAAGCAAATCAAACAC
Organism: Phrynocephalus versicolor; assembly: GCA_023846285.1. NCBI lineage: Eukaryota > Metazoa > Chordata > Lepidosauria > Squamata > Agamidae > Phrynocephalus > Phrynocephalus versicolor. The sequence goes on along the minus strand of JAHTLZ010000129.1, from coordinate 1,274,207 downwards.
TAAAACCCTTGATTTCCGAAGGGCAGACTTCCCTCAGATGAGGAAACTAGTTAGAAAGAAATTGAGAGGAAAGGTTAAAAGAATCCAATCTCTCCAGAGTGGATGGAGCCTGTATAAAACAACAGTAGTAGAGGCCCAGCACAAGTGCATACCACAAAGAAAGAAGAGCTCCTCTGAGTCCAAGAGGGTGCCGGCATGGATAACGAGTTGAGTTAGAGAGGTTCTAAAGTGCAAGGAGAGGTCTTTCCATAAATGGAAATCCTCCCCAAATGAGGAAAATAAAAAAGGAACACAAATTCTGGCAAAAGAAATATAAGATGATAAGAGAGGCAAAGAAAGACTTTGAGGAACATGTGGCTAGCAATATAAAGGGAAATAAAAAAAGCTTTTTTAAATATGTTAGAAGTAAAAAACCTGCCAGAGAACCAGTTGGCCCTCTGGATGGTAAGGGAGGAAAAGGGCAGGTAAAGGATGACTTGGAAATTGCAGAGAAATTAAATGAGTTCTTTGCATCTGTCTTCACGACAGAAGACCTTGGGCAGATTCCGCTGCCCAAACAGCCCCCCTTGACTAAAGAATTAAATCAAATACAGGTTAAAAGAGAGGATGTTTTAGGTTTAATTGATAAACTGAAGATTAGCAAATCACTAGGCCCAGATGGCATCTACCCAAGAGTTATTAAAGAACTGAGAAATGAAATTGCGGATCTCTTAACAGTAATATGCAACTTGTCTCTTAAAACGGCCACAGTGCCGGAGGACTGGAGGATAGCAGATGTCACACCAATTTTTTAAAAAGGAAGGAGGGGAGACCCGGGAAACTACAGGCTGATTAGCCTTACGTCTGTCCCAGAGAAGATGGTGGAAAGCCTCATCCAAGAGCAAATCTTAAAACACATAGAAGAACAAACCTTGCTGAGAGAATATCAGCATGGTTTCTGTAAGGGTAAGTCTTGCCTGACAAAACTTTTAGAATTCTAAGGTCAACAGGCATGTGGATTTGGGTGAACTGGTGGATATTATCTATCTTGATTTTCAGAAGGCTTTTGACACACTCCCTCATCAAAGGCTGCTGAGAAAATTGCACAGTCAGGGGATAAGAGGGCAGGTCCTCTTATGGACTGAGAACTGGTTGAGATCCAGGAAACAAAGAGTAGGTATCAATGGGAAATTTTCACAATGGAGAGAGGTGAAAAGCAGTGTGCCCCAGGGATCTGTCCTGGGACCAGTGCTTTTCAATGTGTTCATAAATGACCTGGAGACAGGGATAAGCAGTGAGGTGGCCAAGTTTGCAGATGACACAAAACTTTTCTGTGTGGTAAAAACCAGAGAAGATTGTGAAGAGCTCCAGAAGGATCTCTCCAAACTGGGGGAATGGGCTACGAAAGGGCAAATGCATTTTAATGTAGCCAAATGTAAAGTAATGCATATTGGGGCAAAAAATCAAAAGTTTATCTATCTACTCATGGGCTCTGAGTTATCCGTGATGCAAAGGGATCTTGGTGTGTTGGTGGACAGCTCCATGAAGGTGTCTACCCAGTGTGTGGCAGCGGTGAAGAAGGCTAATTAATTCCATGCTAGGGATTATCAAAAGGGGGACTGAAAATAAAACAGCCAACATTATAATGCCATTGTACAAGACGATAGTAAGGCCGCACATGGAGTATTGTGTTTCTGGTCACCGCATCTCAAAAAAAACATAGTGGAAACTGGAACAGGTGCAAAAAAGAGCAACTAAAATGATTACTGGGCTGGGGGATCTCCCCAGTGAAGAAAGGCTAAAACATTTGGGGCTCTTTAGTCTCGAAAAAAGGCACCTGAGGGGGGATATGATTGAGGTGTACAAAATAATGCAGGGCATGAGTAAAGTGGATAGAGGGACACTCTTCTCCCTCTCACAAAATTCCAGAACTAGGGGACATCCACTCAGAGTGAGGGCTGCGGGAATGAGACCAGACAAAATAATTTTTTTTTCTCCAGCGTGTTGTTATTCTGTGGAGCTCCCTATCACAGGATATGGTGGTGGCATCTGCCTGGATGCCTTCAAAAGGGGATTGGACAGATTCCTAGAGGAAAAATCCATCACAGGTTACAAGCCGTGATGGAGATGTGTAATCTCCAGGCTTAAAACCGGGGTACTTCAAGGGCCAGATGCAGAGGAGTGGTATAAAGAGACAGATATCTAGTCTCGTGTGCTCCCAGATGCATTTGGTGGGGCCACTGTGAGATACAGGAAATTGGACTAGATGGGCCTTTGGCCTGATCCAGCATGGCTATTCTTATGTTCTTATGTTCTTAAAGCAACACCAAAGCACATTTAAACACAACGTGGCACAAACATCCATTTTAAAAAACCCATTCAAGCAGCCAGCCACTGAGGGAAAGCCTGCCTGAAGAGAAAGTTTTTTGCCTGCTTATTGAAGGAATAGCAAAGATGGGGCTAGCATAGTCCCAAAGCCAGGGAGCCGCAACAGTGGAGGCCCCACTGAACGTACCTGCGAAAGTGGTGGAACCAAGAGAAAGTCCTCTCTTTACAATCTTAATATCTGGGCAGTTTTATAAAAAGAGATGCAGACCTTGAGATAAGTTGGGCTCAAGCCATTTAGAGCTCTACTGTTAGAACCAATACCTTGCATTGTGCCCAGAGAAGGATTGGTGGAGCTGCAGTAATGGGTTAGTTATGAGATACCTGTAACGAGCCCCAGTTAGCAATCTGACCACTGCATTTTAGACTTGCTGAAGTTTTCAGAAACTCTTAAGAGTTAGCCCCATGTAGGGCACATTACAGTAACCCAGCCTGGATGTAACTACGGCATGTGCCACTTTGTTGCACCTCAAAGACCAACACATTAGTTGCATTCTGAACATGTGTGAAATTCATTCAGTTTCTTCAGACATGCGAGCCATTAATATTTAGTCTCCAAATTCATACGCACAATGTACATGGTGGTGGCAAAAGCCCCGTTCAGTTCTTCTGACACGTGCAACCTTCAATCATGTTATATCAAGTGTACATATAAGAAAGCAGATTCTCCAAATATATCTGGCTCGTACTCACAGGAGAGCTCAATAAGTATATTCTCCCTCCTTCGTTGGTCTCTCTGTTCCCAAGTCTGTCTCATCGCATTTCTTCCATCTAACTATTCCACATTATTGCCAAGCATTTTTACATGTGAGACTGAATACTGTCCCCTTGAGGGAGATGCAAGGAAGATTAGCAGGACAACCTTACCCGGAGAGTAATTGTCCATGTGACAATTTTAGGCTGCATATTTGTGCATGTATATTGTGCTGTTGCCCTTTTAATGGAACTGCGAGAGAGCATTTGATCAAACCTTTATTAGGTTTATTCTGAATACCTTGTCCCTAAACTACTAGAAGATAAAAATCCTCATTATTTGGAGTAATTGCTAAATTTGTTGCTGCTTTTCAGTCTTCCAAGATAACTGAACCATTTTATGGAGTCTAAATATTTTGTTTTATTCTGCTCAACTATTTTTTTCTGTTGAACTTTAAAGGGAGCAACTGAAAGGAAAGGCTTTCCCCAGCCCATGGCACTTTGCTCATACAAAGTGCCTCGCA
>JAHTLZ010000129.1:1243430-1270616 GCA_023846285.1 Phrynocephalus versicolor | reverse complement strand
GACAGCCTCCTGTTTAGTGGCTGTTTGTTTTCTTCATTGTCGTGCTCTGGTAGCAGGCTCAAGGTTCCTCAGCCTTCCATCCTTCCGAGGTCAGTAAAATTAGTACCTAGCTTGCTAGGGCGGGGGGGGGGGGGTGTGTGTGGCCTGCATACTATAGTGAAACTGTAAACCACCCAGAGACTACTTGAAGTGGTATGGGGCGGTATATAAACAGAACACACTTTTGCACACTCCTCACTACACTGGACCACATGTACTATATTACTCTTTTCCTGTTTAGTGTTGGGTCTTTTGGGTGGAAGAATATCTTCCTTAGGGTGTTTGTGGCTTTGAAGTAAACAGGTATGTAGTGTTTGCCAAAAATCCTTTGCCAAAAATCCAGACACACCAGCCATATAAGGAATGACCAGGTTCTTCTGTTGGTTCTGAGTCTCAGATTGATCCATTGTTCTTCTGGAATGGGAGACTGCCTTGTTAAAGATCCACTTTGGATATCCATAGTCCTTAAATTTTGTCTTTAAATGCCTTTCTTCCTTATTCTTGGCTTCTCTGGAGTGGGGTTACTCTCTGCTCTATTGTTTAGATTCTTGATGACTCCTAATTTGAGTTATAATGGGTGGTGGGAGTCGAACAGTAGATAATGCAGTTACCACATTTACCAATGACTTAAGAAATCTTGGCAAATATTTAATTCGTGGATGTGTGTATCCAGCATGTATAGCTATTTTATTTGAGCTGGTTTCTTCTGGATTCTTGTTCCGTAATTTTTCTCCTCCAAAACAGCTACTGCCATACCTTGTGAAGAGAGTTCTGGTACACTGATGTAATTTCAGACAGATTTGTGTCTATTGCAGTGTCTCATGTCTGATGTAATCTCTATCTCAGATTAATATTACCACACTTAGGAATTGAGCTGCTCGGAATCAGACCGTAGATGCTATAATGTATGTGAAGGTAGCTTCGGAGCTGTTAGTGGGCTGTTTCTAAGTCTGCATATTTACCTAAAGATTAGCTGCATTTAATGTAGTGGGATGTGACTCAAGTAAACATGCATCAAATTGCTCTGCACAATAGAATTTTCCAGCTGCCTGCCCTTCCTTTACTTCTAGCAGTATCTGTCATGTGCTTCCTGCACCAGATTCTTCTTTTTTCCAACTCTCAGCATGGACAGATGGGGAGGTAGTTTCTCCCCAAATATCCTAAGTTTCACAGCCCTGTCAATTAAATTAACACAACTCAGTTGGAGGTGGCTACAGCACCACCGATGAAGCAGAGTATTTGCAATGAAATGTGCCAGATTTGTGAAATGTTCCTTGAGCAGCTAATTTAATTCATACCTCATTTAGCAGAAAGAGCTGCCAGATGGGATTCATTCATTCCCAGTCAGTACCTGGCAAAGTCACTTTAATCACTTCACTCCGCTTAACTAAACACTCTCCTATGCTGCTGTCTCCTTTCATAGTTACCTGCCTTTCTCACGGCAGTTGTACCAAACAGCCCAAGTGTTTCTGTAATAGTTCTGAGTAATTGATATAGTCTCTATGTGACAGCACATGCCTTCCAAAATTAATTGTCATATTTCACTTGGACAAGGAAAAGCAGAAAAACCTAGATGTGAAGCAAATAACATCACAAGTCCCGATATGGGCCTCACTGAATAAGATGCTGATTTGGATTTCCTTATCTAGAAGCAGTTTGCCCTGAAGAGGAAAATAATGTTTAGTCTAATGGAAGCTTGCCTCAATCCATCTTTGGCAATTAGCTTGCTTTTATTTTGAAATTAGGTCACTTTGGCAATAGCATGGCGCTCTTTGAATGTGTACAACAATGCTCATATCAAAAGATTTGTGTAGCTGGAATGATACATTATATATAAGAGGAGGAAATAAACATTCACCTTAATTTTGTGATCTGAGCCTCAGTCTACCTAAATGTGTGTTCATTGTGTGTTGTCAAGTTGCATCTGACTTGCAGTGATCCTAACAGGGCATTCAAAGTAAGTGAGATATTTAAGTAGTGGTTTTGCCCCTAGTGAATTTTCATGGCTGAGTGGGTATTCAAGCCTAGGTGTCTAGAATCCTAATCCATTGCTCTGTCAACTATACCTCATCAAGTATAGTGGGACTCGATTTCTGTGTAAGCATGCATAAGATTGCACTATAATCGAATTGAATTCAGTGTGGAAATAACACATTATAATTAACATTAGTTACCTATAGAAGTTAACTTACGATCATGCACTGTAGCTGAAATATATTTCAAAAGTAACACAACAAATGGGTAATGAAGTTGCTTTAACTATTCAAGCAAGTTACTTTTCAGAATTACTTTTGAATGAATTTGTGAAGGTCAGAAATTTTTATGTTGTATGTAATTCTGTTCTCAACCCTAAGGTTTTCTTAAAATAACAAAAAGTAGCAAAAATCAACATGTAATATAAAAGTGACTTTTTCTTTGTTGTTGTGTTGTACAGTCATGACCGACTCTTCGTGACCCCGTGGCCATGGAGTTTTCTTGCAGGAATACTGAAGTGGCTTGCCAGTTCCTACTGCAGGTGCCTGCAGCACCTGGTATTTCCTGGTGGTCACCATCTGATCCCAGGTGAGATCAGATGTACTCAGGGCATCTAGGCAGCTCTGACTTTTTCTTTACATTTCAATGAATAACAGTGTAAAGGAAAACAAATGATTTTTTTTTAAAAAAAGTAACATTCTGAGTTCAGGTTGAATTAATTTTTTTCCCAAAACAGCCAAAAGACTAACTCCTATATTTCAATGTGGACGAGCCCACTTCCTTAAAAGTTTTTTTTAAAAGTCAGACCAAATTGGATCACAAGCTTTCACTGCAGCCTGACACACATGCCAGTTCCCTGGCTCCCACTCTTCTCCATCCTCTCTCTCTTTTTGTGTCTACATGCATATGTGCATGTGTGTGTGTGTGTGTGTGCCTGTCTCTGTGCATATGCATCAGGCTTAGAGATGTAACATTTCTGGAAATTTTGAAGCTTGGAAAAAACACTGTTTTTGTTTTGTTTTTTTCCTGGAAAAAAGGAAATTTTTGGAAAAACTGAAATAATGAATGCTACATTAGTAACACACACACACCCTTACAGCTTGAAAGTCATTCTGTTACTTTAGGAACATAAAATATGACTATGTGTGATTTGACTTGCCTTAGTATTATCATAACTAGCATATTAAAATATAGTGTATCCAAATAATTTACTTTTTAAATAATATTTATTTGTAATTTTAATAACAAATGGAGTAACAATCTCCTGAACTGTTTACTTGTTTATGTGGAACAAAAAAAAACTCTACAAAACAAGGTTTAAAAATCCAGAAGTAGCAATTATTCCTATTTCATCTCCACAGTATTAAATAAAAATAAAATAAAATCCTCATTCTCATAAAAAGAATTGAAGAAGGGGAAAATGTATAGAAGGGAGTGGGACTAAGTTTCAATTATTATTTTTTAGAAATGATTTGGAAAATATCTTATTCATCATGTTAAAATAAAACATTCCATAATTTTTTCTTTTTCTTTTTTCAATTTTTCCAATTTTTCAAGAAAAAAACCACCTGTACATGGCTCTTCGATGATTCATAGAGGAGTTTGACCCAACTGACAAGTTCCTCTGGGACTCCATGATATCACAGTGCATACCAAATGACATCATGTGGGACTCTGTCAAACGCTTTCTTAAGGTCAAGGAAAGCTAAATGCACTGGTTTCCATTTCTCTCTGTGTTTTTCAAATAACAGCCGGACAGCATGGATTGCATCTATCATTCCACAATTCTTGATGAAGTCAGATTGGTTGACACTTAGTTGGACTATGGTGCAGATTCATGTGATGATGACTCGCTCAATGATTTTAAGAGCATGTGAAAGTAATTGAATTGGTCTATAGTTGGTGCATTCATCAGGGTTCCCCTTCTTCTTCAGACTGGCACTGTTGTGCTATGTTGTCACTCTTTGGGTATCTTCTTCTCCAGCACAATCTAGTTAAAGAGTTCTGTCAGCCGGTTGCAGAGGTTCCAGTGTTGCGACTCCCACAGTTCTGTTGCTACATCAACAGGTCCTGTGGCTTTGCCCGTTTTCATCTGTTTCATCTTCATGGCAACTTCATCCGATGTTATAGGTTGCACAGTCCTAGAACTGGGGGAACATAATGGGATCAGGGAGTGTGGGGACTCTTCTGCGGATATTTTCTCAAAGTAAACCCACTAGCACTTTGTTGCCTTGACACGATCATTGATCAGCTTTCCATTCTCATCATTGACACCACTGAATCTCTCAATATCCTTTTGTGGCGGACTTTCACTAGCTGGTAGATGTCACGTTCGCCTTCGTGCATAACAAGGTTTCTGTAGAGTTCCCCAAAGTGTGCCAACTTTGTTTTAGCTACTGCTTTCTTTGCACTGCATCAAGTGTCATGGTACTTCTGCCAGTTGTCAGCTAGAAAAATGTGATAAAGCTGCTTTTTCTCATGGACCACCTCTTTGACTTAGTCTATCCAAAACCTTATTTGTTTGTCAATCATTTTATGACCAGGCTTTGTCACACCAAGTTCAGACTGAGCAGCTGTTTTAATTCCCTGTTTTGCTTTGGCCCAAGTACTGTCTACTGTCATAATGGGAGGCAGTTGTATTTGTGAGATAATGTTTGCCTCTTTTTGTCATTGTTTTCACCACTTGATTCTCACTGGACAATTACATTCTGCTCTGCTTTCCTTGGGTGGGTCAATGAGGAGGTCACAGATAACTGGACAGTGTTAGGAAGTAATTTTCACATATGGGATGACTTTGGTATCGACTCGAGTACTGATTTAATGTCTCATCTCTGGATGAGTACAAAGTTGAGCTGGGATGAGGTGTTGCCACTGTAGTAGGCCACGAGGTGTGATGGGTGCTTGCAAAACCATGTGCTGGCAAGGACAAAGTTTTGAGTGTCAGCAAAGTCAAGGATTCGTTCACCGTCTATATTACGGGTGTTAAAACCATGCTCACCATGACAGCTGAAGCCATCTGCCCTTGCTCCAACGTGTCTGTTTAAATCTCCTGCAATTATGAGGTAGTCTGCAGCTGGGACAGTGATAGATTTCTCCTGAGGAAGGTTCCAGAATGACCCTTTGTAACTGTCAGGGAGCCAGTCTGCAGCGTGTATGCGCTGAAGCAGTGGATACACCACTTTGTCATTAAAATTACAATCTTAATCAGTCAGTCATCAGATCACTCAACTTCTCCCACAGTATCACAAAACCGTTGTGATATAGCAATACTGACTCAGTTTTGTGTCTTGGGTCCACCGAAATAGATCACCTTGTACTCATGGCTCACATTGCGTGATTTCCTTCCACTTCATCTTGTTTCCTGAAGGGCGCAGATGTCAACTCGCCACTGTTTGAGTACAACTGCGAGCTCAGTTGCTCTTCAGGTCAGTGTGCCAATATTGATGGTTGTGATGCTTACCTGCATCTCGATGCCATCCTTGCATTGAGAACCCTAGCCCATTTTTCACCCAGGCCAGGCCACACCTGAGTGTGGCACTTCCAAAGCACCCTCTATCAGTGGACATTGTTTGATGCAACTTTGAATAGAACAGCTGGCCTGTCGCAGGGGCCTGTCGCCTATTTTGTCCAAATTCAGCTCACCCTGTTTCGGATAGGAAGTTTCCAGTGGCACCATGAGGAGGCTTGGACTTCACCACCATTGGTCAGTTCAGCCAACCTAGAACAAAAATACATCAACCAAATTATGTAACTCGGATATCTGTCTGCAGAGCCAGAAATTGGGAAGTATATTTCAGAGTGGCCTTGGTAGCTAGATGAACAATATATAAATAAAATCAAATAAAATCATTGTGCATCCCGGAAGAGCCAGTTGGTGTGACCTTGGTCATGTTGCATAGACCCTGCCTCTTGTCCAAACATTGAAACACAGGATTCATGAGTCCCTGAGCACATGACTTTGAAGTGGTGCAAAGACAGCACTCCAAGGCACGGCTCCTGATGGATTCACAAGATTTTTAAATTAGATCATCTCCCAAACAATATCAAATCATAAGGCTCCTCTTCGCCCACAGACTACACCACACAAATCATGGGTCTCCCACAGCATGGCCTTGCAGTGTTGCAAAAACATGGATCCACATCATTTTTATGGAGGGTCATCCCCCAAACACTGTTCAGTCACAGGCCCCATTTGTGCTCATAGATTACAACACAGAAATCACTGCATTTTGCTTGGTCAAAATACTGTGCTAGTTCAGTCATTTAGAATGTTTGTATTTCTATTGTATATGTATGGTAAGAATTTGAGCTTGACTTGATTGAGCACCCTCTGTTCTGCTTTTTTTGGCTGTTTTTTTTTTACCAACATCACATTACAGATCACTTGATTTTTGTCCCTATCTCCATTCACTATCTCCCTTTCTCATACAGTATTCAATTTTTATTTTGGCATTGGTTTTCACTGACATTCTTTGCTAACTCCAACATCTTCCTATTTTTATTTCAAAAAGCAAAGGGATATATATTTGGGTTGGGGATGGGGGAAATGTACACCATATATCTGTTGAAGTTTTCATCCAGCATAGCATTTCTTCATCAGCTTGGCTAACTCAAAGAAATTGGAAATTGGATCATAGCTTCCAGTCTGCGTTTGGCAGAGCAGGCCATTAGTTTAACTGAGTTAGTTTAGTTTAGTTTAATCATTGGTTTAACTGAGAGGATAACATGTGTGTATATATTTCTGCATTGTATGTGTTGTACCTACTCACATCTTGGCTTCATCATTTCATTAGTTCCAAAACAACCCTTCAAAATAGTATGCCACAGAGGGACTACAGCCACATTGAAACTGTTCTGCAACCATAGCAAAAATCATATACTCTCCTTCTGGAAACCTTTACCACTGGCTAATTCTATATGAGATAAATTTCTGATTGAATTTGTGGCTAGAATATGTGTATTTACTCTCATTTTAAAAATCCAGGAAATTAAATTCTTCAAAAAAAATCTCCAGTTTATAAATGTGGGATATTGTACTTCTGTCCCTACAATTCAAAAAGCCAGGAAATGGCCCAATATTGCTGCATAATACTGTATTGTCAGCAGTAAAAAGGTTGCCAAGGTTTATAGAGCAAAGGGCAGCCTGAATGTTGACAACATCAATGTGAGCAATCAAGATGGTCTGTAGGATACTCTCTCCTGCTTACTATCATTCACACATGGAAAACGAGCCCAGGCAATTGCTTTGTGTTTGCGTGAGAAGTGGTGAACAGAGTTTCTGGGATTTTCCCTTGTGTGGTGTCATTTTATGGAAGGTAGCGGTGCTGGGGGACTGCTATTCAACACCTTGACCATTAGCTTGTGGAGTGCCTCAGTGTTCCATGATTGCCCATACTATTTCACATACACAGGTGAAACTTTAAAGGGGCTGTTCAGAATTTTGTGGTCTGATACCACCAATGTGCACTGCAGATGACAATCAACTCTGTCTGCTTTTAAAGATCTTCCTGGAGGCCCTTCTCTCAGTCTCTCAGTGTAATTCCTCCTCATTGGTTTGACAGGTTTTCAGTATACATTCAATATCACCAGCTGTAACACTGAAGAAAAGTACTGTAAACTGAGAACTATATTTTCCCACACAAAACATGCTTGCGAGATACTTGTGCAAAAATCCATCTCCTCACATGTAGTGTTACTAGTTGATCAGAGTGTTTGCTCACTGCTGAGTAGAGCACTTACATGGGTAGGTGTTGTTTTCAATAGCTTCTGCATACCGTAACTATTGTGTTCATGTCTGTCTGAAGTTATTGGTCAGTTCAGCCAACATAGCACAAATATATAGCAGGTAAAGCTATATTGTAGCATACACACAAAGCAGACCAGGTTATAAAATCTTATTCTTCATGTGAAAATAAGTAAACAGCCTAGTAGTGCTTGGAAATTTTTACTTTTGTGGCCTACAGTATTTAGAATCTCCCAGCTTGCAGGGATGGAGGACATGGTTGGCTGTAATATTCTGTCGTGAAGTATGGGTTGAAGTTAATGATTAAGAAAAAAACTTCAACCTTAACAGAGTTTACAGTGAATGACCTTCTCCCATAAGGAAAGATAAACAATGTAAAGAGAACTAAAATAAAGAAAAAAACATAGACCCACTCAATTCTGTAGAAAAATAAATTATTTGTATTGTTTGACAAAAAGATATATACATTAAACACAAAAATACAATGTTTGATACTCAGCTCTATATAAACAACTTAAAACAGTTCTATACCTGCCTATGCTCAGCAAACCCTTTCACAATACAATGAAAGAACCAAGAACTGTAACTTAAACTTTAAATGTATACTACTAGTAAAGTATAACCCTCAACTTTAGCAAATAAGTATACAGCATAGATAGCAGGCAGAAAAACACACAACAAGCAAATAGCTCAAACAGAGCCAGAAAGTTGGTGCGACTGAATCTAAACAGATTCAGCAAAGTGTAACACCAGAGCCTTTCCTTAAATACATTTATTTATTTATTTATTTATTTACGGCCAATGGCCAAAATAGGCATATATAACAACAAGATACATAGCATCAATGTGTATTCCATAATAGTATTTCATTTGGTACATAAAATTGGTAGATAAAATTGGTAGATAAAAAGTACAGGTTAAAATTTTGATTAATGCATAAAATTGGTAAATAAAATTGGTAGATAAAATACGGGTTAAAATTTAACAGCCATTAAAACATGGGTACTATATTTCTTTATCTCCATTTATAATTTGATTTCGAACCCTTAGTGCTACTGCACAGAATTTGGCAACCTGCTTGGTTATTTGGTAACATTTATCAGAAAGGAGCAGACGTAAGTAAAAATCTGTTGACCTCCCAGGGAATTTACCTATAATAGGGGAAATAAGTTCTCTGCGTAGGTCTTGATAATACGTACAGAATAAGAGAACATGTTCTACAGTTTCCGGCTGATCATTGGTACATGGACAATTACGGTCTGTTAATGGTAAACCTTGATATCTCCCCTCCAAAAACTTGGAGGGAAGGACATTAAACCGCGCCAAGGTAAAAGCTCTCCTGGAGGTGGAGGATACAATCCTGTCCAGGTAAGGAGACACAGTGAATGCAGATTTCTTTAGGAAATCGGGTTTCTGAACCAGAGCAATATGATTCTGTAAAGCTATGTCTCTAATTCGCATCTTCACCTCGTTAATGGCTTTACAATAACCCATTGCTTGGAGGGCACAGGGGGAATATCCTATATTATTTATCACTTTTATTATTAGTATTTTCCATTGTGATTGGAATTTATCTAACAAGATCAGAGGAGTTAAGCCATCCGAAAGGAAGGTAAGTTTGAGCCAGTGTTTGACCATCAAGAAGTTAGTTAATGCTGCAATAGGAATAAGTCCAGCCTCTAGGCGGAGCAAAAAATTGGGCACACATAAGGGAACCCCCAAAATAGTTCTTACAAAACTGGTTTGAATGATCTCCAGGGGTTTCAGGTTAGCATAACCAAACACCTGTGAACCGTAGAGCATTTGGGTGACGATTTTTGCCCTAAAAACTTGTATAGAAGAAGGGACATGCTTTCCTCCAGTCGTATTGTGAAACTTTCTTATGATTTTAGCATTCCCTTGTGCTCTTGTTGCTACATAATTGATGTGTGCAGACCAAGCACCGGACGACTGAAATGTTATGCCTAGGTACTTATACTGCTGAACTTGTTCAATCTGATAACCATTAAGAGACCATTTGTGCCTGATTCTTCTTCTACTGAAAACCATTATTTTGGTTTTGGTATAATTGATTTCTAAACACTCTTGTGTACAGTAGGAGGAGAAAGATCTCAAAAGCCTTCTAAATCCGACACACGTAGTTGACAGAAGCACTGCGTCATCTGCATATAGAAGTATGGAGACTGGGCGGGATGCCAGTTTAGGTGGATGAAAATCTATGTTAGATAGGCTCTCGACAATTCCATTAATATATAGGTTAAACAAAGTGGGAGCCAAAATGCATCCTTGCCGTACGCCCCTACGCACATGAACTCGATTTGATAATATCCCATTAGAGCTACAAAGGACCTGTAAACAGGAATGTTCATGTAAGAGACGCATTAACGAGAGTAGTCGTTTGTCAATATTCATGGTCTCTAGCTTTAACCACAGTCTATCTCGAGAAATAAAATCAAAAGCAGATTTAAAGTCTATGAAGGCGGCATAAACAGCCCCACCCTTATTTGATGCGTACTTACTAACTAAATGGTGTAAAACATGGCACTGATCAATTGTAGATTTTCCCTGTCTGAATCCCGCTTGCTCATCTGCAAGAATATTTTTCTCCTGTAACCAGTCCTGTAATTTTTCCAGCAAATGCCTGGCGTATAGTTTACTGATGGTGCTTAACAGACTAATTGGTCGGTAATTGGCAGGATCTTTCCTATTTCCTTTTTTGTAAATTGGGACCACTATAGCTAGTCCCCAGTCTTTTGGAATACAGCCTGATCTATCAATCCAAGTAAACAGTGAAGCTAGAATGGGAGCCCACCATTCAGCATTCGCTTTGATAAAATCAGAGGGAATATAATCTGGTCCGGGGGCTTTGTCTGGTTTTAGTCTGTCAATCAGCATAAATATTTCTTGTTGAGTAACTGGAGGCCACTTAGGGAGGCCTTCTAAGTCAGTTAGGGAAATCCGCGTATGGGAGTGAGGAGCTGCATAGTGCCTGTCATAGAATTCTTCCCAGACAGTGGGCATTATATAATAATCTATTTTGGGAATAAAGGTTGAGGTTCCCCTGGAGACTATCCTCCAAAAGGTGGCTGAGTCTCCAATGTTAGCCGCAGTTAGCAAGGACTCCCAGGCCTTCCTCTGGGCCTCAAGTTTCTTGGTTTTGATCAAGGATTTGTATCTTTTCTTACACTGAAACCAGTTTTCCGGAATAGTTCCTGGATTTTGCCTTTTATAGGCACCATAGGTATCCAATAACTCATTCTTTAGTGCTCTACACTCTGCATCAAACCAATGTTTAGAGTGGGAGGTACAAAATGAAGCACTTTCAGTTTTGTAAGTTAAATGAGGTTGCAAGGACTCTACCAGGTTATCATATATCTTTAGGGCTTGCTCCGCAGAGCTGGCCATGGTGATATTATTGCTGTAATGCAGATATATATCAGTGGCTACTAGATTCTGTAAACTGGCTGACTGCTTATTGGACCACCTTATTCGTAATTTCCTCATATTGGCTGCTATAGGAGGAATTGGGATGCCCTCCACTAGCACATTTTGGTCACAGTGCATCTTTATTGTTATAGGTAGATGATCACTTTCGCTCCTGTATTTTATTTCAAAAGTTATAATAAAATCAGCCAATTCTCTGGAGATCAGTGCATAATCAATTGTGGAAGCTCCTCGTGTAGAAATAAAAGTGTACTCTCCAGGGCAATCCCCTTTGGTACTTCCATTTAAAATCACTAATTCTAACTCTGTTACCATCTTTAAAAAACCCCAACCAGAGTAATTAAAACCACAGTCTTTAGATTGTCTTGAATAAAATTTAGGGGGGGTTAAAGTTTCAGGAATTATTGATTTATAGTGTTTTAGAAGAGCAGCATTATTATTACCAATTCTTGCATTAAAATCCCCAGCCATTAAGACATAAGCTCCAGGGTGTGTCTTTAAAAGTAGCTTAGTGAATTGTTCCAACTGTATCCATAAGGCGTCTACTTGCTCATGGGTTCGTTGGTATGGGGCATAGACATTTACAAGCAACAGTAAGTCCCCAGCAATTCTTAAGAGCAGTGCAGTGGCTATATTATTTAAGGATTCCCAAGATAGCACGGTGGCCTGTAGCTGGGTCGACAAAAATGTAGCTAAGCCCCCCTGAGCCCTCCCACCCTTATTACTGGGTGAGGCATTTAAGCAATACGCCTCATATCCGTTCAGTGCCAGGTCATCCAGGGCCCATGTTTCTTGTAACATTATTACTTCAAATTCCCTGAGAAATTCAGTAAGTTCAGGATCTGATACTTTAGCTTGCCAACCTGCAATGTTCCATGAAATGTAATTAACCACAGTACTCTTTGATTGTAAAGAGGAGTCTGCAGTAACAATTGTATTGCTAACCGGGCAACAAGGAGCCTTGACTAAGTCAACTTTATGACTTTTGTCTATAACAGTAAATTCATCATTTACAAGGATTTTCCCACCCCCCTCACACATTTGTACATATTGTTCATATGGCTCAACAGAGGAAACATCTTCCAATGGGTCAAACACGATAATGTTCATTTCTTGATTCAGGCACCTTATTCAGATGGTCATAGAGGAGCCCCTGTCTCTTAACCTGGTTATGCCATCTGCCACCCCTGATACGATGTCTCTTGTAAAACCTGTTCCCTATTATAACAGGAATGGGGTATTCTGGTGGATTATCAGAATTTCTGGAAGATGGAATGGTCTGTGATGCCTCAGGAGGCTGCCTCTGTCGATTGCCTCTATTGTCAGGGCGGGGGCCTTGCCCCAGAGGATCACAAATTGAGGATTGTAGATCAGGCTTCCTCATATATTTAGAGCTGGTATCCAGAGGTAGACTCGAAGGGGCAGGATTGAGACAGGTAGAAGGTTGTCCACCTTTAGGCTGGGTGTTCTTGTTTGCAATGCCCTTCTTAGTTGTCTCTGAGGCTTCCAACATCTTATACAATGGCTTGAAGTTCAAACCTCTCCTTTTCCTTCCTTTCTTAGAAGTTAATTTTCGGTGCATCTTCCTCACCTGGGGTTTAGGCTCTTGTTTAGGTTGTTTAAGTTGTTTTCCTTTCTTTGCTGGGCATAAGGTGTGTTTCTCCCTTGACAATTGTAGACTTGTAGATGGCACTTGCTCTTGCACCTCTTTGCATGGGTTACCTGCAGTACATCTGGGAGCTGAGAAGTCTGAAGGGCTAGATCTTGAGGGTGCAGGGTTAGCCAACACCTCCGGCTGAGGACCCACACACAGTAGCAATTCCTCAAGGGAGAGCTTATTTATTTTATCAATAGTTCCTGGTGATAAACTATAATAATTCATCTTATCTCCCTCTGGTTGTAAAAATGCTCCCTGTTCATTGTCCAGCTGATCACCCTTATATGTCGTTGGGGATGCTTTGTTTTCCCTCAAATGGCCTTCTATGGAAGTGACTAGTTGTTTTAGCTCTTTTAATATGTCCCTGATTTCTGGTAATACAGTTTTAAATCCATAATTATCCAAGTCCTCAGGTTTGCTGCAATTGGGAGGTAGGAGTGAACTTGAACAGCATGAATCTAGTCGCCTTGCAGATAATGTGAGGTTACCAGTGAAAGGTGTTGACAAACTTCCATGACCTACCACCTCAGGTCCAGGGGTAGCCAGCTCCTTATGTAATGCCAAATTGCATGTTCTCAAGTATAAGTCAAGATCAGGGTCTGTCATTTTAATTGGTTTTCCAAAGTCGGTATCGGCTGTACTGTTTAAAATGTTACAGCTTTCCTCATAGTCTGCTAAGAGTTGGCTACCCATAAATATACTGTCAGGCAAGTCTAGTAAAGGGGGGTTTATAACCTCAGGGCATTTAAGCAGGGTCTCGCATGGTGGCAGAAAATCAGTCATCTTTGTTTGTTTCAGCTTCCTAAAGGTTGCTTGATAAGTCTTAGCAGGAGCAGAAGTCTTGGAGTTACCACCGGCAGGAGATGTCTTTGTATAAGGGAAATTGGAGCACTCTACAAAATGTGTAGACTTGCTATGATGTCTATCATTGCCCAGTTTATTAGTTCTTAGTTCTGAAATTGGTGTGATAGCAATCTGAGTATTTGATTGTAGCCTTTTAAGGACTGGTGGAGATAGAGTGAGATCAAAGACTTCTGACATCTTAGCAAGGAATATATTCAGAGGCAGGGTAGAGCTTGCTTCTGGGTATAAATGGTGAAGTGCCAAAGGGACTGGCGTATTTCCAAAGCAATTCCAAGCTGTTTGAGCTACCTAGGCCGCCTCCCCCACAGCAATCCTCACAATGGTCAGGCCAGCGTCTACCAGCTACAGCTGCAGTCTATTAGAATTTGCTAGTCTGTCGAGCCCATCTCTAAGGAAGACAACAATGCTGCCCCCGGAAAACACAGCAATTGGAAGAGGCCTTGTAAAATAAAATATACTTATCCAGGAGAACACGATGAACAGTGAGAGACTGGATGAGCAAATGGTCAGCCGTCACCAAAATCCCCCGCAGGGGCCGAAGCAGCAACACCACCGTGGGGCTCGGAAAGAAGCTGGGGCAATTACTGCAGAAATCTTGTAACTTTATCCTCTTGTAGCAATTAGTGTCAAGGTCTATACTTCTTTGTAGCATGTACATTTAGATAAGAGACTCCATTATGGTAAATAGTTTTAAGATAAAGGAAGCGGAGCGCAACACAGTTGCTGCCTTCGCTATCAGGAAGAAGCCGGAAGTCCTTAAATACATTTCTGGCTGCTTGATTACCTACACCTGCCCGATGCCACACAAAACCTCAGTTTGATTGCTTCATCTGCACTGCCACACCCCAAACACTCCTATAGTGCATTCTAGCAAAGAACAGGTAAGCCAACTTCATTCACAATATTTAATTTATATTTCTTTTAAATTTTGTAAAAACTCAACATATTCTGGGAGTTTGTTTTTTTAAGGAACATTTCTAAGTTCTGGGACAGATTTGTAATATCCTCTATAATTTATATACCAAGAATCACTGCTTCTTTGCAGATTTTTTGCTACACCAACCTACAAATTTGACTTCTGGTGGCAAAAATACATATTTGATTTATCTTTTCCATGGAGATGACAAGCTGTGGATGAATGATGGCCACTCTGAGATTTGTTCAGGGTGAAGACCGTAAGGCATCTCTAGATGCCTGACCTTACTCTGAACCTGATGTGCTCTGTTCCCCTCAAGATGCCTGGAGCACTTGGTATGTTGAAAGAACTGTGGTGACTATATGAACTAAAACAAATAAAAAAAAAGACAGCCCACATAACAGTGAACCCTAGATTTAAATGGTCATTTCCCGCTAGTCTTCCCTCGGGCTACACATCTGTGAGTCTGGCAATATCCCTCCTATGAGATTTCCTCAACTGTGTCTCTTTGGAAGTCTTTGTACCTGTCAAGAGAAACATGTTTTTAAAAAGGCCTTTGGTGGTGTAGAGAAAACTGAAATGGAGCAATCTTGTGTAAAAGAATCTCATCCACTACCCCCCTCAGATTTCAGAGTTCAAATATATGTTTTCTCGACTGCCTCACCGACCATCAAAATGGCTTCTCTATGGTCTTCAATAAGAGGTCAAAATAAAGTTTGTGATAGTGAGAGTTTTTATCCATACCCATTTCAGACCATGGAAAAATAGCACTACACTGGATTTAGACTTTATACAAAGCAGCAAACATAAAAGAATTAGTACAGAATTAGGATTCTGTTTCCAGTTTCTGCTGTCAGCTATTCATTCTAAGCTAGAAGCTGAGAATAAATTAGCAGCTCCTGGGAATGAGCTCTTATGGCAGGAGAAGGGAGAAGGGCTTTGAGACAAATCATCGCTCTATTAACATAAAATAATATTTATTCGATAACTCATTTTTCTCTCTTCCCATTGACCCCTGAATCCTTGGTACTCATGTTTAATATTTTATTTTAGTTTTGTCCTAATGTATTGTGGCTTCTCAGGTGGGCAGCACTTTTAAACTTAACAATTCCCACAAAAGTGGAAACAAGTATTTTTCCTACATGCTTTATACTCTTTTGTAGTTTTCTAGTATGACACCTTTAACTGTGACCTTCTTGATAAACTTTGCTTGTTAATTAAAAATGGGATATAAGAAAATAAGAAACACATATCTGGGTCTCATAATTTGTGGTGCCCTGACTAATATTTCATTAATGAGGTTAAGTCAATTAACGGTAATATTTCTCGCTATTCTTCTTGGTTGTTGTCATTAAATGGGCGGGTCTGCTAAATTCTTGGAAAACGGACAGAAAATTCAAAAGTAAAATATAGCTGGTGTTGCGGCATCACATTTGTGAGTAGACAACACCGTTAAATGTTTTTAAGGCATCAAGGTCACCTATATTTTTCACTGTTCTGTTTTTCTACTGGTATCTTCAGCCCTAGCTCCTCTTTTGGCTTCTGCTGCATGGATAGATTACTTATAGGTGAAGCATATGGGTGGCTGAATAGCACATAGTATGACAAAACATCCTCATCTTCTCTTAGCAGCTTGGAACGTTCAAAGATATCCAGACGTCATCCAGCTCTAAATGTGACTGGCATCCCTGTATTCCAAAATGAGGAATGTGCAGCTCTCTGATTTTTGATGGACTGCAACTCCCATCAGCTGTATCAGACTTAGATGAATAATGAAAGATGGTTGGAAATCGCAGCCCAGAGCTTGGGAAAGTTACTTTTGCGGACTATAAATCTCAGAAGCTGAAAGCCATCATGGCTACTGGGAGCTTTAGCACAAAGAGGGCCCTTGCTATGTAGAAATGCATAGCAGTAGGATGGCAGGACCACAATGGGATGGATGGGAATTAGGGAGAAGCCTGACTAAATTGTGTAGACCAAACCTTTGTAACATTGGTTTAGAATAGCAAAATCTCCTTCCATAAGATGAGCAGAACTACTTCCTGCACAATACAAAACAGAATCTTTCTAAAATTCGCAGGTGTCTCCTGGGGAACAATTCATTAGAACTGATCATGCCTTTAGAACTGTTTGCCCTATACACCAAGCTGCCTAGGTGCCCTAAGCACATCCAATCTTGCTTGATTTTGGAAGCTATGCAGGGTCATCCCTGGTTAGTACTTGGATGGGAGACCACCAGGGAATACCAGGTGCTGTAGGTGCCTGGAGTAGGAACTGGCAAACCACTCCAGTATTCTTGCCAAGAAAACTCCATGGACATGGGGTCACAAAGAGTCGGTCACGACTGTAATGACACAACACACACACGCCCTATACACCAGAGAAGTCTAAATAGGACGGGAAAAACTGAGATGAGAATTACAACACACCAGCCAAGCGTCACGAATATCAGGCTGAATATCTGAGAGAAATGGGCTTTAACAGAAAGCCTTAATGGGAATAGGTCTAAAAATGATCTGCAGGAGATCACCTTGGATCACCCTTATCAAGAGGCTTCATATGCTGGACTGGAGCTAAAGCAAAAGGAGTAATACCTGATGTTCTATCAAGATCCCCTAGTTGGGTATATGGTTAATGATGGTGCTTTCTTATTAAAGGTTAAGAAAGGTTATCCTATTAAAAGTGATAAGAGAGATGTGACTATTCTCAGAGTACCCTCACTTCAGTCAGTTCATATGGAATGGCTGCCTAGCCGAACTGAAAAGAATTCTGGGACAAGCAATGGTGAAATCTGGAGCTTAATCATGTGCTAATGTGTCTGAAATAGGTAGTGAATAGCACAGGTTGCTCTGCACTGTGCAGAAACAAGAGACTAGCTTTCAAAACTGGGGTCATTTGAGAAATGGTAGGCAATCTGAGCCAGAATACTTGATTGTGTGCTGTCTCTAAACAGTCAAACCTTACTCTTACATGGTCACTCGGAGGACCTAAGCACAGGTTATGATCAGGTAATCTCACTGGAAGACAGAGGGGATGTTGAGACCTATTATATATCAACTTCAGCAAAGCTTTTGATAATTTCCCATTGTATCTTGATTAGCCAGCTAACTAGATATGGGCTGAATACATCAAGTGCAAGATGGAAACGCATTTGGGTACAGAATCAGTGATGATTAATGTCTCCTTCTCTAAGTGGGATACCCCAAGGCTCATCTAGGGGTTCAATGCTCTTCAACATTTTTTATCAATGACTTGGACAAGGGAGTGCAGGGAATGTTTGTCAAATTCACAGATGATAAAAAATTGGTTGGAATAGCTAATACTGTGGAAGACAGAAACAAAATTCTGATAGGCTGGAGCACTGGGCTGAAAACAACAGAATGGTATTTAACAGGGATAAGTGCAAAGTATTGCACCTAGGAAAACAAAACAGTAGGACTCATTTCATTATGAAATGAAGCAAAACACTATTTTCCCCTCTAGGGATGAAATGCAAGGAAGCGATTAGCCGCTTCCCGACTCAATTAGAAATAATTTTCTCCTGCGGGGACCCCCTTTGGAGTTTAATAACTCATCCCCCTGAACCCCAAACCTCTCCAAATTTGGTGTGCTTAAAGGGAAGAGTCCAAAGAAGGTACTCTAAGATGTTGGTGCCTCTAGAACCCAAGGGATCCATTAATTAATCATTTCATTTTGTTTCATTCAAAAAAAATTAAAATTTGTTAGCAATGAAACGAAATGAAACTACTAAAAAAAACCCTAAAATGCTATATTTTCACTTCATGTCCATCTCTAGCCACAACCAAGGCAAAATGCTATTTTAGGCTGCATTAATAGAAGTATAATTTTCAAATCACATGAGGTGCTCATTCCCCCTCTATTCAGCACTTAATAGGCCTCACCTTGAGCACTGTGTCCAGTTCTGGACACCACACTTTAAGGAAAATGCTGACAAATTTGAACAAGTTGGGGGGGTGATATGAATGGCTGCAACAAGCTCTATTAGGAAAGGCTGAAATAATTGAACATGCTTAACCTGGATAAAGACGACTGAAGAGTGATCTGATAGCATGTTTCAAATATTTTTTTTTGGGGGGGGAATAGTCATACAGAGCAGGGGCACGATCTGTTCTCGATTATCTCTGTCATACAGAGCAGAATGCACAGCAATCGGCTCGAGTTATGAGTACCCAGCTTTTGGCTGAATGTCAGGAAAAACTTCCTACCTGTTAGAGCAGTAGGGCAATGGAACGAATTACCTCAAGAAGTGGTGAGTGCTCCAACACTGGAGGCATTCAAGAGAAATCAAGACAACCACCTGGCAGATATCCTCTGATTTGTATCCTGCCTTGAGCAGGAACTTGGACTCAGATGCCCTTGTAGGCCCATTTCAACTTCATGAGTCTATGATTCTAGGTGGTAACTGTGGGAATTTCCTAGAATCTTTCAAATTACATGCCAAATATGACCCAGTTGCCAACCAGCACCTTCATAAAGTTCAGCAGATGAATATATTATGTCCTGACTTTCTCCACTGAGCCAGAATGAGTTCACCAGTTGCAATTTTAATTTCTAAATCTTGTGAATTTGTAGTACAAGAAGTAATAAAGGATGACAATGGTAGATATTTAATAATCCAGGGTTTATTGGGAGAAGAAGACTACACTCTAGTAAATGTTTATGCACCTAATGTACAGCAAGGAGTTTTTTATGAATCTGTTCTAAAAGAATTGGAGAAGGTGAAAAAAGGGTATGTTATTATGGCAGGAGACTTTAATATGGTACTGGACAAAGGAAAGGATAAATCTGATATTAAAAAGGATTATATGACTAATAGAACTACTATTTTGAATAAAGTAATGAAAACTGCACGTCTAAATGATATTTGGAGAGAATTAAAGGGTGATGAGAGAAGATATACATATTATTCTTTGGTCTATAAAAGTTATTCTAGAATAGACTTTATATTTGTATCCCATAATTTGCTTTCTAAAATAATTGAAACAGAAATTAATACTATAAAAGTAACGGATCATGCTCTAATGGAAATGGAAATGAAGGCTAAAAAAGATTATAAAGAAGCAAGAAGATGGAGAATGAACTCTGGTATTTTTCAAAATGTAGATGTAATAGAAAGGGTAAAAAATGAATGGCTAGAACTATGGTCTATAAATGAAGCAGCTGGAAGTGAAATGGGATTGATATGGGACACTATGAAGTCAGTTATGAGGGGATTAATTATAAAGGAAATGTGTAAATTTAAAAGATCGAAAGAGGAGAATATTAAGAAATTAGAAGATGTAATTAAAAACCTGGAGCATAAGTATCTTGTAAATAAAGATAATAGAACGTTTTTAGAACTTCAAGCTAAAAGAAAAGAATTAGATAGCATAGAATTAGACAAAGTTCAGAGAGATTTAATGTATATGAAGAGAAATTATTTTGAATGTAGTAATAAAACTCTAGATTTTTGGCACGGTTATGTCAAGCTAGAAGAGCAAAAAACACAATAGGTGTGATTAGAGATAAATCAGGAAGGAAGTGTAGCCTGATGAAAGAAAAATTGCAAATATTTCAAGAATTTTATGAAGATTTATATAAGGGAGGTAATGTCTCAAAAGCAGAGATAGAAGAGTATGTTAAAGAAATTGTTAAAGAAAAGATACTAGAGACAGACATGAGGGAACTAGAAAAACCAATTCAAGAGGAAGAGATTGGAGCAATTATCGATAAGCTAAAAAATGGTAAAACCCCGGGTTGTGATGGAGTAGATTCAGATTTTTATAAATTGTTTAAATCAGTTTTAGTTCCAAGATTAAAAATACTCTTCAGTAGAATCGTACAAGGAGATAAAATACCATTATCTTGGAAACATTCATTAACAATTCTCATTCCAAAACCTAACAAGGATGTGATGGACCCTAGTTCATATAGACCTATCTCATTAATAAATCAAGATGCTAAGATTTTTACCGCAATATTAGCGAATAGAATGAATGGGTTTATTACAAAATATATCAAGGAAGATCAAAATGGGTTTCTAAAAGGAAGACAAATGCGTAATTTAACTAGAAGAGTGCTGAATATTATATATGATACAGAAATGAATAAACAGAAGGCTGGTATTCAATCATTGGATATATTTAAGGCTTTTTATTGTGTGGAATGGCCAACACTAAAAATAGTGATTGAAAATTGGGGGTTTGGAATGAAATTTAGAGGGGTGATAGATCAATTATATTCTGAAAATACATCTGAGATAATAATTAATGATGGGATTACAGAACGGGTATCTCTAGGCCGAGGTACTAGACAAGGGTGCCCACTCTCCCCAGTTTTATTTTGTTTAATGATTGAAATATTTGCGGATAAAATAAGGAATTATGAGTTAATTAGTGGATTAGGTACTGATAATAAAGTAAAGTTTAATTTATTTGCAGATGATTCCTTATTGACAATTAAAAACCCACTAGAGAGTATGGATAGAGTTAAATATCATTTGGAGAAATTTGGGTCAATATCTGGATTGAGGGTTAACTGGCAGAAATCTCAAGTGATGTTGTTTAATCATAACAAGGAAGAACAAGAAGTGTTTACCCATAACTACAGATGTAAGATAAGTAACTCAATTAAGTATTTAGGTATAGAATTAGTAAAGGACACACGGAAACTAAGGGAATTTAATTATAGTAAACTGAAGAAAGAAATTAAGAATAAAATGTTAGAATATTCAAGTCTAAAACTTTCTTGGTTTGGGAAGATTGCATTGATGAAAATGAAAATTTTACCAAAGTTAAATTTTTTTCTTTATGATGCTTCCAATACAGCTAAGTAAGGATAACCTTAAATTTTGGCAAGATTTAATTAATAACTATTGTAACAGTGGTAAAAAAGCTAGAATAAACAAAAAATATTGGTATATGGCCCAAAATAAAGGTGGTATAGGTTTACAGAATGTTAAAAATTATTATTTAGCAAATCAAATAAGGTTTATTGTGGATATTGTGTTTAGTCTGGAAAGATTAATATGGTGGAAAATGGAATCATCGGAAATAAAGGAGGATATTGAAAAATACATTCGACACTATTAAGAAATCAAAGTTAAATGAGATTAATAACCCCTTTCTTAGATCTATGTTAAATGCATGGTACTTACATAAGAAAAATTATGTCCCTCGGACTCACCATTGAGATCTGTAACTGAAATGGAGAATTTCCCTACAAATTTGAAAGTTTTCAAAAAGTATTTAGGGATAAACAAGTGATTAGATTGAAAGACTGGATAGGCAAGATGAGAGGGAAAGTACAAATGAAGGAAATTCTCCAAGGTAGGGAGATATTTTGGTTTAATTTTATACAATTAAAGAAATGAGTACCCAGCTTGCTGGGGGTGGGGGGAGCTTGTAAATCACCCAGAGAGTACTTTAAGCACCATGGAGTGGTACTTAAGCAGAACACTTTGCTTTTGCTTTCTTTTCTCATATACATATGTTAAAATGGGCTCCAAGTATCTTTAAAATCATTAGTATGGAATATCAATTTTCTGATTTTCAAATTGCAAGTTTATTTATCATAGATAGCCATATTCCACATTTCTTTATAGCAGCCTTGGCTACTAGCTTGCCAATTTTTTGCCATAATAAACCTTACTAACCTTTACCATAATAATTATTAAATTTCTTATTTTTATTTTATTGGTTGGGTCTGTGGCCGTAAAAAAAAAAAGATTGTATTGTATTGTATTGTATTATTAAATCTATTTCTAGTTTATCTAGTGGGTTCTGATCAACCAGATTCAACAAGGCTGTCTTAGCAGAGATGTGCACCTCCTTTCCCAATATATTCTTTAATTCCTGAAAGACTAAAATCTACTCTTTTTTCCTCTGTTCACAGAGTCAGTTCATAGGCAAATGCAGTAGGACCCCTGTATCTGTGGGGGATTGGTTCTGGGTTGGCCTGCAGATATGGAAATCTGTGGATAAGAGTGAATGCTCTTATCCAAGTGTGATGGTGGTGAGGGGGCAGTGGCAACATCAGTGGTGGGAGTAGTGGGGTCACAGTGGTGGTGCCGTGCAGCAGCCGGCAGGGTTGTGCTGCATGCAGGGCACTCATGCCATTTTAGCCCACAGAAGAGCGCTCTCACTGATTAATGCCAATTCAGCTGCTGGCAGGGCGCATCCACCAGGTTCTGCTGCAGGCAGGGTGGTCATGCCACCCGGGTCACCAGCAATACACTGCTGCTGGGGACTAAAGCAGCATGACCTGGTGGGAGCGCCTGCTGCAGCCGAAGCAGTGCAAGCTGGTTAGAGTGCCCTGCCCCTCGCCATCTGCGGATAAGTGAATCTGTGGATGGTGAGTTAGCGGATACGGTCCCTTTTTCTTTTGTTACATTGCCAGCAAGAAGATGGAATCAATCCATTCATTACATTAATTCTCACCAGCATTAAATACCATCTCCATGCTACTTTATAACAATTCTCTTTGATTCTTACTGACATATTTTTCATGATCATTTTATTCCACATAGAATTCCATTCTTCTTCTTTAAATTCTATTGCTAATGCCTCTTGCCATACTTTCTTTAGATCCATTGTTTTAGTACCTGTCTGAGTATTAAAATGAAGTTTCTCAGAACTTAAATTAATCAAAACATATCAAAGATCTATCATGAACCAACAACGTCTGAGCAACCTAGTAATACTTTCAATTGAGAGAGATTTCAAGACTGTCAATGGAAAATGTGCATAAATTAAAACCAGGTAGTTTTAAACAAATTTGAGTATACTAGTGTAAAATGCATTCTACTTTATGTCAGTATTTTCTTAAAATACAATACATGTGCTTGGATAAGGGGTTCAATACAGTACTGGATTGGTGGAAAGGCCTCAGGGATTGCTAATGGTCCACGGGCTGGGCAGCAATATGTGTCTTGCCCCAAGTGTGGCAACCCACTCTACACCACTGAAGTTGTGAGTGAGGGAGTAAGAGATTCTTCTTAATAATAATCTTTATTCAAAACAGTATATTGTCCAATCATCTTGCAGGGTAGGACAGTGCTAGGTGCTCCTGCAGTGAGGAGGCTGAGGCTTGCATGAGTTCACATAAGTGACAGGGATTGATCTATCACCACCGTCCTCCATAGTTTATCAGTCTTTGTTGGCACTGTGCACATCTATACCAAAATAGGTGGACCGCATTGCTACCCAGATCTACTCTTTTTGCTCTTTTAAATCCATCACTTGAAATCACCGGCAAGAAGACTGTGGACTTCCCACCTTGTTTTGCCCATGTTTCTGTTCATCCCTCCTGTGCCTGCTAAAATAGACAGGAGTACAAGGTTGCCACGTAGCGGGGGGTGGGGTGGGACTGGAGCTGACAGAAGAGCTGCTAGGAGGTGGCCTAGAGAAACTGCAGCTGCCTCTTCTCCAAATTTAGCCACTCACTTAAAGGGCAAAGGGGGATCTTCACAGTATGACCTATCAGCCCCATGCCTGCAGACCTGAGTTTATACTTAGCTATAATCAGAGTTGCCACTCCTGGGAATTGCAGAAAGAGCACCTTTGTAGGTGCATTCAAAGTGAGAGTGGGTGGGAATCAGATTAAAAAGTTCATGCATGGGAGACTTGATGAATTTCCTCCTCCTTGCTGTATGGAGCATAAAGGAGTTGCCTTGGAGCAACAAAGCAGGGAAAGCGCCCTGTGGCCCAGGAAACTTTTATTTCATGCTGCCTGGTGAACTGATGATTTTTGCAAGTCAGAACAGGGCCTCCAGTTCTGACATTTGTACAAGCAGAAGAAAGAAAGAAAGAAAGAAAGAAAGAAAGAAAGAAAGAAAGAAAGAAAGAAAGAAAGAAAGAAAGAAAGAAAGAAAGAGTCCATAAAATGCTTCTGAGTAGAAACTTTCAGTCTATCAAAACCTTGAGCACATTATGTATAAGAAGGAACTCTGGGCAGCAGACTCTAAAACTTTGTGAAGTTATGTACACATTTTTATATTTATACGTAAATATGTATATGTGTATAACCAAGGTATTACTGTATATGTTTTTGTGCGTGTATAGTAATACCTTCATTTATGAGTGTTTTGCAAGACGAGCAACCGCTTTTGATCAATTTTGCCTTGATCAACAAGCAATGTCTTGCAATATGAGCACTGGAGAAGGTTACATGATCACAACTGAGTCAATGGTCTCTCTCTCTCTCTCTCTCTCTCTCTCTCTCTTTCCCTGCCGAATTGTAGGTGATTGTCTGGAACCTTCCACCTTAGGCAAGTCTCCAAAGCAGAAGTTGCAGAGTAGAATGGGAGTTTCCCTTGCACCAGCCACAAA
The DNA here is from genome assembly GCA_023846285.1 of Phrynocephalus versicolor. NCBI lineage: Eukaryota > Metazoa > Chordata > Lepidosauria > Squamata > Agamidae > Phrynocephalus > Phrynocephalus versicolor. The sequence goes on along the minus strand of JAHTLZ010000129.1, from coordinate 1,245,651 downwards.
GGTTTTCAGGGGGGATTGCAGGTTAGGGTTTTATTTTTATTTTTGTTTAATTTGTTTTCAACATTAGTTATTTTTATCAAACCATTTTTAGTGATGGGGGCAGCTATTCAAGTGTGTATAGGGCTATAAATAGCACTTTATTATTGTCAGATTAAAAACACAGAGTAAAATCTAGTTGTTAGTTTGCAACCAGGTACCTAAACCATGGAGTAGACATGGACTTCTAGCCAACTTCTATTGTGAGTTTTGGCCTTTTGTGTACACACTATGTGGTCTATGGGGCTCCAGAACATATCACCTGAGTTTTCATTATTTTTTATGGGGAAATTTGCTTTGATATACGAGTGCTTTGGTTTACAAACATGTTTCCGGAGCAGATTATGTTTGTAAACCATGTTATAGTGGTGTCTTGAGATACAAAATCAATTCATTCCTTGGGATGCTTCGTATCTTAAAATTTTTCATATCATGGATCCAAATGGGGTGCAATGCACCCTGGAAATTGAAGGCTTCTGCAAAATTTTTGTATATTGGTGCTTTCCATAGGCAATTTTCATATCTCAAGTTTTTGGAAAAGACTCCATTCCTATTGCGCCCTGGACGGACTTCCCTTTTGTATCTCCAGGTGCCACTGTATTACTGTACCCTGAGGCTGGGCCAAGACAATTCCCCTTAATCATGTGAAATGTTTCCTTACAGCTTGAATTATGAGCTGGGAGCCTTAGTGCATTTTCTGTCCATCATGAAAATATCTAGAGCAGGCACGTACAAACTTTGACCCTCCAGATGTTTTGAAGCACAACTTCCACAGTCCTTTGTTATTGTCATTGGCAATATAGGCTTGGAATTCTGGGAGTTGTGGTCCAAAACATCAGGAGGGCCAAAGTTTGGAAATACCTGATCTAGAGTTTGGATGCAGGACAGACAAGAAGTTGGGAACGAAGCAGCTGCAAGGCAGAATAATACATGGTAGGAAGGGAAATCTGATTACTGTTTCAGAGAAATGGGGTACTGTAGTGATCATTCCAACTATGCCTCTGTAACTGGGACAGTTCCTGTCCCAACTCCTTATGACCAGTAGCTAGTAGCTACAGATACTGTAATCCTGGAATTGTGACCCCATGTCAATGGAGTTTTCTTGGCAGGAATACTGGAGTGGCTTGCCAGTTCCTACTCCAGGTGCCTACAGCACCTGGTAATACCTGGTGGTCTCCCATCCAAGTACTAGCCAGGGCTGACCCTGCTTAGCTTCCAAAATCAGATGAGATTGGATGTGCTTAGGGCATCTAGGCAGCTATGAATCAATAACCCCCAACAAATATGAATGGATTTTTTTTTAGCAATTTCTGGTTCATTTGGGTTATAACATGGCCCCAAGGCATCTAGAGATGCCAGAATTGCAGGGCAGCTTCCTTCGACTCTCCTCTACAATCCCTCCAAGTTTGATGAAGATTAGGTTTCCCTAAGACAGTTGTTAAAGGGCAATTTCCTGGGGTGGGCACTTTATGGGCACTTAGATGTCTGAAATCTAATCTTCAAACCTAGTCACACTAGGTGATGTTTTTAGGATCTCTACTCCAGGCATGATACCATAGTCTTTCGAGACTGAAGGATGCCAATGAATCTTCAAACTTAAAGGAATATAGAGGAGAGCTGGGAGAAGCTGGTGTCTCTAGGTGCCTTGAGGGGCATCTTATAGCGTTTTAAAGTTAAAAATGAATTTACAAAGGGATTTGATGATTGTAAAAAAAACCACAAATTTGTTATTTGTTATTCATCAATTATGATGAATCATGAATCAAAAAGAGTTCTCATTTTTCAGATTCAAGCCCATTTCTAATTCGGATATATCCCTCCACAAGGTAGACAGCAATGGAATCAATCATGTTGCTAAACCGATGCAGTAGTATAAGGGAATGGCATAAATGCCTCCACAGCACTGTAGCCATGTTCTGATATGCAATACAGCACTTGTTAGTTTTAGAAAATAATCTTACAGAGTTGCTCCATCAACATAATGCCACCCTTGTTGGAAAATTCCTCTGCTGGAAGAGCGCTATTGTTTTTATAGGCAGTTCCTTTCTTATTCTCATTCTTTACCCTTCTACGTTTGAGGGAGGAGAAACATACCTTGGGTTCAAAGCCAAAGACACTCCAGTTGGGGCATGGCAAGCTCTATCTATCTATCTATCTATCTATCTATCTATCTATCTATCTATCT
>JAHTLZ010000129.1:1214495-1243420 GCA_023846285.1 Phrynocephalus versicolor | reverse complement strand
ATGGGGCTAGCCCAGTACCTAACTTGCAGGGTATCCTAGAACATGTTGCGCCAATAATGTGGCCATTTTAGAAGGGTATGATAGCAGACTTCTACCACAGAGGAAATATGACAGCATGAGAAATTTGCTGGGTGGGGTGTACAGTGGTATCAACACTTCAGGATGCAAGATAGGCCTTCTGATAGATTTGGATTATGCAGATTGTTGGGAAATATTGCTAAGGAAGAAGGTAAAAGAAAGTCAAATATGGTAAATAATGTCTCTCATCTACCTCTCTCAGACAACCCCAATGGCCTTGATATAGGGAACAGCTTCAGAAGGAGAAAATGTGCAGGAGCCAACTATTCCTTTTAAATGAGCAGTGGATGCAACAATGATGCAAAGAAACCTCATCTTTCTGGGTTCGCAGCTGAAGGTCCCATAGAAACAACAATCAACTGAGGGCATATCCAGGCAGGTAGTTGTCCTTCTGTTTGGTTCATTGCTGGGGTGGATCAAACCACTCTTTTTTCCAAGCATTCACAGGACAAGCAAGCCAATTTGCTTCCATTCATCCCCAGGGCACTCCTTATTGAGCCTTTCTAGAGGTTCTGTTTGTTTGTTTGTTTGTTTGTGGCTGGTATGTTTTAGGCATGGTTATGGGACAGACAGAGACTGTTTTGGTTACCTTGGTGGATGACCTACATCAGGAAGTGCTTAGGAGGAGTGTGTCTGTTTGTTCTACTGGACCCTCAGTTTCTTTCAATATCATCAACCATGGTATCCTTCTGGAGTACCTTTCCTGGACGAGTCATGTTTGCACTGTCTTACACAGGGTCACATATTTCCTGGATGGCAGAATATGGCGTTGGGGAAAAGCCAGCTCAACACCCTGGCCATTGTCCTGTGGTACCCTCTAGGGATCAGCTCTGTACCTCATGTAGATTCAACATCTATATTAAAATGATGGGAGAGTCTGTCTGGACTTTGGGGGTTTGGTGTCACTAGTATCCAGATGACACCCAACTCTTCCTCTCCTTGCCATCTAACTACCAGATCAGAGTCTGGTATCAATAATAGACTGGATGAGGATGAATAAACTGAAACCTAATCCATATAAGACAAAAGAGTATCTAGTGAGTTGAAATACAGATCAAGGAATAGGGTTGCAGCTTGTGCTGGATGAGGTTACACCCCCTCTGAAACCACAGTTGTGCAGCTTTTGGTGCTTCTGGCTTCATCACTGCCTAGGTTTCTGTGGTCGTCAGGAGTGCACAATTAAAATTAATGTGTCAACACCAATTAATGGAAAGGTCTGCTCTAACCACAGTGACACATACCTCTCTTTCTCCCCCCCTCTCTCCCTCTCTCCCTCTGTGTGTGTGTGTGTGTGTGTGTGTGTGAAGGTGCAAAGGGAAAATCCCTTTTTTGTCTCCCCTGCAAACATTGGGGGGGGCAGTGAGAGATTGCACCCACACATGTTCTCTATGTGTCCCATTCCTTCTTCTCTGCCTCCCCATCCTTCCCAAAGTCATTGTAGTGAGAGGGAAGTTCAAAGGACAGATGGATATCCATTTGTTTTGGCTCTTGATTGGCTGCTTTTCTTCCCCTTGCCAGGCCATGTGTAGCTTGCCTCTCTCGCTTTCTCTACCTCTGCTGCCTGCCCTTCCTAGCCATACTTGAACCCACGTAGCCTTTTCTTTTCCCCCAAACTACAGCTTTGCACAAACTTAGAGGAGACCATAACTAGGGTCACTTGAGGTCAGTATGGCATTTGGGTGCAAGGATTTCACCAAGTGGCATATTGTTCCTCCACCTCAACTGAACCTATTTCGATTGTGCCAGCCCACACCAAAAGGGCTAGCCTGGAATGTCCTTATTTGACAGGGACGCAAACTCTATTTCAAATATGAATTAAATTCCATGGAAGTGCATTCTCTCAGCACCAGACAAGTCCTGAAAGGGTTTTGTGTTCAGCCCATATCAAGAGCCATTTGCTGCCCTCATTAGTCCTCACCAGTTGTCTCCCACCTAACCATCTAGGTAATCATCTTTCAGCACTTGGCCTCTGCCCCTTCAACTAATAATCTAAGCTGGAGAACACGTGACATGCCTAGTCCTGTACCTACCAAGGGGTCCCATTCTTTCCTGAATTTGTACACAAAGGATGACTAATTGCATCTGAAGGTGAAGTTTTGTGAAGGAGCCTTGTTCCAGAATAGCCATATTTGTGGGGAAAGGGGAGTCCAAGTCAAGTAGCCTGTCCAAATAGGGGGATTTGGAGCGGTTTGGTCCAGTGTGGTCCATTTTATCTCTCACTCGGGCAATCCTTCTGTTCACACTTGAGAGGTTTATTCTCCAATGAGAAGGGACCACTCCACAGAGGGCTCTGAACTGATGGTTTATTTGTGCACAAGGCTTACCTTGTTCCTCTGTGAGCAAGATTTATTTGGTTTACTTGGGATTAAGTTTAGAAAGTTTATTCATATGAAAGATTGGCTGGTTTACTTGTGAATAAGAAGACAGCAACATCAAGAGCTGAGGACAGCAGTGATGCTAGGGGGAAACATTGGGGTGAAGGTTGGGGAGAGGGAACAAAGTTAACCTCCTCCCCCCCCCCCAAATTTCCTGCTTCTCTCCTTAGCTTGGCTTCTGCTGGGGCTGTGCTGCCTTGTGGGAGTGGAGCCAATGGAGTGCACTAGCCCCCTTCCCTGCCTTTTCTCACAGCCACCATTTTAGTGGATGGCAGAGACTTTCCGCTTTAAAAATAATTAAGTAAGTGTCATGTTGAAAGAGCAATGCCTCAACACCACACACAGCTCCATTGGGTTGTGAATTAGCCATCCACCCAACAGGATAAACAGGACTGCACTGAGTCATGCCAGCCAGAGTCCCAGTGATATTGAAGAAAGGAAGGGGACAGCTCTAAAAAGAAGCCTGAGATGGAGTGCTTTAAGTCAAAATGCATGCAAACAATGCAATTTGGTTCAAACCAAACCCTACCACAACAGTTATCCAAATACCAATCTATATACCATCTATATACCCATCTGGATGGACTCTGCACCTTTGAAAAGCTGATTCACACATGCTGTTCATCACCAGATAATGGCAACTTTATGTGATTGCTGGCATACCTGAGTGACCCTGCATTGAGCAGGGGATTGAACCTTATGGCCTTATAGGCTCCTTTCAACTTCATTATTCTATGACTCATTACTCTATGAAAGACAGATTTTCATATTATCTCAGAGATGAGGCTTTCCAATAGAGTAAAAACAAAGATAAGGAGTAATATAATATACACAAATATGTAAATCAGATCCTGGAATCTAGGCCTAGGAGTACAGTGCAGAGGCCTGGAGATTATCCCCAAGGAGCACGTGGGCTGAACAAATATCAGTCTGTTTTAAATCATCCAGATCAGGGAGGGTTTAGACTGTTCATCGCTGTTTTTATCAGTATAATCTGTTTTGAAAGCATTGCTCCTTTTGCTATTTTTCCAATTAGGCCTTTTAGAACTTTCTGGTAAGACCAAAACTGGTCTAAATTGACAGACAGAGATTTCATTGAATTAAGCAAACAATGAACATTGAAGCTTAAAGCTGGCAAAAGAGCACTGAGGCAGAACGGAGCAGTGGGACCAGGGAACGAAGGAGGCTTGAATGATATTGGATGGACTGTTTATCTAATATTCTTTATTACTGCCTATTTACAATAAAGAGAGGCTAGTAAACAGCATTCATGCTTCTTGCCAGCTGTACTGTTAAGTCCTGAAGCAGCTTTTTTTGTGCAGCAGCAGGAAAAAATAAGGGAGATAAAACAGAAGGAATCAAAATACATTTCTGGAAAGCTTTTTTTCCATAGATTTCTGAGACAGATGTAATGATACACTACCTGTTAATACTCTGTGATCAACATACCGTTTAGGCTTAGGAGTGCAGTCCTATTTTAACTAGATAGTTTGTTTTCTATATAAATGCAGGGGAGGTGATAATGTACGTGCATTAGACCGCTGAACAGAAATCAAACAATCAGCAAGGTTTTGTTGCTGCTTGTTGCAAAGCAACTGTACACGAGACTTTCAAAAATTCATGGTAGATATCTGCCATGTATGTTTCTTTAGATGAATTCAACTTCAAACACTACCTGTAAACAGCCTTTGTGGATGTTACTGCTGCCTTGACTAAAACAAGCAGCTCCTTGGACATCCTTATTGGTATAACTGAGTTTGGTTGCCCGTTGTGCCTTCTTGAGAGGGACTCATTGATTGATAGAGTCCCTTCCATCTTTGCAGTTCTAAGTCTGTAGTTGTTGCTGCAAAATGCAGTATGCGAAATGTAGCTAACTCAGTATGAGAAATGAAGTACAGTATTCTTCCCTTTCTTAAAAACCTTTCTGACAGGTGACCTTTCATGTTATGTTGTTTCTTTAGACTCCTAGGGTAGAATGCAACATGGCACAAGGATAGGTTCATTTACGCAATGGGACTTTCTCTTTCTCTCCTGGCTGAAGCCCTTCCTATATATCCCCAAAATTTGCTCTAGGAAGACTCTCAGTCCTCCAGAGTGGATTTTGATGATAGCCCATAAGAAGCTGCTGGACTCCCATAGTTCCACTGCCAGAAGCTGTTCTGTCACTACCAGGGCTTAAGTGGATTTTAATCTTTGTCTTTATTCACAACAGAGGGGAAAGTATGTGCAACTGCGTTTGCTCGTGTTTATCCTGTTATATCCTTGTCTTTCAAATGCCTTTCCTCTCACCTCATTAGTATAGTATTGTTTGCTATCTGTTCATAAATGTATTTGCTTCTCTGAGACAAACAATTTTACCATAGTGTGGACCTCCAACAGGCAGCCATGTGTTCTCCAGGTCTTATGATAAGTATAACTGTATGACATCGGATTTTTTGAAAAACTGTTTCTCCTCTTGGGCTGTACTTAAAAAAAAACCCTAACCTTAGGAATATACAGTACTTCACGGTTATAATGTGTAAGCCCTTAATTTCTTGATAAATCTCTCCCCACACCATTGTCTCTCTGAGGAGTTCATTTGGATTTGTATAACTTCTTTTTGTAACATTTTGTTCTTTAGAGATACCAAATTTATGGTTGAACTGTTGTATGAATGGTTTAAGGGGGTGGAAATAATAACCCTTGAATGGCTGTCTTCCCAGGGGCAGCCAGTGGACTAGCTTGCCAAGAGCAGGCTCCTCCCCTCTGGTTATTCTAGTCTGGTGTGTTTTTTCAGGGATCTTTCTGCCAAAGGGCTTTATTGTCCTGCCCATCTCCAATACGAAGTTACAGTTCAGCTTTCCCAAGGGAGTCAGCAACATTAAACAGCAGAATACTAATTGAAATGACATTGCAATACTGATTGTTCAGCTTCTATCTTCTTCAAAGTGGCCTGGATCCACATCACCATGAGTCATTTGGCACCCTATGGGACTAGGCTAACATCCGGCCAAAGATTTTTCTGGACCACATTTGCCTTGTCAATTTTTTGTCAAAGCACTGCAAAACTTCCCCCATAGTTTGACTCAAGAAGAAAATTGATGTGTTCAGATAACAGAGAATGGTCAACATCACCTCTCTCTTAAGGTTTTCTGTGAACTGCACCAAGTATTCCTGAGCACATGTGCGTTTGATCTATGAAGGTCTTATTACCAGGTCAGTGATAAGTTTATCACAACCCCTAATCTTATGCCCCAGGTGGCCATTCTTACAGTTGATACAGCGGTCCCCCACCCTTTTGCGGTTCATATACTGCGGTCCCACTATATCGCAGGACCGCAGTATATGAAAAAAGGCCCCTGGGCTAAGGGGCAAAGGCCTGTTTCGGGCCTTCCATACTTACCCCAGGACTAGGGCTGCCCCAAATGAGCCTCCCTGCAAACTGGAAATCACTTCCGGGTCGCCAAAAATCATTTCTGAGGCCTCCAAGACCCTAGTTAGGCCTCCCCAGGCCCGACCAAACCTGCATCTGCATGTCACAGATTTTCATTTATCATGGGTTAGGTTGGTCCCTAACCACCCCGATAGGTGGGGAGTTACTGTAATGTGTTCTAGGAAAATAATGGCCATATTATAACTCCTAGTTAATATCTTTGAACATAGTAGTATTCTTGATATGGATTCATGACTGTATTATTATGTCACAAGAAGCCTGTGCTGGGATCTAGAACAAATCCTGGAGGAGAACAAATCCACTGAACCTGGCACATGTCAGTACTAAGGGAACTGAATGCATCCTAATATTGAACATCTACCTAGGGCAGTTTGACATACAAAATAATGCAGGGGATGAGTAAAGGGGATAGAGGGATGCTCTTCTCCCTCTCAGAAAATACCAGAACTAGGGGACATATACTCAAACTGAGGGTTGGGAAAGTAAGAACAGACAAAATATTTTTTTTTACCCAGCATGTTGTTGTTAATCTGTGGAACTCCCTGCCACAGGATGTGGTGATGGCATCTGGCCTGGATGCCTTCAAAAGGGGATTGGACAGATTTCTGGAGGAAAAGTCCATCACAGGTTACAAGTCATAATGGAGATGTGTCATCTCCAGGCTTAAAACCAGGGTAATTCAAGGGCCAGATGCGGGGGGAGTGGTATCAGGAGACAGAGATCTAGTCTCATGCACTCCCAGACACATTTGCTGGGACCACTGTAACATACAGGAAGCTGGACTAGATGGGTCTTTGGCCTGATCCAGCATTGCCCTTCTTATGTTCTTATTTTCAATTATGGGAATCAGTGGATTATTTTCCTCAGATTCAAAATATATGTCCAGTCTGGAACTTCTGATATTGATCTTCGTTAGCAGCAAAGTAACAAGCTCAAGCTGATATTTGCTTCAGTCCTCCCATCTCTAAATCCTCCTCAAGTAGTAGAGGAAAGAGTCAACATGTACTCCTACATCAGAGAAGCAGGGATTTGAACTCAGCTCTCCTGAGTCCTGGTTTGAGAACTAGTTTGAGGAGGAACTGATATGGTTCTAAAGGAGATTAAAATGGGGATGTACCCATGCCACAACAGTAACCCCCCCCCAATAACAGTGCATAAACATAATGAAAATGAACATTGTGCAATTATGCTGTAAATTTTTGAGCTTCTGGACTAGTGATCGTTTCCCCACAGTGCTGGACTTGATGATCAATGTAGCTCTAAGATTATTATTAGGCTTCAAAGGTTATTCTCATGAAGCAAGTAGGTAGGAACAAAAACAGTTACAAGAAATTAAATTGTTCAAAATTCATTCCAAGTAAAGACAGGTAGAATTAATAAAAGTCCAAAACAGCATAAGTGTATATGGAAGAAGGAACGCTAAGTTGAAAGGGAAAACATTCTACATACAATGATCCATGAAGAAAAGCTCTGAGATTATACTAAAAATGTATATAATTCAAGAAATCTGTATGTAAGTGTATAATAATTATTTAGATTAGAGGGTAGCATGTGCACTCACATGTGCATGCACAATACATATACTCATACAAGAGGTGTGTGTGTGTGCAAAGAGAGAGAGAGAGAGAGAATAGGAATAGGAATAGGAATGCCTGTTATAGCCATTAGTTAGCTGGAGGGAAGAACAGTGGGTATGAAAAGTATTTAGCCCTTTTCTCCCAAATTGTTTTTCCATTTGGAGTCATTGAGGAGTGGGAAAGAGACTGCTTTTAATCTTGCGTGTGTAGAAGTGAATGATGTGCCCATCTTTCTCCACAGCAACATTGGAATGGGTAGGGGAAGACCTTTTTCAGATCATGAAAATGTATAAATCCAAGTGTGCAGTAAATGTTTGATGTAACATCAAGAGTTACATTTATGTACCTAACTGGTGTACAGATCTGCTATGGGTGTGTGAGAACAATTCCATAGTGGATATCAAGGATAGACTCTGATCTGCTATGGTTATGTGATATCTCCAAGTGGATATCAAGGATAGAAAAGCTAAAGCAAAATCTATTGTTTTTCGCTGGATACTATGATAATTGAGCCAAGAATAACTACAACTTTGGCTGGCAAGAATGCTCATTGGAGATCCCAGCCTGAAATTTGTTGCCATGCCCATTGTGTTGTGATCCAGCCTTGGCAACACACTCTGAACAAGATTTACAGATTGCTCAAACCACTTCATTGCCAGATGAGGATGATGCCCTGTGAGGGTGTAAAGCTGAACACCATCTTCAGAAGTCCAGTTTTATAGGCAACTGTCCTGTAATGTCAGTGGTGCAGCCTGTATGCCACTTTATTATTCTAGCTAAGCAGAATATGTGCTTTTGTCTTTCATATGCTGAAAGAAACAATGGGCTTAGAAATACTGTAAATGTAGCAGTTTAAAAATCCTTAATGGAGACACTTTGTGACTCTGACTATCCTACCACGGAATGGATGCCCAGTCAAAATGACCCCAAGAGCACAACGAAGACTCATCAGTGAGGTAAAGAAACAGTGATGGCCAAAGATTTGAAGGCATCATTGGAATTGTCTAACAGCTGTGTTCATGAGTCTACAGTAGACATGGGCACGACTCGGCGAAATCCTCGTTTCCATTCTCGTTCGTCGTTCTTGTTACGTAACGAGGAACGAGAACGACAATTACTCTGCTCCAGCTCGAACTCGACCCGATAAAGATAAATTGGGTCTGATTTGTCGTTGTCGTTCATGGCATCGCAGCGCCGGTGATCGTGCGATGCCAAGCGGCGCAGCACAGAAAAAAAGTTTAAAAAACCCCGATTCCCGGCCATAAAAGCAAGCGAAAATATGCCTGCCTCAGTGAGGGCACCTACCAGAGAGGGGTGGTTTCTGGGGGAGGGGTCTCCGGCCTTCCCCTCCCTCTCCTGTCCTGGGCTGCTGGTACCAGGCTGGGGGGGGGGCATCCTTGCCGTCTCCATTTGCCATGCGGTGGGGGGGGGATCCAAAATGGCGACCACAATTTTTCTTTTGAAATCGTGCTCCAAAAACCCACCAAAGCACCACAGAAACATGTGAAAATTAGGTATTTTAACTGCCGGAATTTTTATAGTAGCAGCAGTGGGTTTTTCTTGCAATGAAACATCTCCATTGATTTTATTTTATTTATTTTATTTTTTTACACCTGTGCATGCACAATGATGGGCTGGCCATGGGATGGGACCATGCAATTTTTTGGAGCCATTCCACCAATCGCATGGCCAGGTTTTGACTGAGACTTCTGGGTGTGCCAGAGAGGGCATTAAAAGCCCACCAACCCGAACCCGAACCCGAACCCTAACCCTAACCCATACGCCAGTACGCTGTCCTTCTTAGTGGGTCAGAGGCACCCAGAGGTGGAGCCCAATAACCCACCCTAACCTTAACCGTAACCCTAAACCTAGCCCTTACCCTAACCCCACCAACCCTAATCCAGATCTGTACGTAAGTACACTTTCCTTCTTAGTGGGTCAAAGTGAGGCATCCAGAGAGGTGCCTCACAGAGCCCACTTCCCTACTCCTATCCCATTCCCTAACCTGTACGTAAGTATGCTAGTACACTTCCCTTCTTAGTGAGTCAAAGTGAGGCAGAGGCACCCAAAGAGGTGCCTCACAGAGCCCACTCTCACTATCCCATTCCCTAACCTGTACACCGGTACGCTAGTATGCTTCCCTTCTTAGTGAGAGGCACCGAGAGAGAGAGGTGCCTCTGCCACTTACCCCCCCTAACATATGTAAAAAATAAATACGCGGCGGCTCCGCGAAACGTGTCCCTTCCCTTCTTAGTGGGTCAGACGTCAGAGGCACCCAGAGAGGTGCCTCCCAGAGCCCACTTACCCAACCCTAACCCAACCCCAACCCACAAACGACAAATGACCAAACGACAAACGGAACGACAAATTTTTGAAAATTATCGCAACAAACGGAAACGACCCGAAATGGGCCTGTCCCGACAAACAACAACTCGAAACGTCATTTTTTCTGGTCGTGCCCATCTCTAGTCTACAGTATGTCAAACATTGAACAAGCAAGAGGCCTATTGTAGGACAACACAAAGGAAGCTGCTGCTTACTAAGAAGAACATTGCTGCATGCCTCAAGTTTGCAAAAGAGTACCTTGACACTCCACAGCAGGACTAGAAAAACTTTTGTGGACTGATGAAACAAAGATTAAACTATTTGGAAAGAACAGGCAGCACTAAATGGGTGTTGTTAGCTGTTCTATTGCGTGAACTGATGACCGGTGCTTGTGGCTGGGTGGGAATAATTGAACTTGATCTTTTGCAGGCTGTAGTTTTCAGTACTGGAAGCCAGGCTTTTTGGACTTTCTTCTTTTTTGTGTGCTTATGTTTGTGGATTTCAATGGCTTCCCTGTCTATTCTGACATAGTGATTCATGTCATTCCCTTGAAATTGCTTCCTGTTTCCGAAAAGCCATAACAAATTAACAAAAACACTGAATAGGTCATTGAAAAGGACTATTTCAAAGATATGTCAATATGTCAACTATTTGTGACTTCTTCTTCTTCTCCATCTATTGTGTAATAACACCTTACAACATCTGTCTACATACGAGATGTGAAAACTTCTTGTCTGTACTTTGAAACTACAGTATAGTACAAAGTTAGTTAGAATTTGAGTATTCCAAATAACCAAGCAACAGTGCTTGGGCATCTGATCAATGAAACATATTTCTGTTAAAGTCCAATATTTAAAGCACTGGCATTGTAACAGCAGAGATAATTGTACTTTTTACAAAAACTGGCGTCTTCCAAATCGTAATTAATTAGTAATAGCCTTGTGAGATCAATTTAGAAGTAAACCTAGACTAAAGTCTTGTTTTCAATCGTAGCCAACCACATGCCTCTTGGGATTCCCACAGACAGGACACATGTGAATAGTTGCCTCCCCCTGCCGTTGTTCTACAGCAATCTAACCAAGTAACTCTGGCAGCTATAAGAAATAATAATGAAAATGTATTTATGGGCCTGGTAAATATGTTGATAGAAGATTTATTTATTTTTATTTCTTCAAAATATCTTTACCCATCTTTCTCTTTAACAAGGACCCAAGGTAACTTACATAATTGAAATACAGTATTTTAAAGATAACAACAGTAAGAATAATAATTCTTGAAAAGGATCAAATACCATATTAACACTAAAACACATTGAAAACTATACAGTACTGTATAACAATCCCTTTAAAAACTCTACTCAGGTAGCCATTTACTGAGGGAATGTTTGCCTGGAAAAAATAGGGTTTTTTTGCCTGCTTGTGGAAGGATAGTAAAGATGGGGCCAGCCTGGCATCCTGTAGCCCTTTCCCGCATGCCCACCCTGCATTCCTGTGAAGGTGGCAGGACCAAGAGAAGGGGTTCCTCTGAAGATCTTAACACCCAGGCACAATCATAGAAGGAGAAATGGTTTTTGAGATAGCCTAGGCCCATGATATTTAGGACTTTATAGGTTAAGGTCTCCACTTTGTATTCTGCCTGGAAGCAATATGACCAATATGAAAAAGCTATCAGGAAGACTAAAATGCAAGGAGACAAGGCAGAAGAAGCTCTCTGGAGAGGTGTGTGGAACAGAGGCTGACCCTCCAAATATTGCTGGTATTACATTTACCATCATCCCTCAGCATTGGCTGTGCTGGCTAGAACAAATGAAAATTGAAATTTGGTAGCTTCACAAATTGACAGTATTTGCCCTCAGATTAGGACATGTGCCAATGTGACCTCTTGCCCATGTTTGGACCTCTGCTTCAGACACAGCTTTACAGCAACAGCCGACAGCCCTGCTGCTTCCTGCCTCATGTAAGACAGACATGCTTGGTGAAATTCTTCTTGCCAAGAACTTTACATCTAATATTAACCTCCTGACAACCTGCATGCTGCCATGTTTATATTTTTGATATTTGCCTTGAAGAAGTGGAATTTATCCATGAAAGCTTGCAATGATTTTTTATTTTTTATCAGTGGCCTATAAATGTATTGCCTATAGCCTAGTCTTACTTCTGAAGGTTTAGCAAGGGAGGTGAGGAAGACTTTTGTTGCTACGTAAGAGTATTTAATAACATTTGATCATATTCCAACTACAGGATGGTCTATTGCCAATACAGTATTTGATTAACCATGGGCGGCGAACCTGTACAGAGCCCCGAGTTGTTTCATGGACCATTAGCCTGTACACACCTTCTTCTTACTCTTGCTGCCACCATTCAGGGTTACCCACTTGGAATAACTGAGTCTCAGTTGAGTTGTAACATTAATAAAGTAAAATAAAGTTTATTGAATTCAACAAGCTGTCTCAGTTTAAGGTTTTCTTGCGTGCCCTTCATTGAAAGTTACACTAAACAGATTCCACTCAAATTCTGTCCTTTTACTATTCTCAAACCTATCTCATACTTTTATCCCTCTCTCTCATCTGTCTCACATCTCATCTCACACTACCCTCAGGCTGAGCCTTTTAAACATGGGAGCTCCGCCTCCACAGACCCTCATTGGTCCACTGCATTAACCCTTTATATCCTCCTGCACAAACACACTTGGTTATGAAGGGGGTAAACGTCACACCATGTAACAAAGAATTCCACTCAAATAGTTTCCAGATCTTGTTGGTACTTCTAGCTTGAGAATGATGGTGGATCTGGGCTTAACATCTTAAAATTCTAAATATCTTGTGGCTTTGCTTTTGGGACCAAGACTGTTGGAAAAAACTCAGATTGACTTGCTTACTGTGCACATTTTGGCATGGACGTCATTGAAAGAGAATAAATATAGAACATCCCAGTGTTATTAATTTACAGAATCACTTTTCAGAGCATAACTTTGCATTAGAGTGCAGTATCAATTAAAGCAAACGTATCTCTGCACCATCTAGCTCCTATGGACTTTAATACTGCTTCCATCTTCTGTCAAGGACTGCCTGCTTTTTGAGTTCCCCCTTCAACTCCCTTTGTGCTAACATTATAATAAAGACTGAAACCCAAGAGAAAATGAAATTAATGGCCAGACTAGTCACCATTTATAAATTAAATTCGAGCATATCTTCTAGAGTACAACTAGAGTTTGGTAAACATTTTAATAACATCATAGAAACTGCCATTCTGGATTGGATCAAGCATTCATAGAATCAGTCCTTCAAGGCATTCAGTACCTTCCAGACATATTAAGCTACATCTCTTACCCCCAACAAAGATGGTGCTTTCTTGAGATTATTTAGGTTGTAGTCCAACACATCTGGAATGTGCCATGTTGGGCAAGGCTGGCCTAATTCAATTGTCTATTTCCTACAATGGCCACTTAAAAACATTTTGTGCAAAGGATGGGGGAAATGAAACATTTCCCAGTAGCTGGAACTCAGATATTTACTGTGGATTTACTACCTGGGGGATTGTGAAAATGTCAGTGGAACACATCTGGAGAGTACCAAGTTAGAGACATCTAAATTACTGCATCTACACGTGGGCATCCATTTAGCTATCATGACTGTTGGTACTGAAAGGTCCTATCTTGTTTTAAAAGCAGTTTAAGCCAGAGGCTATAACTACATCATGTGTCAGTTAATGCACAAGTTAATTGTATGTTGGGTAAAGCATATTTTTCTTTTGTTGTTCCTAGATCCACTGGCAATCAGCTTTACCAGATGACCCAAGTTTTTTATATTATGCAAGAAGAGAGAGAAAATTCCCTTTTGGTATAAGAACTCCAGATTTGCTCAGTAGAATTCATTGGTGGTGCATTCAGGAAGGAAAAGGGAAGTCCTTCAGTTTTACTGGCCACCTGCCAATTGGAAGAGACTACTGAACTACAGTAAGCAGGTTGGTTATGACCAGAGCAAGTTGGGCTCCCCACACCACACGCAAAAATGCCCTTATTCAACCCATGAACTGCCCCAACCTTGGTCTGAGACTCAGGTCATGGCCATGAACACTCAACTGTTCTTCAGTGCCTTCCTTACTCTGTATGTTCAGTGCACAGCTGTGGTAGGTTCACTTTTACATGATTAGGCAGAAATTTTCATGTGAGACAAGTTAGTTTGTGGCAATAAAAATAGTGAAGACGCTTATGGCACCTGAATGAGTAGTACCTATGTTCTGTTTGGCTTAAGGGTTCGTGAGATGCAACTGTTAGTAGACAGACTGCATGTTAATAGCCAAGAATTGTTAATTAATTGTTTGTTTGTTTCTGGGTATTTGTTTGTGGATGCTGTCAGATTTCAGCTTCCCTCAGCCCTAAGCAACATAGCCCATGTTGAGGGAAACTGCCCACCAACAACAATGAGGGAATCACACTTTCTCCACCCCTCATGTGCTGTATATAGTTGTCCTTTTATTGTTCTTCTTCTCTTCAGAAATAATAACTAGACCACATGAGGGTTGTCTGAAAACAAAAATCCTGTTCTATTTATTTTGAATTCCAAAAAACTCAATCCAGACCTCTTATGAATGGGTGGCTGATAACCTACCTACTCGTCATTGTTACATCACCACTGACACACTGGATCAAAAGTCCATCTGATGCAGAAAGTGGGAAGAATGCGTGTAAGGCAGCAATCCAGTAGTCCGGTCTCAGATTTTCCCTTCCTGTTCTGACCTCAGACTCAAGGAATTGGAAAGAAAGGAGTGTGGAGTATGTGGAGTGGGAATGGATCTGCTGACAGCAGACCCTTCTCAGACCATGATCATATTCCACAGGTGAAGGGGAATTTAGAGCTGCTCTGATGAGGATCTGAATTAATTTCCATTGCTTGCAAAGAATCATTGCTCTTCTGCTGTTAAACAGCACCATGGGGGGGATGTGTGTGACATAATTGCTCCCATTGCTTTGGAAGCATTGACGCTTGTGATATCAGATGTTTGACTAGTGGCACTCTCACAAAGTTGTTCAGCAACTGCTAAAAAATTCTATGCTGTTTTGGGATGGAAAGCATGACTCATTGTAACTAAGCAGCAATGGACAGAAGTTGCTATCTATGTCTAAAACTTAGAGGTGAAAAATTGGAATTTCCAAAGCAAACTTATAGAAATGTCATACCATACAATCATGTGCATGTCTGTACCGAAGCCCACAAGGGATGAAAAACAACAAATTATGTTCACTTCATGGCAAATTGATTTATGGTTGCAACATCAGGAAATCAAGCTGATTAGTCTGGGTGCTTGTCTACACATACAGGTTGGGTGAATTTGTGCCTCCAGACCTGCTAACAAGAGAAATGTTAAACCTCTCTGCTAAAATACTTCTTCAGTTTAGAACAACTTCAGATTGTTTTTCATCCACATATATATTTCATTTAATTTTAGCGTTGTTTAGTTCATGTGATGCAGTATTTAATCAAAATGTGTAACAGTGACTAGTGTAGTATCTTGTTGTGATCATTTAATAATATCAAACACAAGTGCTTTCTCTTAAATGTTGGCAACTAAATAAAATCATTAATAATAAAAGAATGGATTTGAAAGAGGGCCGCCAACAAATGTAGACATACAAGTTAGGTGCTCTGCTATTTCATGATTTTAAAGGCTTGTTTAAAGGCTTGTTTTATTTCCTCCCACAAACTGAGAAGGGAACTGTTTGTCAGTATCTGGTATCTGACACTGGATTCTGCTGTTAGTCAAAACCCAGGAAGTTTTCTTTTTTCATCTATTTTATTGTTTCAGTATACAGTAATACCTTGGTTTAAGAGTAACTTGGTTTAAGAGCATTTTGCAAGACATTCCTGCAAACTATAGACTGATTAGTCTTCTTAATACAATCAGCAAACTTTATGCTAGGCACCTACAATGGAAATTGCAAGACTGCTTGGAACAAGAAAACATACTTGCAGAAGAGCAAGCCGGCTTGAGAGAAGGCAGATCGACTATAGATCAATGTTTGGTGCTCTCCCTATATTATTTCCTCCCTTTATGCTGCCTTTATAGATTTTAAGGCAGCATTTGATTCGATATCGTGAACTAAGTTATGGGAGAAACTGGAGGCTTCAACAATAGACTGTCGTTTATTTTACCTGATACATATGCTCTTCGAAGGAACCAAACTTAAGATCAGATGTAATCGTCAGGGTCAACTCACCAATTCTGTTGCCACTGATAAAGTTGTTAAACAGGGATGTATTCTGGACCCTCTTCTTTTCAATTTCTATATTAACTCCTTAGTGGCCTCCTGTCCACGGGACCTTCCATCCTCCTAAACTGGCTGGAAGGCATATCTCTGTCTTGCTTTACACCGATGATGCGGCAATCCTCTCTAGAACACCTGTAGGTCTCAGAGGAGCTCTGAATGCACTATCACAATTTTTTAAGGAAGAGCAATTAAAGCTCAATTATCAGAAAACTAAAATTGTGGACTTTGCCAAAAGACCCAATATTTAATCTTGGGGTATCAATGGGTATAACCTTGAGCAGGTTTCCTCCGTCAAATATTTGGGAGTAGTTTTTCAGGCTAATGGTAGCAGAAAAGCCCATGGAGATTATGTTGCCAACATTGCTCAAAGAAGTTCTCTAGCCATTTTTAAATATCTTAAGATGGCTGGCGGCCAATATATTCCTGCAGCACTTAAGCTATTCCAAGCCAAGTCAATTTCCCAACTTCTGTATGGAACCCAATTAGGTCCCCTTTCCAATTGTGCTCCACTGGAACGGGTACAATCTAAATTTGTAAGATCAGCCTTACAAGTTCCCAAATGTGTTCCCAATGTTACTATCTGATTAGAGCTAGGCCTCATGAAAGTAGAGGCTAGAGCTCAGGTAGCTATTCTTATCTATTGGCTTAGATTGCATTTCTTCCCTACAGGTTTAGCCCCCGCTTATTAGAAAAGACGACTTTAAGTCCAAATGGGAAGGGGCTATAATATTTAAAATTCTGTCCTTAGGTCTTTCCCAGGACCTCCTTTTCACCACAAACTATGACCAGGCCAAAGCACTTATTAAGCAGTGGGTTACCAACTCAGAATGACAACTGCATGTAGCTAGCTCCCCTGCCTTTATTATTAATGACTCCTGCAGGTATCTATCTTCCCCAATGGGATACTTAGCCAAGCTTGAGATACCCACTCACCGGAGGGCCTTTACCTTGGCCCGATGTCATGCCCTCCCTTCTTCTGTTCTTGAGGGACAATATCGGAGGTCTCCCTATTTGGAGAGGCTATGTCCCTGTGACTCTGGTGATATTGAGTCAACAGAACATGTACTCCTTCGCTGTTCCTTTTATAAAGATACCCAGGCTAAGTTTATATCTCCAATACTCTATAAATATCCAGGATGCTCTGGTAATTATTACACTGAATTGCTTCTGTCAGATATCAGTTTTTCTATAACATATAGTGTGGCTAGGTTCTGCACCGCAGTGATCAAACTTTGCATGACAATGACCAGCGTTACCAACTAATTAAAAGTATCACTTACGATACATAGCCCACTAAGTATCAACAACCATTGATTAATCAACAAATGTGGAATGTCTTATGTGTATGGAACTGTATGTATATATTTACGCTGATGCCTTTTTGTATATATCTGTTTTGATCCTCCTCTCTGGCTCATTGGCATCACTAACTCCTCAGATATTAATAAGGTATAGCTTCGTGATGGTCAGGATGGATTTGTGAGCAGTTTGTAATATCATTTTATTACTATTTATTGTACCTTATCTCCTGTTCTTGGTCATTGACTGTAATAATGTTTTGATTGATTGATTGATTGAGAGCATTTTGCAAGACAAGCAAACAGTTCTTCTAAATTTTGCCTTGATCAGCAAGCAATGTCTTGATATGCAAGCACTGGAGCAGGTCATATGATCACAAATTAGCCAAAGCTGTCTGTCTGTCTGTATCTCTCTCTCTCTCTCTCTCTCTCTCTCTCTCCCGCTGCTGGATTGTGTGTGATTGTCTGGAACGTTCTGTCTCAGGCAGCCTCCAAAGCAGAGGGAGGAGAGAGGAAGGGAAGTCTCCCTTGTACCAACCAGGAACATTTTCAAATGTGAGTGCAGGTTAGAGGTTTATTTTTTGTTATATTTATATTTTTATTTATTTTTGAATCTCCTTTCTTATTTTTCAAACCATTTCTAGGCATGGGGCAGCAAGTCAAGTGTGTATATGGCTACAAACTGCATTTAATTATTGTCACATTAAAAACACAGAGTAACATCCAGTTGTTAGTCCCAAGTAGAGCAGATTCCGTAGCCAGATACCTAAACCATGATGTGGACATGGACTTCTAGCCAACTTCTTTTGTGAGTCTTGGCATTTTGTGCATACAGCATGTGTTCTATAGGACCCCAGAGTTAATCATCCAGGTTTCCACTATTTCTTATGGGGAAATTTGCTTTGATATAAGTGTTTTGGTTTGCAAGCATGTTTCCGGAACAGATTATGCTTGTAAACCAAGGCATTACTGTATTCCCCAATTACTGACACGAAGCAGTGTCCAGACAGGCCTCTGTTTTTTTTCTGGCAGAGCTATTCTTATGGAGTTACAGACCCAGCTATGGACCAATCTTCCCCCCGCCCCCCGTGTATAACAGTAGGATTGTCTCCAGATACAAGCTGCCTCTAACCAGCCTACAGCCACCATTTTAGAAGCTACACCTCCTGTTCCACAGAATTCTTCTCTACTACCATTAGAAGGCCTCTTTCCCCTCACAGGGTCCTCCGCTGAGTCTGGGATCAGTTGTTGACCTCCCTGTGCCTCCTACCCCCCTGACCATGAGCAACTTCTACTTCCTAGTTTGTTTAATTGTTAGGTGAATATGCTGTTCTTACGGGCAAAGCGGTTGTGGCAATAATTTGTGGGTGGGCTCAGCATATTAACCATACCTCATATCTCTTCTGAATTAGTATTTATGGCTGATAGCCACTGTAAATCTCTGATCAAAAAGACAAAGACTTTGTCATACAGTGTGACTAGTGAATGTATATATTCCTCCCACTCAGAAGATATCCCTCAGAGAATATCAATGGTGCTACTTATCCCAAATATTTGTGAATCTGGAGACCAAATTTTCCCCATGGCCACCATATCAATGTTGGTGACTTTAATGCCAGGGTCATATCAGGGCCAATGGTCTTTCAAACAATCTATGACCAGTCAAAGGCACCTCCTGACCAGATCACCGAGGTTGCATGAGAATCTCCAAGGACAAACCAACCAACCAACTATTCACTATTTTCAGTATCTTAAGAGGCCTAGTCTGGCTTAATGGCCTAGCTGACCTGAATTCTGATGGGGAATTAACTATGTCTCATCTGCGAAGCAAGCGTGATAGACTAGATTCTAATCCTTGCCATGCTACTTTCCACTGTGCTTAATTTCCAGGTTGGGCCAATGACTCTGTGACCACCTACCCCCAGTTTGTACCCTAGCCCTCCAAACAGAAACCGCTGTCTCACTCATGATATAACCCTTTTCAGACACTGCACCAACTTTCATATCCCAAATGAATTGGGACTCTGCTACAAATAACTTCTTTGATCATTATCAGCAGAGTGGCCATCTAACAACTCCTTTTACAGACTTTGTCACAGGCACCTTTCAGTTATACATAAGTAGATATGAGAAGTTATCTGACACCCTAATAGCTTGCTTTGGACAGCCCAGCACCCCATCCTGTGCTAACAAAAGAAGGGGAGAGCCAGAGGGGATTGATAGGGCGTTTTCAAGCTGAAACAAGAGCTGCGCCAAATCTATGGTGTTTTTCGGAAATCAAATTGCACTAATATCACCCCTAGGTATTTTAATATAAGGTGCCAATTAGGTGCCTTAAACTAAACCTGCAGTGTCACAACATCACCCTGCTGGAATATGTTATCCAGTGCTATTAAATTCAGGAATCCCAAACATTTATGGGAAGTAGTCTCAATTTTTTTTTATTCTGAAATACCATCTATTTCCCCAGTCTCTGATCCTACTTGGGAACAGCATTTTTTGTTACTTTATTGTGATAATTGCAAAAACAACCCCCAGCTCGATAAGTATATGTTCACAGGACTACCTGATTGGCCGCCAGTTTCTCCCACAGAAATCAAGCAACTCCTAGATAAATAAAACCAGCTGGCTCCAACCTACTACCCCCAGACCTATGGAAAGCAAAATCAGACTGGTGGGCACCAATCCTGGCTGACCTCTTTACAACTGTGGACACACACATTATCCTGGGATTTTTAGGCAACCTAGGGTTGAAGGGTGTGGCAGAGATCTTTTCCTAGACTCCCAAAGGCTGGACAAGCTTAGACACCCAGCTTCCTTGGCACTGGGGCTTTAGAGATGCTGGAGCATATGCTTCTATGATGTCCAATTTACAATGACATTCATGTCCCAGTCTTGAAATCAATCTCCCTACACGAGAGGAGGAGGTAATCCTGTACAACTTGCTTTCAGGTGAGGACAAAATGCACAGCAGTTAGATCGCTAAGTACATTAATTTATTAATCCAGCAAAATACTGTAGATCCCTATCTCCAGTCTTCCGAACCATAGGATGCAATTATTAGCATAGGATAGGATGCAATTATTAATATATTTGCATATGCTTCAGTATATGGAACACATAAATTCAAACCATGTTCTGCCATGTCTTGCCTGTACCCAGGTCACCCACTCTGTTCAATATGGGTTTCATTCCACATTCATTTACGGACTGTTGCTTACTATAAGTCTTCTTTCCCCCTCTCTTTGATGCCAGTAAAGATTATTGATTGATTGATTTGATTTGATTGAAATAAAATATTTTAAAATATTTTTTAAAAACTTCCTAGTAGATTATCTAAAATAAGACACACTGATCAATTTTTACCATAATGCTGTCATTTCAAATGCCTTTCTCCTATCAAAATCTAATCATGAATTGTCACACTATATGCATTAGTGTATCACAAGTAGGGACAGGCATAAAATGGAAAAAACTGTGTTTCATTCCGTTCTGTTTCATCCCCCCCCCCACCGTTTCATTTTTTATGGTAATTTTTTTCCCCAAAAAAAAAAAATGAATCCCCCATGGCACCATTGCTCTAGCTGGTACAATGGGGGATTCAAAAGCCTCCTCCAGACCACCTCCCAGCTGATTTTGACAGCTCGATCCCAGCTGGGAGGTGGGGGTAGGAGGAAAGGAGCAGCCATGCAGAAGTAAATTCCCTCCCTGTCTGCTCCTTTCTCCCTTGCCACTCCCTCCTCCCACGGGGGTGGGGGTTGTTTTGGACAGGAAGTGCTGTGGGCAGTGGGGCCAGCCCTCCCTGTCCAGAAAACCACCTTGGGAGGAGGGAGAAGGATGGGCGAAGGAAGGAGGCAGAGGTAAATTCAAACAGAGCTTCAATTTACCGCTGCTTCCTTCCTTCCTCCTTGCGATCCCTGCCTACCCACTGGGGCTTTTTGACAGGTCAGGGTTTAGAGAGGGGAGCACCCCTGCCCACACACATCCCAGCCTGTCAAAAATCCCAAGCTGGGAGGCAGGGGGAGGAGAGAAATGCATAAAAGAGCGCCCCCCGCAATCTTCCTGTGCTGGGAGTATGGAGGCAATTAGGAAGTTAATAATACCATAGAGTAAACTCCCAGCTTACCTCCATGCTCCCAGCACACTTTGCCAATTAACTACCTCCACGCCCTTTGTTGTTTGTTGTTGTTGTTGTTTTGTTGTTGTGTCGTACAGTCTTGACCAACTCTTCGTGACCCCATGTCCATGAAGTTTTCTTGGCAGGAATACAGGAGTGGCTTGCCTGTTCCTACTCCAGATACCTACAGCACCTGGTATTCCTTGGTGGTCGCCCATCCAAGTACTAGCCAGGGTCTAAACTGCTTAGCTTCTGAAATCAGGCAAGATCGGATGTGCTTAGGACATCTAGGCTTCCCTCCAGGCCCTTTAGAGCTTCATAACTAAGTCCCCTTACCCCCAAATCTTTCCAAATTTCAGGGGGTTCCCTAAAATCGATTCAGGAAGGTATCTCTGCTATTTTGGAGCCCCAAGGTAAGTAAATTTTGATTGCATATTTTTTAAAATAATTTTGAGTGCATATTTTAGAGAACCCCCTGAAATTTGGAAACATTCGGGGATAAGAGGGCTGAGTTATGAAGCTCCAAAGGGGGTGCCCCTAGGGGGGGAAAACTTCTAATTGGAATCATATCGGAAGTGGCGGCATCAGTATCATTGGCCTGAAAGTTTTTTTCCTGGGGCACCCCCTTTGGAGCTTCATAACTCAGCTCCCTGAACCTCAAATCTTTCAAAATTTTGGGAGCTTTCAGGGAAGAGCTTGAGGAAGCTCCCCTGCCATTTCCTCTAGAATGAATTGTTTCATTCTAGAGGGTAAAATGGTATTTTGTTTTGTTTGTAACAAAATACGGCTTCCCCATTTTGGTTCGTTTTGCTTCGTTAGCTAATGAAATGACAAAAGAGTGTCATTTTTCATATGGTGCCCATATTTAATCATAAGTAAGGCCTTTATTCACGGTATTGACCCAAGGGTGGACATTTATTTTTTCTATATAAATTAGCTTGCCAACACTTTTAATTGTGGGGTGTGCATGTGTGTGAAGATTTATCCAATTTATATAAGGTATTCAATATCAATATGCTGTATTCTGTATAATCAAAATGTAATCACATGGTCACAAGGAACCTGTATTGTGCCGAGCATCTTGAAAACATGACTGGGTAGAACTAGCTTAATATGCTAACACCAGGAATAATGAAAAAGGAAGTAACTTTCCACTAGCCTTGGACAAGGGTGTAAAGAGGGTATAAAGGCTCTGTGAAATCTTGGTCCTGGGTCTTAGAACCGAAGAGCCGCCCCTATTACGTTGCTGTGTTCTAAAACCTTTCTAATTGTAATGTCAGCATTGGTCATAAAGGAGAAAATGTTTGCCCTCTTTGATTGCTAACCCCACAGTTCTACTCATATTTATCTGGGCGAAAGTTCTCTCAACACAATGGAACACCTAGGAATATCACTGTAAGGCCACAATTACATTGAGCAAAATTTCATGGGAATGATCTCACAATGAGGTTTATTTTTCAGTAAACAGGCATTTTGGTTGTTTGTCTGATTAGAGTGCTGTTTTTTAAGAGGTGACCTAGGGCAGGGGTGTCTAATATGACAACAGAATCTGTGCAGTATACTGACTGCACAGATTCCCCCTGCTGGGTGAGCGGTCACTTATCCCTGGGACTCCAACATCTGCAGAATCCCAACTAGGTCTCCGAATTGCTCATGTTAAGGAGTGGCAGGCTTAATGGGATCAGAATTTTCACAGGATAACTTTATGACAATTGCTTAGACTTAGAAGGTTCTTGGTGCTGCAGTCCAAAAAAATTAACTTTCTAAGCTCCAAATAGAAAAGTATATTGGGAACTGTCTTTCCTATCAAGAGCTGTAGGCTGTTTGACTGCCTTGCTTTTCCATTGTGTTTTAATATTTTGCTATTTTGATGCTTAACTTTCTGTATGCTTCTATGTAAGTAGCCTAGGAGGTGGGTATGTTTATTTATTTTATTTTATTTTATTTTATTTTATTCTAGAGTATTTTTACCCTGCCTTTCTCCTTGGAAAAGGACCCAATGTGGCTTACAGTAATGAGGGACAATATACAGTTCAATACACTTTAGACATATTCAAGTAATTGAGAGCAGGGAATTGAGGGACATCTTACAGCATTAAAAGAGAACATTACATTAAGGCTACAAGTGAACAACATGAAAACATGAAAAAAATTACATAATAAGCAATTTTTTGCACAAAACCCTGTGCTCTTGTACACCAACAGTGTATAAGAGCACTGTTCTGTTCCTTCCAGAAGGTTTCTCACATGCAAGAACCATTCCTGCTGGGTTGCATCCATTGTCACTGCTCAAAAGGTAGCATCCTTAAATCAACTATTTGGAATTATTGACTGATGTAATTTGGTAACGGGAGGCAAGGACATCTGAAGCTGCCTTGCTAATGAGAGTTATGTAATTCAAAATGCTCATCTCATTACTGCTATATGCTGCTCAATGAGCAATGCAAGGGTCATTATCCCATTCTTTTTTGCATCAGATATCCTTCTGCCCCACCCCTTCCCACAACACACACTTTAGAGAAACAACATATCGCATTTTGGGAAGAAAAAAACTGATTCAGCAGCAGCACAAAATAATTTTGAAAGCCAACCAATACTTGTAAAAAATGTATGTATCATAGAGGTTCTACTAATATTGTAGTATAGTGTTGGCAAACCTATGGCACGGGTGCCAAAGGTGGCACTCAGAGCCCTTCTATGGGCACCCAACATCACCCCTTCACAGCCACCTGTATTCAGTGCTGTACTGGCACTTTGCAAAAAATTACTAGGTTTTGAATTGCAGTTTGGGCACTAAAAGGTTTGCCTTCACTGTTGTAGTACATAAATAAATTGATATCACCATGTTGGTGCTGTTGTGCTCTTTGCATATCACAAAACTGGCTGTTTTTAACCTGAAACTCATATGAAGAAGATGTCATTCAATAAGTGCTTCAACATATCATGGAAGATAGGTGACACAGCAGATCAGATGTTATCAAAACACTGCGAATTTCCCACTCTTCCTGACTGTAGTCAACAATAAGGCAATCCAACAACATTTTGACACATTCGCCAAGATGTAAGGAAGGAAGACAGGGAACTCAGGTTAGGGTTGCCATATTTTGCATGATCGTTCATGAAGTATTTTTCTATGTATAAGACTATATTTTGGTCTAAAATTGTTAGACTAAAAATTGAGGATCATCTTATACATGGAGGTAAGCTGAGGAGAGAACTGCACAGTTGTGATACTGGACTTTTGGGAAAGTGGGGGTCATCTTATACATGGGGATATATTATAGGCAGAAAAATATGGTATGTCATTCCAGCCACTCACCGTGCAAAAACAGTCTCCAACAGCACTGTACCATCATTTAAAGAATGTTTAAAAGATTGGTACAAGATGTGGTTTTTGTTACGTACTTTTCTGCCCATGACATTTGTTGTGGCAGAGCAGCCTGCTTCTTCCTTTGCGCCCTACATAATTTCTCCAAGTGCCTGCCCGCCTGCCTATTTGCTTGCTCTGAACCTTGGGATAATTGCATGCTGTTCTCAGAACTCTAAATCAAATCATGGCTCCTGTGAAATGAAGTTTTCTGGATGTAAAGAGCTCCTGGTTTCATAAATCATGGTCTGTTCTTGGACATTGCTCACTTGAGGGAAGTCATCAAAGGTCACTCTCTGCTGCCTCCTCCCTACAGCAAGCAATTATCCTTCCTTATTGTCAAAGCCATTTCAGGGGTGCTATTCTGATGGGCATCACTTCCACAGCTTACAAAAAGTGTGCTGTATCTTTGATTCAAAGATATGTAGAATCTCCCCTCCTCCCCCTCCTCTTCCTCCTCCATGTGAGCTATTTCTTTGTTCTGTTTTTGTTGTTGAAAGCAATGGTTTGTGAAAGTGTGTTTCTCTCTAGTCCTTAGTAGAGATGGGTACGAAACAAAAAAATTGTGTTTCGGTTTTTCGTTTGTCGTTGAGAGGACTGTTTCAGTTCGTTTCCGTTTGTCGTGAATTTTTGGAAAAATTTCGTTACCGTTTTTCGTTTTTTCGTTTGTTGTTTCTACCCGCTTTTTGCGCGATTTTTAAAGCATTTCTGTGCGCAGGCATCCCCCAATGCCCCAGACCAGAGGGAAAACACTAAAAAAAATGTATGCTGGCAGAGACACAGTATAGACTAGGTACGCAGGGAGGCTGCAAAGGCAGCGGCGGGCGGTGCCCAGGGTGCAAGGCAGCCGCAGAGTGACTGCACTGCGGGGCAAGGGAGGGTACTCACCGAGAGGTACGAAACACACACGCACACAGGGAGGCTGCAGGACTGAAGCTAGAGTCGCAGAGACAGCAATCCCACCCTAACTCCCACCAGAGACTGCAAGGAGGACGGGGGCTGCCAGAGCTTTTTATGCCCTCTGTGGCTGCCAGACCTGCCCGCCCAGTCTGCAACCTGGACATGCTATTGGTTGAACATGATCCCATCACATGGCTTGCCTCCATTTTGTGGCTGGTGGTGACATCCATTTTAAAGGGAAAAGAAAAACACATAGCGATGGGAGAAGACAAAAACAAACATTTTAAGGACCCCCCCGGTAGGTATTATCAGACAATATAAATAATTATCGCTGCGTTTTTACGGATGTCCAGGGCGTTTTTTAACATTTAAAACAGCTCATTTCATTGCGCATCGCCATTAATGGAAACGAAACGTAACAACCACAATTTTCGTGGTTCTGTTCGTTTCGTTTCATTTTCATCACAATATTAGTTTGTCGTTTTGTTACGTAATGGAAACGACAAACGGTAACGGAAACAAAAAAATGTTCGTTCCGTGCCCATCTCTAGTCCTTAGCTACAACTTTCCATTGCAGTCTTTTGAGATGGGATTACCACATGTATATCAACACATTAAACAGATGATGTTGTGGGGTCTAGGAGAGTATCATAAAGTCAATGATAGGTAATTATGGTACACCCAGATAGAGGGAATGAATATGTTTATCTTGATGTAAAAGCAATCAAATGTTCATCTGCATTGCAGGTAACATGGTTTCTGCAGTGGTACCATTTTCAAAAGTCTTGTTTTATCCAGTTCTTAGCATAAGTTAGTATTGTGCTCCAATGGAAAGGGAGGCTTCATTCCATGTGCTTTGTGATGGAAAAGTACAAAATGTTGCTATTTTACATCCATTGGTCTAAACCAGGGATTTGGCCATCTGTAGCTTAGTACCTCTGGTGGCCCTTCACCCAGACTCATGTGACTCTCTGCCTAATTTCCAAATATCTCTGTAAGCAGTCAATTCAGACTAAATGAATATGGCTGTGCTGTGGAGCAAAAGGGATATGATATGATTAACTGCAGTCACAGACCAACAGTGATCTGTTTCTTCCTTCCCACCGGCAGTGTGTGTGACAGAGAGGAAGAGGGAAGCTGAAAAATACCAACTGGCAGAAACATAGAAAGGAGAAGAGAAGTGAGCAGGAGCATCTCTCCTCCCTTTAACTCTGGATCTGCCCACAAGCAGCACATGTCTCTCAACAATTAACTCCAAGAAAAGGGGGCCCTCAACAGAAACCCAGTTGCCTAAATGCATTTCTAATTTTTAAACATTCAGAGTATTCAGAATGCAAAGGATTTTTTCTTTTAAGTTCCTCGTGACCTCTTATTTTATTTTATTTATTTATTTGATTTATATACCGCAACCATCTAGCAAAAAAGATACTCTGAGCGGTTTACAAACATATACAAAATATAAAACCAGATTAAACAACTTAAAATGAAAAATAAAAACTAATCAATCAAACCAAATAATTAAATCATAACAATAAAAGGAACAAATAAACAAATAAGCACAAATACAAAAAAATCAAAATGCTTTAACAAATCAAAATAAGAACAAATGGAAAAAATAACTACTGTAATAGAAAATTTTCATAAGGCGGGAAAAATGACAACATCCTGTTTATATAAGTTGGTTGAATCAGAATAATCAGGGAAGGCCAACCTATAAAGCCAGGTTTTCAGCAGTTTCTTGAAGGCTTGTAGTGAGGGCGCCAGGCGAATATCTTGGGGAACTTCGTTCCATAGATGAGGTGCGACCACTGAGAAGGCTTTTTTCCTTGTTGATGTTTTCTGGGCATCCCTCCGCTTGGTACCTGCAGATAGCCCGCCTGGCTTGACCGAGTGATTCTGCCAGTTCTTTTTGTGTCCTCTTGTGCTGCTGCTGTTGATGTGAGAGATCTTACCTCAGAATGACAGAAGGGATAAAAGGGCATGAACTAAGTTCCAAACAGCTGCTTTGTTTTTCCTTTTCAGATTTTTTATGTTCTAAATGGGTGTTGTTCCATTGTCCCTTATGCAATCAACTTTGTCATACAAGCTTTACATTTTTTTAAAAAAAATATCATTTCGTTGGCTTGTCCTAAATGGGATAAATAAGGAAGAGGAACATTTGAAACAATGCACACCTGATTAATGTTGCCTTTCTAAGACAGCAAAATCCCACAGATGCTGTTCTGACCTAAGAGTGGAGCCCATTACAAATTCTTTTGTTGGACTGCTTCAAGACCTATTTCTTTTAACATGAAAAAAGAAAAGAGGAGTCTCACATTCAATGTATTAAAAATGTCTTGAGGCAAGAGTGGATTTACTTAGCATAACTGGCATCAAATCTGTTTGTCCACTACCATCTAGGAGAGAGAAAGAGCGGGCCACTGAGTGCTCTCCTTCCTTTGCTGAAGGAAAAGATAGATGGGGGAGGGGTTTTTCATGCTTTCAGGTCTTTAAGAAATGAAATCTTTAAAGGGAAGATGCTAAGCAATTCATAACTGCATTTCGATGATGCTTTTAAGATATTTTAATTTTTCACAAAGTGTCAGATTGATTGCTGTGGCTATTTTTAATCTTAATCTCCTTTTGGAAAGGGAACTTCAACTTTGAAATCCACTTTGGTCCTTTTGTTAGTGTGACGCCAAATGAAATATTAATCTATAAAAGTCTCCCATTTCTTTTAACACTTGGGGCATGGTGGCTCAATGTGCTAGAACACTGAAACTGTCGGCTGCAAGGTCAGTAGCTCGGTGGTTTGAATCCCGGGTGCCATGCAGTGGAGTGAACTCCTGCTGCTAACTCCAGCTCCTTCCAACCTAGCAGTTCAAAAGCATGCAAATACAAGTAGATAAATAGGTACCGCTGTAAAAAGCAGGAAGATATAGAGTGTTCCATGCATAGAAATGTGTTCAGCCATGGACTTGCACAACACTGGCTCTTTGGCTTCAAAACGGAGATGAGCATCACTCCTAGAGTCAGACATGACTAGCACACATGTGCAGGGGGAACCTTTACCTTTACCTTTTTATCTTCTTAATAGTTAGAGGCACAGTGGAGTGATTGTTTTCAGCCCTATGAGAGGCACCCTTTGTTTCCACAGAGATGTGGCCTTGTTTGTGTGTGTGTGTGTGTGTGTGTGTGTGTGTGTGTGT